>ML677360.1:2258765-2427635 GCA_007922305.1 Dermatemys mawii | reverse complement strand
TGGTTCAATGTCTGTACCCCTCCTGGCCATGGCCTGCAGCTTCCCACATCACAGTGCAGGGCCTGGCTGAGCCCTCACCTCTGGGCTGCTCAGAGTGACTGGACCCATATTTAATCCCTTCTGCTTCTGCTAGTGCCTCCCAGCTTCCAGAGCTCCTGTGAGGATAAGGCACTGGCCCTGCTGATGACCCACGGGACACTGGACCGGTTCTGGGTTCCTTATGTCGGGGAGCGGCCCCTGAGCCAGCTGGCCTCCTCACACAGCTACAGAGTCTCCGATGATGGTCGCCATTTCCACCTGGCTGTCCCCCTTCTGGCTGCTGGGCTGGCATATGAGGTAGGTGGCGGGGGTGCGGCGGGGAAGAGCAGTGGGGAAGGAGGATGGAAAATGTTCTGGTAGGGGTTGCAGTTCTTCTGGGAGGAAGCAAGAAAAAAGGCTGCCTGTCACCTAATCTCAACTGGGGATATCCCTGTGTTACCGTCGCTCTCCGAACACTTGAGCTCCTCAGACTGCAGTGGAAAAGCTTTCAGTCAGTAAACTCACCTGCCCTGGGATGAAGCCGTTCCTCAGAAATTTGGCTGGGAAAAGTCAAAGCCAGTCATTTCCTCCTGACTTCTCCAGCCTGGGAACGGAACAGCAGCGTTTTCTAGAATTCAAAATGACCCATTTTTTTCTGGGGTGAAACTTTTTTGGAACTTCCATTTTTTGGAAACAAACAATTTTCAAACTGTTGAACTTTCCTGTGGTCTGGACATCCCAACTCCAGCCATTCTCCTCCAGACACAGTCTTTCAGCTGGGAAACCAGTGAAAAACTGGGGCAAAGACTCTCTCACACCCAATGCTTGCTGCCTTGGAGAATTTCTAACCCAGACCAATCACAAAGACCAAAACACTTGGGCTGGTTCAGGAACATTTACAATTTGTTAATGTTTGGGAAGCGTCGTCCCAGATTTTCCCACACACTATCTCTTCTAACAAACTATCCCCAGTCCCATTTGTAGCTAGGGAGAGGGAACTGGCTTCAACAGGCACAATTGCCACCTGCCACCTCTTGGTGGAACCACATGAGAAAAGGGTGACTGTTGCAGGCCAGGCCATCCAGCGCAGCCTCTGTCTCTCGAGAGCCTCACTGTAGCTACAAAGGGATTCTCTGTCTCGTCTTCTCTGGGCTCTGGGCATCCTAATGTGCCCTGAGCATAGAATCATAGAAATGTAGGACTAGAAGGGACATTGATAGGTCACTAGACCAGTACCCTGCACTGAGACAGAACCAAGGATTACTGAGACCATCCCTGAAAGGGGTTTGCAAACCTGCTCTTAAAAATTTCCATTTTCCACAACCTCCCAGGGTAATTTACTCCAGTGCTTAACCACCCTGACAGGAAGTTTTTCCTAATGTCCAACCTAAACCTCCTTTGTTGAAATTTAAGCTCATTGCTTCTTGTCTGGTCCTCAGTAGTCAAGGAGAACAATTTATCACTCTCCTCCTTGTAACCACCTTTTATGTACTTGAAGACACTTGTGTCCCCAACAGTCTTCTCTTTTCCAGACTAAACAAACCCAGTTTTTTCAATCTTCCCTCATAGGTCATGTTTTCAAGACTTTTAATCATTTTTGTTGTTCTTCTCTGGACTCTCTCCAATTTGCCCACATCTTTCCTAAGTGTGGTGCCCAAAACTGGACACAGTACTCCAGCTGAGATTGTATCAGTGCGGAGTACAGCGGAAGAATTACTTGTCGTGTCTTGCTTACAACACTCCTGCTCATACATCCCAGAATAATGTTTGTTTTTGTAACTGTATAACACTGTTGACCGATTTTAATTTGTGATCCGGTATAACCCCCAGATCCCTTTCTGCAGTACTCCTTCCTAGGCAGTCATTGCCCATTTTGTATGCGTGCAACTGATCGTTCCTTCCTAAATGGAGTACTTTGCATTTGTCCTTATTGAATTTCATCCTATTTACTTCAGACCATTTCTTCACTTTGTCCAGATCATTTTGAATTTTAATCCTATCCTCCAAAGCCCTTGCAATCCCTCCCAGCTTGGTATCGTCCACAACTTTATAAGTGTACTCTGTATGCCATTATCTAAATCACTGATGAAGATATTGAACAGAACCGGACCCAGAACTAATCCCTGCAGGACCCCATTCGTTATGCCCTTCCAGCATGACTGCGAACCACTGATAACTACTCTCTGGGAAAGGTTTTCCAACCAGTTATGAACCCACCTTATAGTAGGTTTGTCTAGGCTATACTTCTCTTGTTTGTTTATGAGAGGGTTGTGTGAGACAGTATCCAAAGCCTTGCTACTGCTTCCCCCTAGCCACAAGGCTTGTAACCCTGTCAAAGAAGGACATTAGGTTGGTTCAAAATGATTTGTTCTTGGCAATTTCATGTTGACTGTTCCTTATTGTAGGCCTCCCTCGTATTCCCAGTCCGAGGGAGACCCCTCGGGCCGGTCCAAACCTCGCTGGGTTCAGGCTCTGTCCGGTGGCCGGCACGTAGTGCAGTCCCTGCAGAGAGCATTGGCCTGGGCTTCAAGGCATGGCCCAGCCAGCACAGAGCAAACACAGTCTGTAGGGGCCGGGGCCTGGGCTTCAGGCTCAGGCCACCAGCCAGGTAAAACAGTCTATAGGAGGCTGGCTCTAGCCTGGGCCTCAGGGCACAGGCCAGCCAGCAAAACAAATAGTCCTTCAGCATTGGGGCCTGAACTTCAGAGCATGGGCAGCCAGCCAAAAATACAGTCTTTGGGGGCTGGGGCCTGGGCTGCCGGCTCAGGCGGCCAGCAAACAAACAGTCCTTAGGGGGCTGGCTATGGCCTGGGCGTGGCCCAGGCAGCCAGCAAACAATAAACAGTCTATAGAGGGCTGGGGCCTAGGCTTCAGACTCAGGTGGCCAGCAAACAATAAACAGTCTATAGAGGGCTGGGGCCTGGGCTTCAGACTCAGGCGGCCAGCAAACAAACAGTCTATGCGGTCCCCCGGTTCAGGGCAAGGGCAGCTGACTCAGGGTCGGGGTACCTCTGCCATCCAGGCGGCGTCTGGTTCCTCCGGATACACGGCCATGGGTACTCCAGGCCAGTCGTCCTCGGCGTTGGGGGTTGGAGTGCAGCCCCAGTTCGGATCTCCTCCCGGCTGCAGCAGGTCCTGGCAGGTGACCTTCTCCTGCCCTGCTTCTTCCCCTCCTGGGCTGCAGGGCTGGCCTTTTATAGTCTCGCCCTTGTACTTCCGGTGAGGGGGGCGGGGTGGCCTTGGCTCCACCCTCCAAGGGGTGTCCCCGGTTCCCTCACACTCCCAATCGGAGGGAGCCCACTCGGGATCACTACACTTATCTTCTAGGTGCTTACAAATAGAATGTTTGATTATTTGCTCCATTATCTTTCTGGGTGCAGAAATTCAGCTGACTGGTCTGTAATCCCTGGGATGTCCTTGTTCCCCTTTTTATAGCTAGGTACCACATTGACTCTTTTCCAGCCCTCAATCATCTCTCCCGTCCTCCAAGATAATCGATAATTGCTCAGAGATCTCTTCAGCCAGTTCCTTAGGTATTCTAGGAGGTGTTTCATTAGGTCCTCCTGACTTGAAGACATTCTCACTTGTTCTTTTCCTCAGATCCTACTCCATTTACACTGATGTTCACTATGTTAGTTGTCTAATCACTGCTAATTTTTTCATGAAAACTTTAGTCATTGCTGCATTTTCTGTTAGTGTTTCCCTCCTCATTGAATAACGGGCCTACCCTGTTCTTGGTCTTCCTCTTGCTTCCCATGTATTTGTAAAATGTTTTCTTTTTGCCGTTTATATCGTGAGTTAGTTTAACCTCATATTTTGCCTTGACCTTTCTAATTTTGTCTCTACATACTTATAATATTCTTTATATTCATCCTTTGTAAGTTGACCTAGTATCCACTTCATGTCTGACTCTCTCTTGAGTTTCATGTCACTGAAGATCTCCTGGTTAAGCTAGGGTAGCCTCTTACCATACTTCCTATCTTTCCCATGTTCTGGTATAGTTTGCTTTTGTGGCCTTAATAATGTCTCCTTAAAAACTTGCCAGCTCTCCTGAACTCTTAGGCTTAGACTTGCTTCTCACAGAGTCTTACTACCACTTCTCTGAGTTTGCTGAAGTCAGCCTTCTTGACGTCCGTTGTCTTTTTTCTGCTGTTTTCTCTCCTACCATTCCTTAGCATCATGAACTCTTGTCATTTCATGACGACTTTCACCCAAGCTGCCTTTCACTTTCAAATTCTCAGCCTTGTCAGAATCAAATCTAGAACAGCGTTTTCCCTAGTTGCTTCCTCCACTTCCTTTAATAAAAAGTTGTGTCCCTTGCATTCCAAAAACTTGGATAAACTGTGCCTTGCTGTGTTGTTTTCCAACAGATGTCTGGGTAGCTGAAGTCCCCCATCATCACCAAGTCCTGTGTTTTGGATGATTTTGTTAGTTATTTTAAAAAAGCCTCAGCCTTTTTCTTCTTCCTCATTTGGTGGTCTATTGTAGACCCCTACCATGACATCATCCTTGTTTTTTATCACTTTGATCCTTACCCAGACACTTACCTGGTCTGCCTCCCACTTCTATCTCAACCTCAGTGCAAACATATACATCTTGGATATACAAGATATACACCTCCCCACATTTTTCTCTGCCTGTCTTCCTGAAGAAGCTGTACCCTTCTATACCAGCATTCCAGACATGGGAATTATCCCACCAAGTCTCTGATGCCAGTTATGTTGTAATTGGGAGTATTCACTAGTATTTCTAGTTCTTCCAGTTTATTCGCCATACTTTTTGCATTAGGATACAGACATCACAGGTGTTCATTAGATTTCCCCTCAATTAGATTTCCCCTTCTTGTCTGTCCTTTGCCCCTCTACGATGTTCCCCCCAGATTCCAACCCTACACCCATATCTCAATGTTCTGGACTTACTCATGGGCTTTTGTCTCCTGCCCCTCTCAAATCTAGTTTAAAGCCGACCTACCAAGTTAGCCAGTCTGTACCTGAAGATACTGTTCCCCTTCCTGGATAGGTGGATTCCATCTGTGCTCAGCAGTCCTCCTCAGATCAGGATCCCATGCTTGAGGAAGCCGAAGCCTTCCTGGTGACACCATCCGCTCAGTCATGATTTACCTCCGGAACATGTCTCTCTGCCCAAGCCCCTATCCTTGACCAGAAGGATAGATGAAACAACCACCTGCACCCCAAAGTCCTTCACCCTCCCTTCCAGAGCCCTGTAATCACTCTGGATCTGCTCTGGGTCATACCTGGCAGTACTGTTAGTGCCCACATGGATGAGCAGCCGGGATTAGTAGTCAGAGGGCCGGATGATTTTTGACAATCCCTCTGTAACATCTCAGGTACGGGCCCCTGGCAGGCAACACACCTCCCGGGATGCCAGGTCAGACCAGCAGATGGATGCCTCTGTCCCCCTTAGAAGGCAATCACCGACCATCACCACCCTTCGATTTCTCTTGGGAGTGGTGGCTGTGATCCTTGCAGCCTTGGACTCCTTCACCTTTGCGGGGGATTCCTCCTCCTTTGTTGCCAGGGCAGAATACTGATTTGTCATCTCGATGGCTGGAGGATTGGGAGCCAGAGTGGAGCACTGCCTGCTGCCAGAAGTAACTAGCAGCCAGATTTCTCCCTGTGAAGGAGCTGCTTCCTCCTGCCCTGGTGGTGCTACAGCAGTCCTCTCCAGCTGATTTCTTCATCAGACTTGGAGGTCTCCTTATGCATGTTTTCAAGGAATTCCTTATGTGCACGGATGCTTCTCAGCCTTGCCACCTCCTCCTGTAGCTCTCCCACCTGTATCTTGAGAGATTCTACTAGAAGGCATCTCTCAGCAAGGCTTTCTATGACAGGCCACAGTCTCTGCAAATCCACACTAAGGCCAGGGTAGTGGCACCCATGGTTGGGTTCTCTGTCTGGACACAGGTGGAGGAGCCAGGAGCAGTGTTGGCACTGCCGATGTGGCCTTTCCAAACCATAGCTGCATTCTTTCTCCCTCTGAAACTTCCCTGTTCACCAGCTCTCCTTGGCCACTTAGCATCTGCCTTTGAACCATTCTTCCCCCTGCATCGAGGGCTGCATGATGTGATGTCTTCCCCTGCCCCACTGTGCCATGGAGGATGGGCAAAATCCAACATGAAAACTCATTGCCTCTGAGTGGGGAGTGACTCCAAGTCCCACAGAGCAGCCAGTCTCTGCCTACAGTATGGCTCTTCCAACAATAGGAGTGAAGGGGTTGGTACCCCATAGAATGGGTAGGGCACCTGGCACCCATGGGACTGGGCTAACCTGTTGATCTAGCTCTCGCTGGAGTTCTGGACTGGTCTGGCTGGCTGCCTCCTTGGTCCCAGTCTGCCTCAGGTCTTCCCCAGCAAAGCCTGGTGGGTAGCCCCTGCTCTCAGGATGCATGGGAGCAGGACTGAGCCCAAGCACTAGTGATGCCTGACCTCTCCCAAGCCCTGGGCTCTGCTGGAACCTGGTGGGGAAGGGTCCTGACTGGTGCCAGGGCTGGTGCTAGGCCCCGGGTCACTCCCACACACTCTCACACCCCCAGAGCATCTCCCTCCACGGGCTGACGGCTCGGCTGGATTTCTCCTTGCGGGACAACAAGACTCACTCCGTCCAGGCTTCCTTCGCCGTTGTCTGCACCTTTCCCACTGGGAAGTTGCTGGGTGAGTGCCTGGGTGGAGACCCCCTGCCAGGAGCATGGGCTGTCCCCTGTGGGGCTGGTTAAAGGGTGCCTCTGAGCCTTAGATTCCACTGATCAGTGGCACAGGCATCCCTTCTCCTCTAGATCTGGCTCAGCCAGGGGGTCCTGGGCTGAGATTCTTTAACCCAACTTCTTCGCAGCCATCGGCCACACATCCTGACCCCAGCCTTGCCCCTAGCCCCACCCCGTGGGGAATGGCTGCCCCATCTGGGATTGGAGATCCACCCCTGGCCACAGGGCACAGATCCCTCCTGTGCCAATCACACCATGTATGGGATTTAGGGGGCAGCAGAGGGGTCTGAGAGCCTTGTGCTGACCCAGTATCTCCTGCTGGGTGAATGAGGGGTGATGGTGAGGTCTCTAGGCCTGATCCTGACTCTTTCTTCCTCCTTTCCTGGGCATAGTGTGCCTGCCCAACGGTACCTTGGTGGCCACAGTGTTGAGCCTGGACACCAAGCCTGCTCTTGACCCACGCCGGACCCATCTAAGGGACCCAGGCTGTGGGCCAGTGGCCGCCGATTCCTCACGGGCCCTCTTCTCCTTCTCTCTGGCCTCCTGTGGGACCACACGGCGGGTGAGCCTCCCCCAGGAAGTACTTTCCCTTTGTGGGTGGGGAGGGCTGGAAGCTGGTGGCTGAGACTGAGGAGGAGCATCTGGTGATAGGAGTGTGGGTCTGATGCTGTAGGGCCCTGCAATTCTCGCTTAGTTGTGGTCTCACGCGGGCCCGCTGGGAAGGTGGCGGGGCTTTGCCATGGGGTGACCGCAGGGCAGTGGTGCAAGCTTGGTGTCTGTAAAGCAAGTCATCTGGGGTATAGAGGGATGTGGGGTGCAGGTCCCCCCCACAGCCCTACCGAAGCCAGAGACTAGCCAAGAAGACTGGATTCGCTCTCCTGAGTCCCTGTGTCTTAGCTGAGCCAACACCCATAGCCCAGGAAGATGTGTGTGTCCCTAATGCAAAGGGAGAGAACACCAGAAGCTGTGACTCCATGGGGCTAGCATTTCTGGCGGACTGGATTTCATTAGGATTTAGGTGCTGATGAGCACCCGGGGATGGGGGAAGCCCAAGGAATCCCAGCCTCCCTTGCTGCTGTGTCTGCCCTCTGACCTTCAGTCTCCCCTGCACAGTTCGAAGGAGGCTACCTGGTGTATGAAAATGAGGTGACCTACGTGCCTGAGGGGGTCCCAGCCACATCTCCTGTCATCACCCGGGACTCGTGGTACAGGTGAGGGCCAGCTCTGGGGCCTGCGGGGGAGGGTGGTGTGTGTCCCTGAAGCCGGTGGCAACTGGCTTGAGAGCTCCAAAGTTCCCACCCACCTGGCTAAGCCAGTGTCTCCCTCTGCAGGCTGACTCTGCGCTGCCGCTATCCCTTGACAGAGACACTCTGGGTCCGGGCCCAGCGGCAGCTGGGGGAGGATGTAGCATCAGTGCTCCAGCGACCTGTGGATTGAGGTAAGTGACCCCTCCAGGCACTTGCTGGGATCTACCCACCCACCCAATGGGCAAGCCTCCCTCGGTGCCCAGAACCCTCTGTGGTCTGGAAAGGTGGCTCCCAGCCCAGGAAGCCGGAGACATGTGTGGCAGAGTATGTCTGCCTCTGCTGCACTGCAGCTGGGAGCGAGCTAGCATGCTAGAAAATCTCCAGCGGAGACTAGCCCCCCAGCTCAGAGCCAGTGGGTCAGGTGACGTGAGAGCGGAGCTCTTGTCTGAGCTGCAATGGCTACACTGCTTTTAGTACACTAGCGTGAGTGGATTTAGCACGGATCTCTGCTCAGTCTGCGCGGTTCACTCCCAGATGCAGTGTAGATACTTCCAGAGCCCCTTGGGGCTCTGCCCTGTTCTGGCAGGACTCCTGGAGAGTTAGGCGCACAGAGGGTTGCACTGATCCATGCCCTGGTGTTTGCCTTGTAAGCTCAGGAGGAGAGCAGCTGAAGCCTAGGCCTGAGGTCCTGCGTGGCAGCACGGGAGGTCAGCCAGGGTGCAGGCAGATTGACTGGCCAGTCTCCTAGCCCTGGCCTAGAGTGGACTGCTTCCTTCTCCCTGTACTGGAACGCTTCATGTGCTCCGCCCTCTCACCGCGAGCCACTCCTATTAGCTGCCTGACTGAAAGGAGTCAGGAGTGACACCTACTGGCTGGGCTCCCAGCATCCTCTGGGGTACGAGCCCTACTGGGTGCGGGTGCTAACTTTCCCACTCTAGGCTCCAAGGTGCAGTCACAAAGCTAGCCCCATGTCACAGCCTGACCTCCAGCAGATGCTCAGTATCCCGCTGTGGGGTGCACATGGCATAGCCCTGAGAGTGGGTTCTGTGGCCCCCACCAGCCTGGCAGTGCCCATCACTGTGCTGCTTCCTCCCACACCCCAGGGCTGGCCCCATTTTTGATCTGTCTCTTTCCTTGCAGGTGTGTGGGAATGGCAGGCTCCAGGCCTAACTCATGACCCTTGGGCCTGTCAGCATTGGGCACCTGACTCCCAGCTCGCCGAGCTGTTAACAAAATAAACTCTCCTTGGCCCTCAGACCTGTGGTTCTGGCATCTTTTTTAATGAAGGTGGGGGCGGTGGCAAGGACCACCAGGTACCTCCCCAAGCTAGCAGGGTCATCGGGATGTGGCAGGTACCTCCTAGCCAGGGAGCTGGAATAGCGGCTGGATCTCCTGCTTCTAGGCCAGTCTCCAGGGGCATGGAACTATAGGCCTCCTCCATGCTGATCTAGGGCCAAATCTCACCTTGACCCCGTGCACCCCATGGCTTGGAATACTTGGGACTCCATCTGAGCAAGAGGTTAACAACTGCAAGTCAAGCCAGTGCTGAGCCCACCCATGTGGCTGAGCCAAGGTCCCTGAGCTGACCAGAGCAGCCTCTACCTTGGGCTGCCCTGTTCCAGGCCTGGGGAGTGCTCAGGGCTCCTCATCTTGCTCTCTCCCTTCCAGCCTGACCCCAGCCATGGGAATGGGGGATGCAGAGTACCAGCCCTGGCTTTGCCTCAGCGAAGGGCCAGGGTAACTTCTCCAGTAGTTGCTGACATGAGCACTTAATGCCAGCTGGGGAGCAGTCAAAAGGGACCAGTGCCTGATGGTGCAGGAGGAACTAAAGCTATTCATGTCCTGGGAAGTGCTTGGCACTGTACAAAGGCCAGGCCCCAGGGATGGCTGGGGCTGGGGAGGGGGGAGCTCCCAACCCGTAGCTAGGAGTTGAGTTCTTGCTGCAAACAGAGGCAGCTAACAGGTGTTTCAAAGGGCATAGCTGCAGACTGTGCTTGGAGGTAGCAGAACTTGGGGAGTGTTGTGTGCTGTTTGCCTTGGGGTTGTTTGGAGAACTATTTGCTTGTTCTGTGCATACTGGGGGCATAGACAGGCCTTGGCCCATGAGTAAGCACGGTGCCTTACTAAGGCCGCTTGGCCCTCAGCCTTGGAGCTCTGATTAGCCCACCAGTCCTTAGGCACTGACTCCGTGGGTGCTCCGGGAATGGAGCACCCAGCAAACCTCCTCAAACCCCCTCCCCTGCCCCAGCTGGCCTCTGCCTCCTCCCTTAAGCACACTGTCCCCGCTTCTCCTCTCAGTCCTTGCCACTGTGAAACAGCTGTTGCATGGTGTAACAAGCTGTGGGAGGGAGAGGGGAGGAGGTGGGGAAGAGGCAGGGTGGGGATTTGGGGAAGGAGTCCAACAGAGGCACGGTTGGGGTGGGGACTTTGCAGAAGGAGTTGGAATGAGAGTTAGAGGGGGCAGGACAGGGTGGAGTCAGGGTGCAAACACCCACCGGTGCCAGGAGAAGTGGAAGCCTATGCACCTGTCTGTCTCCCTGAGGCTACGTCTCCATGGCACACCGCTGGTGGAAATGTGTAGTGTGCATGGAGTACACTGCAATGTGTAAGATCCACAGCCCCGCCCGGTTGGAGCTGGGGGTGAGGGCTCTGGGACGGGACCAGGGATGAGGGGTTTAGAGGTTTAGGATATGGGAGTGGAGCTGATGGGTTTGGAACATGGGAGGGGGCTCCGAGCTGAGGCAGGGTGTTGGGTTGTGGGAGAGGGTATGGGCTCTGGACTGGGACTAGAAATGAGGGGTTCAGGGTGTGGGGCAGGGGGTTGGGGTGCAGGGGAGTGAGGGCTCTGGCTGGGGATGCGGGCTGTGTTGTGGGCATGGGGAAGATTGCTTTGGGGTGTAGGAGGATGCTCCAGGCTGGGACCAAGGGGTTTGGAGGGTGAGAGAGAGAGAAGGGCTGGGGGTGCACACTCTGGAGTGGGGCTGGGGATGAAGGGTTTGGGGTGCAGGAGAGGACTCCAGGATGGGTTTGAGAGGTTCACAGGGTGGGAGGTGAATCAGGGCAGGGGGCTGGGGCATGGGAGAGGGTCAGGGTTCAGGCTGTGGGTGGGGTCTTTGGGTGGCACTTACCTCAGGCAGCTCCCGGAAGCAGCAGCATGTCCCCCCCTCTGGCTCCTACGCAGAGGTGTGGCCAGGCAGCACTACGCACTGCCCTGTCCGCAGGCGCTGCCCTTGCAGCTCCCCTGGGCCGTGGCTCCCAGCTGCGGAGCTGGCAGTAGGGGTGGGGGCAGCATGCCAAGGCTCCTGGATGTCCCTAGGCCTAGGAGCTGGAGGGGAAAAATGCTGCTTTCTCCAGGAGCTGCACAGGGCCATGGCAGGCATGGAGCCTGCCTTAGCCCCGCTGTGCTGCTCACTGGATTTCTAATGGCCCAGTCAGCACTGCGGAGCCGACAGTCTCTCTTCAATCACGTGTTCGGGTAGAAAACTGGAGAGTTGACAATCCTGCTTATACATGCCAGTGAGAGGCACTGGCAGGAGGGAAGCAGCAAGGAAAGGCTTCAGTAGCTTCCCATCCCTGCTACCACAGCCTTTCCCTCCTGCCCCCGCCACTCGCCAGAGCCTGTCCCTCCTGCCCCCTACACCAGTCAGAGCCTTCCCTTCCAGGTCCCCCACAGTGGGAAATGGGAGGTAATGGACAGTGTGGCTGGGGGGTGGGACAGTGGGGAGAGAGGGCAGGGCGGTGTTACCGGGGCAGTGAAGTGAGTTAGTGGACGGGGCGGGACTTACTGGCAGGGGGGAGAGGCGAGGCTGGTGTTAAGGGCAGTGGGGAGGGGGCGGGGCGAGGGTAACGGCTGTCGGGTGAACGGGCGAGGTGAGCCGCACCCTTTGTCTGTGTCCTCGTCGGGCGCCGCGCACGCGCCACCCGTCCGTCATCCTCGCGCTGGTCACGGAGGGGGCGAGGCGGCCCAGTCTCGCCCCGCCCGGAGCCAGCGCGCAGGCGCAGAGCAGCGTGGCCGGCGGGCCCGGCAGGTGCGGTGGCCCGTCGTCGCGGCCCGACCCGTGACGGCTCCTGCGCCCCGGAGCTGCCATGGAGCGGAGGCTCCGCTGGGGCCTAGCCAGGGCCTGCTGCTCCCTGCTGGCCGCGCTCTGCGCCCTGCTCTGGGCCGACGCCGACGCCAGCAGCGGCCGGGTAGGTGCTGACCGAGTGGGCCCGATGCCATGGAGCGGGGTGAGGGAGAGGGGACCGGCGCTCCCCTCGCCAGTTGGGGGAGAGTTACAGCCTCCGGGGGAACCAGTGCCCCCCGTCCCTCGGCGGGGGGAGTTAACTCCTGGGGCGCCTGGCGCGCCCCCTCCCTCGCCCGCCTTGGGGGCAGGGTGAGGGCGCTGCGACGATGCCAGTAGCTCTAGGTGATGGGGGCTGATCCTAGCGGGGCTGGCTGGGTGGTTCTGTTCCCGGGGCTGTCTAATGGGCTCCGTCAGCGCTTTTGAATCTGTCCTGGAAAAGTTGGTGTTTCCTTCACGGGAAGAAATTGAGAAAAATCGCCTTTTTTCCATTAATTCTGTTTCCCCTGTGTGTGTTTTAATTCCTGCGGGTAGTTGCTTGAAGGTATTTTAGCACAGGATGTGAGGAATTAGGGGTAATTTCTCAGCTAGTGAAGTACTACAGGTCATTACTGCTTTGATAGTCCATGGGAAATATTTGCATTTCTCTCTTTTTGTCCCTCAAAGGGTATGCGGGTATAAGAGAATGTATTTTACAGCAGTGGTTCTCAACCAGGGGTACCTGTGTTGGCGGGGGTGCACAGAAGTTTCCCACGAATTACATCAACTCCTCTAGATATTTGCCTAGTTTTACAATAGGTTACATGAAAAGCAATAGCGAACTCAGTACAAACTAAAATTTTATCCAGAAAATGACTTGTTTATCCTGCTCTATATACTATACACTGAAATGTAAGTACATTTTTATATTCCAATTGATTTATTTTATAATTATATGGGAAAATAAGCAATTTTTCAGTAGCAGTGTGCCGTGACACTTATATTTTTGTCTCTTTGTAAGCAAGTAGTTTCTAAGTGAGATGAAACTTGGGGGTATGTAAGACAAATCTGATGTTTGAAAGGGGTCCAATGGTCTGGAATGCGTGAGCCAATGTTTCGGAGAATAGCTAGAGAGACAAGGTGGGTGAAGTGATATCTTTTGTTGGACCAACATTTCACAGAACAGAGGATATTGTTGTTTTTGAAAAAAAACAGTTAACTCTTTGTGGCATCTTAGAGACTAACATTTATTTGGGCATAAGCTTTCATGGCTAAAACCCACTTCATGAAAGCTTATGCCCAAATAAATTTTTTACTCTGTAAGGTGCCAGAAAGATTTATTATTGTTTTTGCTGATGCAGGCTACCATTCTGAAACCTGTTTTTTTCAAAACATTTTGCTAATGAGAGGCCAATTTTCCAAGTGCCCAGCTTCCATAGTTGAAGTTATAGCTCCTGACACTTTGCAGTGTTTTGAACATCCCATTGCTTATTTAGGAGACTAAGTGGAAGAAGAACTGTTTTCCACTTTCTCCCATTCTGGCCCTGTGTGTTCAAGAGGAAGAACTTTTTCATAAAATTTCCACCAGGTCACATTAATTATCCTTTAATTCTGTACTTAAAGCTCAGCTTTGCTAGGAAAACTATAGAAAAGTCAAGAAAAACAGCTATGCTCAAACAGCTGCTTATCATGTTGATCATACTTGTCTTGTTTTCTTGTATAAGCCTCCTTTGTTTGTATCCACCTGTGATCTTTCATCTTAGATTCAATTTTATGTAGCTCTCTAGGGTAGGGACCATCTCTTCAGTTAGCTATGCAGTGCCCTGTATAATAAATACAGAATCTCTAGTATTGCCATGACATAAGTAGTAAATAATAAAACCACCCTAATCTCTCACTACTCCATTGGTTTACAATCATTTCCCTTTCTGTCAGTTATTGGATGTTTCTCCTCTCAGGGTTTTCATTGAAGCTATTAGGTGTTCCCTCAGTTACAGACTAGGAGCTTTTTCTTTCCTGCTCCCATTATGGTCTGTGACTGCATTTTCCCTGATTGTCTCCTAACTCGTCTTTATCCACCAGTGTTTGCTGAAGTCTGTGGGCACTCTTTATGGTTTGGGAGAGACTTGGAAAGTACTTGCATCACAGCAGATCTCTTTGGCTTTTAATGGGACCATACAGGTTTGTACTTGTAATATCATTGCAGGTCAGTGTTCAGAGAGGGGTGCTGGAGTAGAAATCTGAGTCCTGTGTGCTTTTTGAAATCGTGCTGTAAACCTATATAGAACTGAATATAATGTGATAGGAAATGTTCTTGCCCAGTTCCCATGTTTTGGGGCTTGGTTATTCTGTGGTGTGGAGAAGATGGATATCTTCACTGTGCTGTTTGTTGTGTGGAGGGGGAAATGCATATATGGGGCTGGTGCCTGCAGCAGCAGGGAGTAGAGCAGGGTCTCCTGTGTTGAGATGGAAGCTCATATTGGGGTATTTTCTGGGTTATAAAATGACACCTGTTGAGGGATGTGGAATGGTGCATATGCCTCTGTATTTGTATGGGAGAATAAGGCAGTACAGAATGGGAGAACTGCATTCTCCTACACTGTTGAAAGGGGTTGGTGTGGAATGGGAGAGGTCTGCTGGGTACTGAGCACGGGATATGGGAAACCGGGGTTCCTGGTTGGCATAGGCTGGAGGAGACAAGGGATGCCAGTATAGGGTATATGTGGGTGGTATGGTTTTTTTTAAGGCTGGGAAAGAACGAGGCCATAGTAGACAATGTCATAGATGGTGGAGCAAGGTGTGATTGCCTGCATTGTGAAAAGTTGAAGGGAGTTCTTGGGACATGGTTGCCAGTAGTTCAAAGCTTCCCTAAAGCTTGGGAAGTGTTATATCATGGTGGGAGAGAGTTCAAGATGAAGTTGCTTACTGACTTGGGTTGGGGGAATATAAAGATTTTATGTAGGTTGGCACAATGAAAGCTGGTGGCATCTGGGAGCTGTAATAGTCTGGGGAATGTTTAGGGACCCCTCGTTGGGATGGTTCAGGAAGGACTAGATCTCTGCAGAGAAGATTGGGGCAAGAGTGTTCTTGCACCATCAGGATAAGGTCAGTGTTGGGGTAAGGTAAGTTGGGAGGCTTTAAGTAAAGGGGTTGCATGGATGAGCTTTATTTCAGAGAGAGAGAGAGAGACAGGATGAAGAGAGAGGGGAACCACAGGTGCTGACTTGTTACCCCTATTATTATTGATGCTCCACCCTTTTGCCCAAAGCCCACTGCTTGTTGCTCTCTGCCCTCCCCTGAGCGCCTCCCACCAGCTGCTGAACAGTTGTTCAGTGGGGCCACCAAACAGTTGTGTTCTGAGCACCCCCTATTTTTTTCATGAGTGCTTGATCCCTGGAGTATCCATGGAGTTGACACCTAAGCTGGTGACTGTTTCAGCAATTTGGTATGTGGGGTAAAGATAGTGGGGAAGTGCCATTCTTGCAGGAGACAGATGAGGTGTCTACTTGCTGATAGGTAGGACAAATTCATACTCTGCTTTTTATGGCCTCTAGATAGCAGTGAATAGCCCTACTGTAGTGTACCGCTGCCATGCCCCAACACTGGGGCTAGGAGCAGGGCAGGGTGTAGAGCTCTTATCCCTTCTCTGCACCAACTGAAAAGTCCTCTGCACATAGAATATTCTCAGTAATGTTTCTGTTGCATGACAGGTCCTTAGTATAAGTGAGAGTTGGGGGGCCTTTAAAAGTTTAATATCCTCCTTCATTTTTATTGGAATATAAAGTACTTTGTCAATAAGAGAAGTATCAACTTTATTCCAAATACAGAACAGAAATATTTGTTGAACACTTGCCTTTTCTGTGTCAATGTCTGCTTTGCCACCTATGCCATTGTCAGGACTCCTTTTGTTCTTATTGGCCGTAGACACTTCATGTAAATTTTTAGCAGGCTTTATCGATTTCCTACAGTTCTTTATTTGTCTTTTATATTTATATTTGCTTCTCCTTTTTTCCATTTGTTATGTCTGCAGCTTTCATTTTCTGTCTTTGCCCAAAATGGTTTTTAACTGAAATAAAAAAAATATCATGATGGAGAAACTGTGACTCTAAAAACATTTAGTAAAGTGTTCTTAAACAACTCCATATTTTTGTTCACACTTTTTCTATTTAATTTTTTTTCTCTGTCAATTTTGTTCATTACTTTTAGCTTTGAGAAACTGGTCTGCGTAAAGCACAATGTCACTTAGCTGCTTTAGAAAATGTTACCTTAAATCAGCGGCTCTCAAACTTTTGAGAACCGCAGCCCATTGTAGCTTCCTCGTCTGCCACGGTGACCCTTGTATTTCTGCTGAAAAGCCGCCGAATGAATTACTTCCATGTTCTGTGGCTTTTTGGCGGACATGCCGAGTGCTCCCGACTGCAGCCAAACTGAGTGCTCGGTATGTCCGCCGAAAAACCGCTGAATGCGGAAGTAATTAATTCGGCGGCTTTTAAGCGGCGCCGGGAGCTCGCGACCCCGCTGGAAGTGCTCGGCGACCCCCAGGGGGGTCGCAGCCCCCAGTTTGAGAACCGCTGCCTTAAATCTAGTCATTGGAGGGTTAAGAGGGATGTTACTCTTGTTTTAAGTGCAAATCACACTTCATCTTTAGCTAAAGAATTACTACCAATGTCTCCATAGTAAGCAAGACATGCTAACAAGTCAGTTGTGTGCTGATGGGCTAAATTTGCAACAAATATTATTCATAATGAATAATTCACCATCTCTAATGGAAATTTTGCATAATGCCTATCCTCAAAATGGTTGATTTCAATCCGTCCAATTAACCTATTACTTTCATGACACAAATTCACTACCTTCAGTCAAAACAAAACAAAAAAAAGCAATAAATTTTTGCAATTCAGAATGGTCACATAAATAAGTTTCTAATACTTTAAAGGAACAATTTTGTATACATAAACTTCAAAACTGACTATATTATAATTAATGCTTTCTATTTCTCATGTTTTTCAGAGTTGGCTAAAAGCATATGGCTATTTGCTTCCTTCTGAAAGCCGAATGTCTGCTCTGCACTCAGGAAAAGCTATGCAGTCTGCAGTTGCCACTATGCAACAATTTTATGGGATCCCAGTAACAGGAGTGTTGGATCAGACAACTATTGAGTAAGATTTACAAATGTTATTTTGTGTTTATCTTCTAGACACATCTTAATATAACATTCTCTGTGCCAAAATCCTCTGTGATTAGTTATATGTGACAGATGTTTGCTTGAACTAGGATCCCCAGGGGAATCTAGAAAAAAATCTAGAATTTCCAAGTAGAGAAAATATCTATCCTCTGTACTAAAATCCTTTAAGGCCCAAGGAGAAATGGGAAGGTAGAAACCAACTGCAGGGCGTGTTTTGCAGACTTGTGCTTTTTCTCTTGTTAGATGCCTTTGTCCTGAATTAATAGGTTTTTTACTTTAGGAAAATGTATTGTTGGAATTCTCTTGGAGCTAAGAGAAGTCACAGTGTTAGCTGCTTTGAGACTCCATTTTGAGTCAGGTGGACTGTTCTGATTCACCTATGATCTGAGCTGAGATTTGCCTCAGTTTAGGAGTTGAATCTATGCAGAAGCCTGATCCAGCCTCATGGACTTACTTACACTCACTCTCTGAGTTCTAATTTAGCTCAGGTTAAAGGAGCTTATTTCAGTTTGCAGAGTTGGAAGACTGAGGGCCACAATCAGGAGCTTTTCTATCCTTTCTAGGAGAGTTTACAAAGGGGTATTCCCTGTGAATCTGTTTTGAGAAGTTGTATAATTTATCTAACTTTCTCTGGGATCATACTGTAAAAAATATACTTTTCTACGCTTCTAATATAATCCTGAGTGTCTTCTGCTTCTCCCCCTTGCCCCCTCCCCCCTTCATGGCACTTAATCTATGACATAGCTCACCTGTAATGAACTCTGAGTGACAAAAATAAGTCTGTCCCTTTCCAGCAGGCTTTGGAAACAACACCCTATCTCAATGGGAGGCAGCCATCTTACAACTACCTCCTTTCTTATTCTTGTTCAGTGCCAAGCTCCAGTGCAGCTGAGAGTCCTCTCTCCGTGACTGGCATATAGACCTATGCAAACTAGTCTAAAAGGGCTCACAGCATGAGTGGGAGAAAACAGAATCTCCTCCTCACTGGTGTCCCAGCATTTGGGAATAAAACAGGAGAAAACAAACTAACGTGTAGATAACCTAAGGATAGTGAGCTTCCTGAAGGAGCTTCAGCATGAAAAACCCACTGAATTTTTATAAAGGGTGTTGCCAGATCTTTTGCACCATCCCAAAGATCTATGGTTGGATACAGTGTGTGCACACCACTTAAATATTAGGAGTATATGGGGAAGAGTCTACCCCCCACCCATCACAGTTTTCTTGAAACAACAATGACTGTGACAGACAGAAAAGCCCTCACTCACAGAGGGAAACAAAACAAATAGTAACAGAATTGTACATCACAATATTGTGTGTGGATCTGTAGTGCTTTGTTACTTGACAGACGAGTCAGGGCTATCTTTTCTGAGTTCCCAGCTCCTCTCCTTGTAAGTCAAGTGACTGTGTTAATGCACAGAATTTTTACCAATCTAGGCACTAAAATAGAGAGTTTCTATGCTGTGAAGAGTCCTCTAACAGTAAACAAGGGAAATTGTATACTTTAGAACTTTGTGAAGATAATTTTTTTAATTTTGAGCTGTACAGTGTGTAACAATATATAGGAAGCCTTAAGGGACTGAACTTGTTCTCTTTACATAGGATTTCAGGAAGAGGTATAAGAGTAACACAGGAAGCAAGAATGGGATTGGGGTGCCACAGAGCTGAAGCATGACTATGATGCCTGGAGATCCCAGTAAAAGATCAAGGCCCTGTTGTGCTGCATGGCATACAGACAACTAAGCAAATTACATCTTCTGTCACCTTCAAGCCAGACTTCACCATGAGGCATTCCCTGTCTCCATAGCAACTGGAGACAGACCAGATCATTGCTCTGCAGGAGTTTAGGGCCACCCTCCAGGAAGAACTCTCCAGAATTGTCTGCCTCCAGATTCTCACAGATTGCAGACTCCAAGGGCTCCCTTTGGAACAGAAATTTTCACAAGATTTGAAAAATATTTTAAACTAAATTTCTCCCTGGACTTGCCTGGTCCTGCATTGCTGACTATGAGGATGTGAATCACAGGGCCCACTAAAATGTTGTGTTGTAACTGCCTAATGTAGTCACTGCTAGCGTGAATTGAAAGTTACGTACTTTGTGTTAATGTAGCAAGTCCCCCTGAATCATGGAGGGAGGAAGCAAGCATCACCCCACCCCATCCAAAAAAAAAGAAAAAACAGCCAGGAGAGAGAAATCCCTGCTCCCAGCCAGCAAGTAGGCAAGGGCCATGCAGAGACATTTTGTTAGCAGAATGGGCGGGAATGGGATCTCTAGCGTCTGTTTTGCCAGAATGGGAATGGGCAACAGGGGATTGATCACTTGATGATTAACTCTTCTGTTCATTCCCTCTGAAGCACCTGGCATTGGGCACTGTTGGAAGACAGGATCCTGGACTAGATGAATCTTTGGTCTGACCCAATATGGCTGTTAAGATATTTGCCCTCAGTGCCAGGTCATCTTGCAGGTCTTCGGAAAGCAGTGCATCATTTATTTCCAATAGCAACAGACCTTGGCCCCTTCTCATTCTGTGCAATCAGTCTCCATGCAGTAGGCAGAAGATTCAGAGTGATTCATATTCCCTTCCCCAAGGAAAGCTTCATTTTCTTTTTCCAGCTTGCAAGAGGCCCACAGGTTATAAAGTGGCTGCTCTTCTCTTTGTGTAGGGTAGGGGTCTCCAAACTTTGAGACGAGGCCATATTAGATTTTTGAAGGTGCTTTGCGGGCCGAAGCGACTGTGAAAAATTCAATATGTGCAAATATATGCAAAATCCCTCCCTTTGCTCCTCTGGCCACTGCCATGGGGGCACTCACCTCTCTGCACATGGGGCCGCTGGCAGCAGCCCGTGGAAATTGGCGGGGGCAGCGACTTCTCCACGTGCTTGCTCGGCATGCCTACTCAGCTGGAGGGCCAGACAAATCAAAGCCGGGGGCCGGATTTGGCCACCGGGCCATAGTTTGGAGACGCCTGGTGTAGGGTACAAGCCTGTCTTTTCAGTCTCTCTGGTAATGCTCCCATGGTGTTGCTAGTTCTCATGATTTTGAGATTCTTGCAACTTTTGGTGTATTTCTTAAAGGTCAAGCTGCTAGAATCAAGATATTACATGGGAATCTCAGCTTTAATTTAAAATAATTATCTAGCCTTCATAATTGTGGAGAAAAGTTTGTGAACATAAAGCAAATGCCACCTTAACGCTCAGAAACCAGAAAGCAAAGAACCACCTTAGAATTCTTGTTAAGCCAACCTCATGATTTTTGGGGCATAACTCATTTTTAAACACTTGAGGTTAGCAAAACTGCTCCAGCTCTCATAAGATCTCTCTCCATCCCACAATTCCCCACCTCAGGAGTAGGTAAAGGAGAATTATTGTTGACAGAGATAGTAGAAATCTTGGTTCTCTTGTAAAATCAAACTATTTTGTTGCCTTCAAAGCTCCCCTTGAAGTCTTAAAACCTACTGCAATACTCCTCTCTTAAAGAGCACCTTAAAGTTGAGGCTTTCAACAAGATACTTCAGATTATCAGCTAAGGCTATGTCTACATTACAGATCTTACAGCGGCACAGCTGTACTGCTGCAGCTGTGCTGCTGGGGCACAGCTGTATGGTCTCCTGTGTAGCCGCTCTATGCTGGTGGTGAAGATCTCTCCTGCTGGCACCCCCAACGAGAGGCAGTAGCAATATTGGCAAGAGAGTGTCTCCCGTTGACATAGCACTGTCTACACCAGCGCTTTTGTTCGTGAAACTTTTGTTGGTCAGGGATGTGTGTTTTCACACCCCTGACTGACAAAAATGCTAGTATAGACATAGCCTAAGTTTTTTTTTTTCAGAGTTAAGTGTAAATGAGAATCTAATTTTGCAGGCTAGATCTCATTGGGAGAGAGGCATATAGGGTGGCAACATTGCATTTAGAGTCTCAAACTAAGCAAGCAGTCGTGGCCAAATAGGATTTCATTAATTATGGAAAACTCAGTGCATTTGTGGAACATTTACCAGAAACACAGAAGGAGCGGTTTCAGGCCATTGTCAGAGAGGGTCAGTTAGTAGCCAGAATGGTGCTGCAGACTGCACTGGATGCAACCAATACTACAGCCTGCTCAGTTTCCACAGCCATGGTCATGAGGCGGGCTTCTTGATTATACCTTTCCGGGATGCCCAGAAAGCTGTAGCTGACCCTGGAAGATCTACTGTTTGAAGAGCAAAAGCTCTTCATGGAGAAGACAAACTCTTCTCTCTACACTTTTTGAAGGCCACATTACGCTTCCTGGAAATCTACACTGCAGGACAGAAGAGAAGATAACAGCTCTCAGGTCACAACCTCCTCAATACCCCCCGTCTCAGTGCTATACCCCCCATCTCAGCCGCAGTGTAAGAGGCCCAGGGTTCAGAAATAGAAGCAGACAGCGTCTCAATCTGTGACCTCTCAGACTGCCTCTTTTAAGAACTTTTGGCAAGTTGGTCAAGGGCCCAAATTATTCCTTGCAATGTCAGCTGCCATCTATATACCTGTCATGCTCCTTTAGAAGTCATCTGGTGCTCTTTCACAGCAGCTGGGAGAATATCACCTCTGACAGATGAGTCTTGGAGATTATTTCAAAGGGTTATGGCATTCAGTTCATGTCCCTTCCCCATTCTCACCCTTCTTCCCCGTTTCTCTTCAGGGACCCTTCTCACAAGAACTTACTTCACCAGAAAGTAGATAATCTGTTATGTTTAGGGGCCATAGAATCAGTCCCGGCACAATTCAGAGGCAGTGGGGTTTACTCCTATTATTGCCTGATCCCCATGGCGAAAGGAGGTTGGATGCCTATTCTTGATCTAAGGGCATTAAATATATACATGGAGGCGCAGAAGGTCAAGATGATTATGCTAGCTACCATTATTCAAGCTCTGGAGCAAGGAGATTGGTTTTCAGCCCCGGCCTAGACCTAGAAGTTGCCTACTTCCATATCTTGTTATGACTGTTGCACAGGAGAGTCTTTCAGGTGGCAGAACTGTTATCAGTCCAAGGTACTCCCATTTGGCCTCATCTCCACCCAGCGTATTCTCCAAGGTTCTCTCCGTCGTAGCAGTGCACCTGTGAACATCAGGAATTATCTGCCCAGATGTAGACAACTGCCTCCTCGGGGCTCCCTCATTCGAGGATGCTGAATGAGCCACCCAGATTACCATGCACATATTTGCACAACTGGGCCTACAGCTCAACTTACAGAAACAAATACTGATGTCATACAGCGACATACATACATACTGCCGTTTATCGGCACTAACCTGGACGCAGTACAAGCGAGAACATTCCTCCTACTGCACAGATTCACCAGCTTTTGAATCTCATAGAGACATTCCAGGCCAGCCCTCAAATATTGTCTAGAAACTGCCTGCAGCTGCTAGGTTATATGGCAGCATGCATCTTCATCACATCAAATATCCAGATGTTCAACAGGTATCTTCAGATGTGGCTCAGTTCTGTCTATTATCCAAACAGGGCAAGCCGACCGAACTATTACTGCCTTCCACGACAAAGCACTTCCTGGGCTGGTAGAAAGTTCCATCCAACGTTCAAACAGGCATTCCATTTGTGCAGCTGCCACCAATGATGATTCTACTGACAGATGCCTCCCTGATGGACTGGGAAGCTCACCTACATGACTGCCAGGTTCGAGGCAAGTGGTCTTTCACAGAAGCAACCCTCCATATAAATCTTTCGGAGCTAAGGGCATTCAAGAATGCCTGTGCACACTTTTTGCCATTCATCGAAAACACCCCACAAAGGTCATGATGGACAATAAGACCCGTATGTTTTACATGAATCTCTGGAGATGGAGACGGGTCTCCCACTCTCTGCATGGATATACTCAAACTTTGGAATTGGTGCATCCATCACAACATGCTCATCTCAGCTGTCTGTTTACCAGAGATACAGAACATGACAGCCGACAGTCTGTTGGAATTTTTTTCATGACCACAAATGGGAACTGAACTTGAAGGTTCTTCAAGACATATCCGCCCTTTGGGGAACCCCAACTACTCTTCGCTATTTACTGGAACATGAAATGTCCTCGTTACTGCTCCAAGGCTGGCCTGTGGAAACAGTCCCGGGGAGACACCCTCATCTTCCTGTGGGACTGGGACCTCTTGTATGCCTTTCCCCCGTTTCCTCTTCTATCCAAGGTCCTGCTGAAAATTAGAATAACTCTTGTTTCGTCTCTTCGGATTGCTGCCTCCTGGCAGTGACCAATCTGGTTCCCTTACCTGATACAGTTGGCAATATGTCCTCTAGTTCCTCAGCTGCTCTCTAATGACAGGCTAGTCCTCTGCCCCCACACTTGGATCCAAGACTTAAAGGTCGAATGCTCTGGTGAGGTGAAAGATGTGTTGCTCCACAGCTGAAAGTCTGCTACTTGACATTCTTAAGCACAAAAATGGAAACTATTCCAAGTTTCAATGGGGTAGCCATGTTAGTCTGGATCTGTAAAAGCAACAAAGTCTTGTAGCACCTTATAGACTAACAGGTGTTTAGGAGCGTAAGCTTTCATGGGCGAAGACCCACTTCTACAGATGAATGCACATCTGATGAAGTGGGTCTTCGCTCACGAAAGCTTACACTCCTAAACGTCTGTTAGTCTATAAGGTGCTACAAGACTTTGTCGCTATGCCAAGTTTGGTGTCATTCTAAGCGTGTAGACCTGACCTCGTCCTCCTTCCCTCTTTTTTTTTTGACTACATTTCAGACCTCAAGAGGTCAAAACTCTAACTAAGCTCCCTTAAGGTATATCTCGTGGCCATAGTGGCTTTCCACCAACAAGTAGATGGATACTTTGTGTTCACTCACCAGCTGATGCGTAGATTCCTTAAGGATATGGGAAATCTCTTCTCACATGTGAGACTTACCCACTCCACGCTGGTATCTTAACCCAGTTCTCAGAGCCTTAGCTATGAGCCAATGGCAATTTACGCTGTCATATACCTGTCCATGAAGACGTCAATTAGCAATGCTGTCTTCATGCACATCACTTTAGCCAGGCACACAGGAGTAGTATTGGCCCTAATGGCACACCTACCATATGAAGTCTTTTTTAAAGACAAAGTAACTCTGAGGCTGTATCCAAAGTTACTCCCTAAAGTGGCCTCCATTTTCTATATCAGTAGTTCTCAAACTGGGGGTCGCATGGCGATTCCCGGGGGGTTGCGAGCTCCCTGCGCTGCTGAAGTGCCTCCGAGCCAAATGCTTTTGCTTTCAGCGGCATTTCAGTGGACATGCCGTGCGCTTCAAAGTGTCCATCTGAAAAGTCACCAAAGTGAAAGTTTCCAGTTTTGGCAGCTTTTCGGCAGACACTGTGAAGTGCTCGGCATGTCCGTCAAAATGCCACCGAAACTGGAAGCATTTGGCTCAGTGACATTTCAGTGGAGACACAGGGGTCCCAGGGGCCCGCGAGTCGAGAAAAAGGGCCGCCGCTCCCCTAAGTTTGAGAACCACCGTTCTATATGAAATCAACAGAGCCATCTTCCTGGTTTTTTTGTGTGTAGTTTTTCTACCCTCTCCCCTGAAAACCACATAATGACAACGGAGACAATTCCACACATGCTAAATGTTAGAAGAGCACTAGCATTCTACTTTCACAGGACTAAGGACTTCGCAAAGTCCTCTAAACTTTTCTTGTCACTTGTGGAAAGATTTAAAAGCTCTGCGATATCAGCTTGAAGACTATCCAAATGGGCCTCTGGTTGTATTAATCACTGTTATTAAGAGTGCAAACTGTTACGTCTGTCTGGAGCCTGTACATGCTCCATGAGGTCCGTTTCTACCCCCGCGACATCTTTAAGGAGTGCAACCATCTCAGAAATCTGCAGAGCAGTGACCTCTGCCCACACTTTGGCAGAACTTTATGCCATCAGTGGAGAGTTGGCTTCCAACGCCATCTGTTGCTACAGAGAGAGTACTGTGGAGCTACAGATTCCAATTTAAAGCCTAAGCCCTGTATGGGGTGTGGGGGTACTGTTTGAAGTCACAGTAGGGCACCCATAGGGACGTTACTTGAAGAGGAAGTTACTCACCTTGTGCAGTAACAACACATGCCCTCTGTCACTCTTCTTCAAAGTACCACAGAGACCCTTATTGAGAAGAGAAGAAATGGGGTGGGGTGTGGGGGTTGCCCATGCAGCACTAGATGGTCTCATAGCAGACCATGAGGGAGGGAGAAGAGTTTATGTGTGGGATGAATCATAGACTACCAGGGTTGGAAGGGACCTCAGGAGGTCATCTAGTCCAACCCCCTGCTCAAAGCAAGACCAATCCCAACTAAATCATCCCAGCCTGGGCTCTGTCAAGCCTGACCTTTAAAACCTCTAAGGAAGGAGATTCCACCACCTCCCTAGGTAACCCATTCCAGTGCTTTACCACCCTTCTAGTGAAAAAGATTTTTTCCTAATATTCAACATAAACCTCCCCCACTGCAACTTGAGACCATTACTCCTTGTTCTGTCATCTGATACCACTGAGAACAGTCTAGATCCATCCTCTTTGGAGAACCCCATTTCAGGTAGTTGAAAGCAGCCATCAACCCTCCTCCCCCTTCTCTTCTGCAGACTAAATAATCCCAGTTCCCTCAGCCTCTCCTCATAAATCATGTGCTTCAGCCCCCTGATAATTTTTGTTGCCCTCCTCTGGACTCTTTCCAATTTTTCCACATCCTCCTTGTAGTGTGGGGTCCAAAACTGGACATAGTACTCCAGATGAAGCCTCACCAATGCTGAATAGAGGGAAGTGATCACGTCCCTTGATCTGCTAGCAGTGACCCTACTTATACAAACAAAAATGACTTTAGCCTTCTTGGCAATAAGGGCACAATGTTGACTCATATCCAGCTTCTTGTCCATTGTAACTCCTAGGTCATTTTCTGCAGAACTGCTGCCTAGCCATTCAGTCTCTAGTCTGTAGCAGTGCATGGATTCTTTTGTCCTAAGTGCAGGACTGTGCACTTGTCCTTGGTGAACCAGATTTCTTTTGGCCCAATGATCTAATTTGTGTAGTTCCCTCTGTATCCTTTCCCTACCCTCCAGCATATTTACCACTCCTCTCGGTTTAGTGCCATCTGCAAACTTGCTGAAGGTGCAGTTCATGCCATCTTCCAGATCATTAATGAAGATATTGAACGAAATTGGCCCCACGACTGACCCTTGGGGTGCTTGACTTGATACTGGCTACCAACTAGACATTGAGCCATTGATCATTATCTGTTGAGCCCAACCATCTATCCAGCTTTCTAACCACCTTATAGTCCATTCATCTATACAACAAATGAAGCAGTATTTTTCAGGACAGACTGAAAGGATGGTATCGGGCAGTTGCATGCCGCCCTGGAGATTTGGAATCTGTCCCTGCCTCTGACACAAAGTTTGTGAGATGCTGGGTAAGGCACTTCAGGGAAACTTGACAGGTGGAACTAGTCATGTTTCACTTCTTTTGCATCTCCTACTTAACACCTGGAGTCTGATTCACAGAAGTTCTGAGTGCTCACAACTGGAGCTGAAGTCAGAGAATGGTGTGCTGACTATAGAAAGTGCAATGAAATGCTACAGTATCTGGAAAAATAATCAGGCCATGGGCATCTCAAATTGGGCACCTAGATTTAGCAGACACTTGACATGTCTATGCCTCAGTTTCTCATCTGTAAAATGGATATGGATAATACCACCTTCGCTCGCAAGATCATTGTGAAGATAAATTCCTTAATGTTTGTGAAACACTTTAGATGCTACAGTGATTAGTGCTGTAGAAGAGACCTTGGAATATTAAAAATTCTGTTTCAGATCTGTAAAGTGTGGATAATGGTACTGATCTTTGTAGAGTTGTTTGAAATCCACTGGTGAAAAGTGTTAGGTCATATTATTCAAATCAGGGTTTGAATGGCATGTGGTAAACAAGGCTTTGAATGATGATGCTAAGTATTGAATAGAACCATAGGGTTAGAAGGGACCACAAGGGTCATCTAGTCTAGCCCCTTGCCAAGACACTGGATTTATTGTGTCTATATCTGAGATAGATGGCTATCCAGCGTCTTTGAAAAACCTCCAGTGAAGGACTTCCCTGGGCAATTTGTTCCATTGTCCTACCATTCTCAGAGTTAAGAAATTTTCCCCAAGATGCTTCCCATTCAGTGAGTGCTGTCCATCTTGTTCACTGAATGAGAAAGAGGTCCGTGGGTGGGGGAGTAGGGGATCATGTATTTAAGTTATCAAAAATATATATAAGGATGTCAATTTATGGTTTGTGCTTTCTTAATTCTGACATTTCATAATTTTTGGGATTGACTCTGCAGCATTAGGGTTCTTTTGGTGTAGCGTGTGTATGTAATAGTGTACAGATAGAACCATTAAATGGAACTCCACAATATGTAACCGTAGTTCCTGGATTTTTTAGGATCAATAAAACTCTGTGGTGTGCAGTACAAATGCCTACTTTTGTGTAGCTCCCCATCAGCTCTTAATACACAGCCTGCATAAGCCTTTCCTGGAAACAGCATCCAGTCCCCAGGGTACTGCCTGGGGCTAGAGCTCCCCCGAGTCTGAATATGCTATTAAAGATGGAAAGAAGGCAGTTTAATAAAGTTTTGTTTTTTATAAATAAAGTTACCATGTTCCCTGTGTCCTCACCCTCCCTCCCTTGTTTAAATAGATGTATTAACAGTTACACTTTTGTAGTGCCATAACTCCTGAAATATGTCTAAAGTTGGCCTTGGTCTGATCCAATAACTAAAGGGGGGCAGTCAGTGCTATAAATTTAACAGTCGGTCAGAGCACCAAAAAAGTCATGAGTCTGAAAATAAGATGAACTGCTTATTTTAGGGGGGATTGTGTATTAGAAATGCCTTGAACAAATGACCCACCAATTTGCATTTATTTGATCGCTCTCTTTTTCAGGAAAGGAGCGAGGAGTACGAATCATGATTAGATGTTATCTGCTTGTACTAGAGTCTTTCATCTTCTATTTATTTAATTAGTGCTACTTTCTTTGATAGTACTTGCAAAGTAAAATTGGAGTCTGCATGTGAATCTTGGAGAACTTGGAGTATCAGCTCTTAAACTACAAATTTTGATCTTAGGTCGTAACTTCCGAAAGGAACCCTTGCTGGTTGCCGGTAGAGAGCCAGTAACAGACACGTTCTCTGACAGCTAAGAAGGGTAGGAATCAAATTCACTGTACTTGTGTTGCTCAGATTCAGTGACTGTAGCCACCTAGTTACTCTGACTGCAGTCTGTCTGAGAAGTCCCTGACTTTGCAACAGAGTTTCTATTTTGCTGTATGTGCACATTTCACTCTTTTATAGATTGATAGTTTCCCAGGTCAAAAGGGACCATTGTGATCATCTAGTCCAGGGGTAGACACCTATGGCACGCGTGCCAAAGGTGGCACATGAGCTGATTTTTAGTGGCACTCACAGTGCCCAGGTCCTGGCCACCAGGGCTGGGCGGGGGAGGTCTCTGCATTTTAATTTAATTTTAATTGAAGCTTCTTACACATTTAAAAACCTTATTTACTTTACATACAACAATAGTTTAGTTATACATTAAAGACTTGTAGAAAGAGATCTTCTAAAAACGTTGAAATGTATTACTGGCACACGAAACCTTAAATTAGAGTGAATAAATGAAGACTCGGCACAACACTTCTGAAAGTTGCCGACCCCTGATCCAGTCTGATCACCTGTAGAACACAGGCCAGAAAACATCCCCAAAATTCCTGTTTGAACTAGAGAAACATCCAGTCTTGATTTAAAAATGACCAGTGATAGCGAATCCACCACTTTGGTAAATTGTTCCAATGGTTAATTACCCTCAATGTTAAAAAAATTTATGCCATATTTCCAGTCTGAATTCTGAGCACTTGGCTATCTGTAGAGGTAGCTGTCATTATGCCATACTGAACATAAGATAATTGAGAGCTTGTATAAGGTCACCTTAAACATAGTTAAGATTAGAACATAGCTTCTGACAGAACCAAATCACAGCCCCTTTGCCATACAGTTCTTCTGTAGCCTCTAGTAACACTGTGGCTCTGGGGCAAATGGATTTCTAGGACTCCTGCTGACAACTCATTTATGTAATGACTCTGGAGTAACTTCTGAAATTATTTTATATTACAAGACTTATTTAGAAGTGAATTTGGATGTGTTAAGATTGGTCTTACTGTTCCATTTTTAGTATTTGTATTTTGATTGAAGCTGCCCGTTTTAAGAATAGGTTGGGACACCTTATTGTAGAGTGTGTTTGCGGCTTAGAGAACTTATGGGAGACTGCTTGTGTGCTCCGAGGGGAGACCTGTGTGCTCTCCAGATTGACCAGAACTGATTTTAAAGACTTACTTTTCCAGAAAGCAGCCTCACTTTCCAAGGTGTAATTACACAACAGCAAGGGAGATTTAGATTAGATATTAGGAAAACTTTCTAACTGTAAGGGTAGTTAAGCTCTGGAATAGACTTCCAAATAGAGTCCCCATCACTGGAAGTTTATAAAAACAAGTTGACAAACACCTGTCAGGGATGGTCTAGTTTTACTTGTTCCTACCACATCACAGTGGGCTGGACTTGGTGACTTCTCAAGGTCTCTTCTAGTCTTGCATTTCTGTGAATTCTCTTCTGCTGCAAGACCCTTCCTCCTTGCCCTTTCCCCTCTCTCCTACATTGTCACTGACTATTTTAACCCTCCCCTGCCTTGCAGTCTGTCCAATCAACTCCAAATCTGACTCCTCCACTAGTTATTTGAATAAATATGATGGTTTCTCTGTTACCTTGTCCTTGCTCTTCCTATTTGTTTGCTGCAGGTTTGTGTTGTCTTTTATTCTATGCTAAGAAGATGTAAACACTTTAGGGTAGGGACATGTATAGCACTTAGCACAATGGGAGTCGCACCCTAGACCTTTGCAGTGTAGATGCAGGCTTCCCCCCCGCCTCAGGGGGGGGGGTAGAGAGTCTGCTATAAATTTCCCTCAATCCAATGGGACAATTTCCTTTGTCTTTTTAATCCCGAGAATCTCGATTGACTCCACTGAAAATGGAAGCAAGCCCCCTGGGTATGCTGCAGCAGCGCAGTGAGTCAGCATTAAGTCTTCCATTGTCTTCTGACCACTGAGCTGGAAACACACCATGGGAGAGGCTTTCTGTGTTTGCGGAACAAGCCTTTTGCAAAGTGTGCTGCTTTCTGGTCACAGGAGCAAAGCCAGGTTTTGGTAAATCTCTGGTGTGAGGCCAGCAAAACAATGAACTTCAGTAAGAGTACCAGGAATGATCTCATATACCAGCAAATAATGAAGAAGCTGGCACCATTGCAAATGTACCAGACTAGTGCAGGGAGTACGTTAACCATCTCAAGAGTGACTACAGGAAAACCAGGAACCAGAGCTGCCCCTTGGGCTAGGGTTACCATATTTCACCAATCAAAAAAGAGGACCGGAGGGGGCTGCCCTAGCCCCGCCAACTCCCTCCCACTTCCTGCCAGAACTCCCACCCACCCTGCTCCTTGTCCCCTGATTGCCCCCTCCTGGGATTCCACCTCCTACCTAAGCCTCCCTGCTCCTTGCCCCTGACTGCCCCCTCCTAAGACCCCCCCACCCTAACAGGTCCCCTAGGAACGACTCCACCCCCATCTAAGCCTCCCTGCTCCTTGGCCCCTGACTGCCCCCCCAAGCCACCGATCTATCTACTCCCCCACTCCCTGCCCCTTGACTGCCCCCTCCAGAAATTCCCTGCCCCTCCTCCCCCACCGTGCAGCTCAAAACAGCGTGTTGGGCTCTGTGCTCAGCCCAACACGCTGCCATGCTCCCCAGCTCAACGCACACATCCCAGTCCCAGTCCCGGCAGAGAGTTGTGGAGCTTTGTGCTGGGCAGCAGGGGAGTGCCCAGCCAGCCGGAGCTCTGAGAATGCAGGGGTGGGAGGGAGGAGGAGGAAGAAGGAGGGGACGTGCTGCTACAGCTGCCGAAAGCTGCGGGAGAGAGGCTCTGACTGCCAGAGCCCAACGCTGCGCTTTGCACTGGGGGAAATCCCGGACATTTTTAGACATTTATAAATTCCCCCTAGATGCTATTTAGCCAAAAAAGCCAGTCATGTCTGGGAGAATCCGGACAAATATTAACCCTACCTTGGGCAAGTCGCAGACATTGTGCTCGTTTTATGAGGCATTTGACCAAGTGTTGGGCTCTGCACTGAACATGCAGCCAGTGGTGGTGTATGAGACTTAATCAGCTGAGATGGCACCCTGCTGGCTGCAGAATCCAGCCTGGGGAATGATAGGAGCCAGCAGCAGGCACAGAGTGAGGTTGGCAAAGTGACTCTGTTACTGAAACCAGTTTACAGGAGGCTCTTCTGCAGGACATCGTGGGGCTATACTTAGCGGAGCTGTTTGATGTCCTCCTTCCTTGCCCCCAAGGATCAACCCATCGCAGAACCTGTAGCAGATACAGATGGACAGAAGTTGCCCTGGAGTCTGGTAAGTTTCTGACTCCATTATAGTGTTTATTAATTAGAAAAGGAGAGGTTTCTGTTACATGAACCAACTGGCTAGCTGCATGTATCTTCTAATGGTGAATTGTCTCAGTGACATGGCTCTCTCCACCTCCCCTTTTCCTGCGTGTACAACCACATGGAGTTCAAAATGGTGACTGGAAAAGCAAACAGTAAAAATGAATTGAAAGTGAATTTTTACTGGAAAGGTACAGATTTTTGCTAGAGCATACCTGTGTCTTTAAAATAACCTTACACTGTCATACCTGTAAGTAGGTCGCTCAGTAAACACTCAGTTGTGTAACAAGCTGCCTGGATGGACTCTGGGAGGGGGCAGGGCAGAACTGTGCTCCATTCACAAATCTAGTCCATTTCAGGTAAAGGTAGTACAATGCGGTCCATAGATGACAAAAGCATTTTCTCAAATTCGAGTGAGGTATGAAAATGTGTCTAGGAATGTGCCGGGATGAGAGGAGGAAGTATAAGGGGAATGCCCATGGTGTTCTGTGTGTTTGCATGCAATCTTAACTGGCTAAGCCATGTGCAAGATAACACAACATCCTGTTTTCCTCATGAATTCTGACCCAATCCTGAGTGCTGATAGATGCAAACTTTTCCTGAGGCAGGGACTCCAGATAGTGACCTTTTGGGGAAGGATATATTTTTTCCAGTGCCACCTTGGTAGTTGACCTGGCCAGTCCACTCAGAGCTATGCTGTTTAGTCACTATACGATTGAATACTGTGCTGCATACAATGCATGTTTTCCACTGGCAGCTTGAAATAACATCTTCCTTAACCGTTCTTGTGGTGTCTGATTGGCAATGTCCTCCAAAATGTGGAAGACTGGAAATGATAGAAAAAGCTTTCTTTCTCAGCTTCCCTGCCCCTTCGCCTGCTTCCCCAACCCAAGTAGTTCTTCTGTTTTTAGAAAACAAAAAACATCTTTGAATTTTTAATTTGTCGTCTCTGCGCTTCTTTCACTGAGTTTGACCAGGCTTTGTCCAGGGAGTGTCTGCACTGAACCATCCCTTTCACAATATACTGAAGTTCAGTTTGAAAAAGTAACATTTTATGTCCTTGAAATTCCATAAGGATTTTTTTCTGTGCTCCTGCACTGACCTATTTGAGACAATAACCCGCTTTGTCTTATCCTGTTCCAGACTCTCCAACCTCTACTGGCTGCAGTACCCCCACAGCTTGCCCAGAGTTCAGTAGAAGCTTGGTCTAATGTACCTTCACAGACTGTTCCCAAGATGTGTTCCCATGATGAACTTACGGTTGGATTTCTGGACAGGGCCAGTAAACAGGTCCATTGTCAAAAACAGAGACTTATGGCTAGAAAAGAGAGATGCCGAGAGGAAAGGCTGAGGCTGACTGCGCAGTTTGAGGACTGGGTTTCAGCGCAGGAATAGGCACTAAGTTTGCAGTTCCTGGAACATGAACGGGGCTACGGAAGGAAGACCAGTCAGCAGAAAGAATTGTCTGATATTGATGATGGCTGCAGGAATTACCGGCTCCTGCTCTATCACCCAAACCACAACCTGAGTCTGCAGAAGCAGCCTGAAAACTCCATGGCTGATTGGCTCATGCAGTTGGGCTGCTTGAGTGGCTGGGCAGATCATGTTAGCCTCCTGCAGTCCTCTGTCTTGACTGCCTACCGGTGGATGTCTCCACCCTCTCCCCTCGTATCAAGTGTGTGGCATATGGGGAAAGGAGATTCGGGGCAGGAGACATGCAACAGTGAGGGGGTTCTGTCTTGTACGTGGTTTCACTGTTTTTATATATATATATATATATATACACACACACACATATAATACATAATATAATAATTCTATAATACATGTTTATAAATAAAGTGTCTTATGTAATCAAGAAAGTTTATTGCTATAACTGCATCACATCATAAAGTGTATATTTAAAATAATAAAGGTAAACACATGACCTGGGACAATTAGGAATTAGTAAGCAAACACTATTCCTCTATACAGTTAGGTACACCAGAAGCCTCCTTTTCCTCTCCCACTTTACCCTTTACAGTCAACCTCCCAACATCAAATTGGTTGACAACTGACCTGTAACAGTCTGGAGCAGCCAGCTGTCAGATGGTTTATAGCAACCTGCTGCTTGTCTGACAAGGGTACCCTCATGGATGTGCCTTTATATAGGAGGGTGGGGCAAGCTGCTCACAAAACTCCAGAAATGTTCTTTTCTTCATTTGAAAGTTCTGGACCCACTGCTAGTTGTCCTAAGTCTGCATGATGATGTGATCCCCACCAGTCTGTGTAGCGGGCTCCAGTGGCTATACTGAGTGTCGTGAGCCATGTCAGCTTGTTCAAGTCTGCCATGCCTGGGTACTCCTACTTCATCATAAGCTGTGTAAGGTGCCTTTGGTGAGTCAGCAGATGCCATTGAAATGTCCACCAGCACCTCATGGAACCTCTGTCCATTTCCTGACACAGGAGTGAAAGCTCAAGCAAGAGACGTTCTTCAAAAGGCACCTCCTCCATGTTGCTGGCTCTGGTAGCTGGGAGTGACAGACCAAAATGACAGCTCAGCAGGGGGTTCACACTCCCTCTAACGTTCATAGTGGGCAAGTTTTTCCACATTGCACCATGGTTAAAGGGCCAGAGCAGCCATATTTCAGGAGGGCACTAGGGAATCTGGGATATGGCTGGTTTGACTCGGATCTGTGTGCTGCAGTGTGGGTGCCAGAGCCCCAGGTTCAAGGATGGTTTAGAAAATTCTGATGTAGATTGACAATCAGTAGAAGCTCAAGCCCCGGGTTCTGTAACCCAGGGTCAGCTGACTTGAGACCCACTAACCTTGGGCTTACATAGCAATATAGACATATCTGTAGTTACCTCATATAGAGTAGAGTAAAAGAAGACTATTTTGCCTTTAAGCCAATTATTACTGAAATGTGGTGGGCTGAGTCGCATGATGGAAATGTTAAAATCAATGGCTCTTCTTCGAGTGGTTGCTCATATGCATTCCAAGTAGGTGTGTGCTCGTGCAGCGTGCACGGCTGCCGGAAGATTTTTACCCTAGCAACCCCCGCCGGGTCAGCTATGGAGCCCCCTGGAGTGGCGCCTTTATGGCGCTGGATATATACAGTAGCCGACCTGGCGCTCCCCTCAGTTCCTTCTTACCGCCCTTGACGGTGGCTGGAACGGTGGAGACCTCCCTTAGTCTTCGCTCTCCCTAGCTTTCCTGCTCTTAGTTGTGATAGAGATTGGTGACCTGCACGAGTCCTGCTTAAAGTGCCTCGGGGAGTCCCACCAGGCGGAGAAGTGCAAGATCTGCCAAAGTTTCCGCCCGAGGACAAAAAAGGAGCGGGACATTAGGTTAAAGCAGCTCCTGATGGAAGTGGCTCTCAGCCCAGCACCGCCGTCTTCCGGTGCGGAGACCACCCCGTCCGCTTCAGTCAGGAGCGCTCCAACCTTGGCGGCCGCCACGGCACCGGCGCAGAGCCGACCAGAGGGACTTCACGGCACTGCGGCGCCAAAGACCTCTATGCTGGGACGGCACAGGTCCCACTCTCCTCAAAAGAGGAAGAAGCCGGAGAAGTCAGTCCCGACCCCTTCAGCAGGGCAAGCTCCGCCGGCACAGCGCCCTGCAGCGAACCGCCCGAGACCATTGGGTCAGACTGCGGCGCCATTGACTCCGGCCCCATCAGAGGTGCCATTGAGTTCGGCCTCCCTAGGCTCCCCACCTAGAGTGTCGGTTGAGCAGTGCCTACCCTCAACGCTGGACACCTTTAAAGCGGTAAGAGACATCATTGCCCTCACAGAGCCGGAGCAGGTTCAAACAGCCGCTCAAGTACCAGTGAGAGAGGTAGTGTCGAAGGGTAAACCGGCTTTCTCCCGGGGCGTGCCACGCGGGGATCTCCGGCACCACTCACGCTCCACTGTCTGGTCCAGGTCCCATCACCGATCTGAGTCCCGGCACCGGTCGCACTAAGCGTCGGTTAGACTCTCAGTCACGGTCTGCCTCCTGGCACCGATCAACATCGCGGCACCGGTCAGGCTCCTGGCACCGATCAGCATCGTGGCGCCGGTAAGACTCATGCCATCGGTCACCATGGTACCGATCGACATCGCGGCACTGGTCAGACCTGCGGCACTGGGCGTCACCACGGCACCAGTCGAGATCTCGGTACCGGTCAGGTTCCCGGCACCGGACTTCTCCTCGGCACCGGTCTTCCCTGGGTTATCGGGAGGATTCCAGGCATAGGTCACCCTCCGCACTCCACTCGGGGCATCGATCAACAAGACTCAGGCCCCCCCCCCCCTCCCGTACCGGCGCCAGTCAGCTTCGAGGTCCAGATCTGGCTCGCGGTACCGGAGCAGGCGTTGGTCGGGATCCAGGCGTAGCAGGTCTCCGCTCCATAGGCCCTCTCAACGCCGGTCACCGAGGGTAGTGCGCCACCCATCCCCCGGTAGTAGGCCCACAGCCCCACTGTGGCCCTCCCCGTCAGCCTCCCGCTCGTCTCATTCTGATGGGGACACAAGACTGGAGCCCTACTCAGAGGGAGAGGCGGGTGACCAGTGGCAGACCTCAAGCCAAGGCCAGTCCCAATGGCCATTTTAGACCCCGTGGGCTTATCATGAGTTGCAAGGGGCCCCCCCTGGAACCTCCAGATGCTCGACGGAACCGCGGGTCCTGGAGGCTGCGTTGGGACGTCCTCCCCCGGACCCAGAAGTTCCCTCAACCACCGGGGCATCTATTGTTCAGCCGGCACCAGCATTGGAGGCCCCGGTTCCCGAGCTGCCTCAGACAGAGGAGGTGCTGGAGGACTTGGCCCCTGGCCTCTCTTCGGGGTCATCCCCGGATGAGGCCGTCGCAGGCACCACTGTGTCGGGTCCTCCTCCCATAGACCTTGCCGCGCACCAGGACCTCCTCAGACGGGTGGCAAGGAGCATGAACCTCCAGGCGGAGGAGGTCGTGGAGTCAGAGGACCCGGTGGTAGACATTTTATCAGCGGCGGCTCCTACTAGGGTAGCTCTGCCAATCATCCTCACGATTGAGAACAATATCAAAACTCTGTGGCAGTCCCCGGCATCAATCCCGCCGACGGCTAGGGGCGTTGAAAAAAAATACTTTGTGCCAGCTAAGGGATGTGAATTTTTGTACACCCATCCGCCCCCCCCCCTTGTTCCCTCGTGGTGTCAGCGGTGAACCAGAAGGAGCGGCATGGGCAGCAGGTCTCGGCACCAAAATCCCGTGATGCCAAGCGCCTGGACTTGTTTGGCCGAAAGGTTTATTCGGCTGGTGGTCTGCAGCTTAGAGTGGCAAACCAGCAAGCCCTGCTCAGCCGCTATGCTTTCAACTCCTGGAACTCCATGTTAAAGTTTAAAGAATTAATTCCTTTGAAGTCCAGGAGTGAGTTTGCTGCCTTTGTGGACGAGGGAAAAAAGGTGGCAAGGACATCGCTGCAGGCCTCACTAAACTCCGCAGACTCGGCAGCGTGTACTCTAGCTTCCGGGATCGCGATGGGGCGTGTATCCTGGTTACAAGGATCAGGCCTTCCACCGGAGGTGCAGCAAACCCTGCAGGACCTCCCTTTTGAGGGCACAGGGCTTTTTTTTGGAGAAGACTGACTCCAGGCTCCAGTCCTTAAAGTACTCTAGGACCTTGATAAGGTCTCTGGGGATGCACACCCTGGCTACCCAGAGACGCCCTTTCAGGCCTCAGCCTCAACGCCCTTTCCCGCCTCCCAGGCCAAGACCAGACTTCTCTAAGCGCAGAGGGCATGGGGGTAGGCGACAGTCAGCCCCTCGCCAGAACCAAGGGCAACCTCAAGGGCCCGCTAGGCCTCCTCAGGGCCAGAGGCAAAACTTTTGAAGGGTTTGTCGAGGGCGACTTACCAGTTATCCTCCCGGATCCTTTCCCCCTGTTTTATCAATGTCTGGCCCGTTTCCACCATGCTTGGTCCTCAATAACTTCAGACCGTTTGGGTGCTACGCACGGTGGAAAGGGGCTATTCTCTCCAGTTGTCTTCTTACCCTCCCCATCCCTCTTCAAGGACCCTTCTCACGAGCAGCTCCTCTTACAGGAGGTACGTTCCCTCTTGTCTTTGGGAGCCATAGAGGAGGTTCCGGTGGAGCTAAGGGGTTAGGGTTTTTATTCCCATTATTTTTTAATCTCCAAGGCAAAAGGGGGTCTAAGACCCCTTCTAGACCTGCAGGAACTCAACAAGTACATGATAAAGTTGAAGTTCTGTATGGTTTCCCTGGGGTCTATAATTCCCTCTCTGGATCCGGGAGACTGGTACGCCGCCCTCAACATGAAGGACGCGTACTTCCATATAGCCATACTTCCAACTCACAGACGCCTGTTACGCTTCATGGCAGGCAAGAATCATTACCAGTTCACGGCTCTCCTGTTTGGGCTCTCCACAGCGCCGCGGGTCTTCACCAAGTGCATGGCCGTGGTTGCAGCTTTCCTACACAAAAGGAAGGTGGCAGTGTTCCCATACTTAGACGATTGGCTAGTCAAGGGCAGGTCCAGACAGCAGGTGCAGTCCCACGTTCAGCTGATTGTGGCTACATTCCGCAGACTGGGCATTCTGCTCAATTTCGAAAAGTCAACTCTAGAACCCAGACAGAGGCTGGAGTTCATAGGTGCGGTACTAGACTCTACCGTGGCAAAGGCTTCTGTTCCCCTCGCTCGGTTTCACGTAATGTTGTCCATGATATCGAACATCCGGACGTTCCCGACTACAACAGTGCGTACGTGCCTAAGCCTACTCGGTCACATGGCCTCGTGCACATACGTCACATGTTATGCCAGACTGCGTCTACGCCCTCTTCAGTCATGGCTGTCGACTGTGTATCGGCCAAATCGGGACAGTCTAAATATGATAGTTACGGTCCCAGCAGAGGTGTTGTCTACCCTGGTATGATGGCAGGACCAGTCTCTGGTCTGCGAAGGCCTTCCCTTTTACCCCCCTCACCCTTCAGAGTCCCTAGTAACGGACGCCTCGGTGCTCGGGTGGGGCGCACATCTGGGAGTTGCCAGAACCCAGGGAGTATGGTCGTCAGACGACCTGGCCCTACACATAAATGTTCGGGAACTAAGGGCTGTTCACCTGGCGTGCCAGGCGTTCGAGGAGCAGCTTCAGGGTCAATGTGTCTCGATTCTAGCGGACAACACAACGGCCATGTTTTACATCAACAAACAGGGAGGTGCTCACTCCTCCCCCCTGTGCAACGAAGCGGTGGTTCTTTGGAACTTCTGCATAGCCCACTTCATATACCCGGTGGCGTCTTTTCTCCCGGGGCTCCAGAACACTCTGGCAGATCACCTGAGCAGATCCTTTTGGTCCCACGAATGGTCAATTCGCCCAGACGTTATTCGCTTGATCTTCCAAAGGTGGGGGACTCCCCAGATCGACCTCTTTGCCACCATGATCAATCGGATGTGCAAACAATTCTGCTCACTAAGAGGAGGCTCACTCGGCTCCCTGACGGACGCTTTCCTCCTCTCATGGGAGGGTCAGCTGATGTATGCATTCCCCCCCTTTCCCCTCGTGTACAGAGTCCTGCTCAAGGCCCGGAGAGAGGGCGCTTGCCTGATTCTGGTCGCTCCGGCATGGCCCAGACAACATTGGTACACCCTGCTTCTGGAAATGTCAACGGAAACGCCAATAACCCTACCGATTTGGCCAGACCTGATATCTCAAGACTATGGTCGCCTCCGTCACTCAGACCTGCAGTCGCTCCACCTCACAGCATGGAAAATTTGTGGCTAACGGAGGCAGAGCATCTCTGCTCTAGTCCTGTGCAGCAGATCCTCTTGAGGAGTAGGAAGCCTTCTACTAGGCTTACTTACTCAGCGAAATGGAAGCGTTTCTTCTGCTGATGTTCACAAAGAGATGTCTCCCCGAGATCTGCGCCGATCCATCTTATATTGGACTATTTACTTCAGCTTAAACATCAGCGTTTAGTGCTAGCCACAATTAGAGTGCACCTGGCGGCAATTTCTGCATTCCACCAGGGGATCTTGGGTCAATCGGTGTTCTCAAACCCTATGGTCACCAGATTCCTTAAAGGTCTGTATTGCTTGTACCCCCAGGTACGCCAGCCGATCCCCTCTTGTGATCCAAACTTAGTCCTTTCCCGACTTATGGGGCCCCCGTTTGAGCCTGTGGCCACTTGTTCCCTTCTATACCTGTCATAGAAGACGGTATTCCTGGTCGCAATAACTTCAGCGGGAAGAGTGTCGGAAATCAGAGCTCTGACCTCAGAGCCCCCGTACACCATATTCCACAAAGACAAGGTGCAGCTGAGACCTCACCCTGCCTTCTTGCCAAAAGTAGTCTCAGCATTCCACATGAACCAGGAGATATTCCTCCCAGTGTTCTTTCCTAAGCCTCATGCCTCAACTCAAGAGCAGTGCCCGCACACCTTAGATGTCTGTAGGGCGCTTGCCTTCTACATTGAACGTACAAAGCCATTCAGAAAGTCTTCTCAGCAATTCGTGGCGGTAGCGGACCGTATGAAGGGCCTTCCCGTTTCAACCCAGTGCATCTCCTCTTGGATTATGGCATGCATCCGTACATGTTATGACCTAGCGGGTTCCCCAGTCAAACCATTTACTGCTCATTCTACCAGGGCACAGGTGTTCTTGGCGGCCTTCCTGGCTCAAGTCCCAATACAGGAAATCTGTAGAGCTGCCACGTGGTCTTCGGTCCACACCTTTGCTTCACACTATGCGCTGGTACAGCAGTCTGCTGAGGATGCTGCTTTTGGATTTGCGGTCAGTGGTCTGTCACTCCGACCCCACCGCCTAGGTAAGGCTTGGGAGTCACCTACTTGGAATGCATATGAGCAACCACTCGAAGAAGAAAATGGGGTTACTTACCCAGTAACTGTTATTCTTCGAGATGTGTTGCTCATATCCATTCCAAAACCCACCCTCCTTCCCCACTGTCGGAGTCTCCGGCAAGAAGGAACTGAGGGGGGCACCGGGTCGGCTACTGCATATATCCAGCGCCATAAAGGCGCCACTCCAGGGAGCTCCATAGCCGACCCGGTGGGGTTGCTAGGGTAAAAATCTTCCGGCAGCCATGCACGCTGCGCGAGCACACACCTGCTTGGAATGCATATGAGCAACACATCTCGAAGAAGAACAGTTACTGGGTAAGTAACCCCGTTTTATATCTTATTTAGGAAGCATTGAATGGGCAAAAAGGTGACACACTTCGTGAAGTGACACACTGTGTGAAAGATGGCAATACCTATTTCCGAATCACTGATAGCTCAGAAGAAAATGATCCTGAATGCTCATGGATTAATGTCATAACAGATAAAGCAAAAGATGGGGATATTAGTTGGTGTCTGCTACAGACCACCAAATCACATTAGGGATTAGGATAACTAGCTCCTTCTGCATCTGTCTGTAATGTGTATGAAAAAATCTATCTGATCATGTGGAACTTTAAGGTGGGTGGACATGTGCTGGAGGTCTCATGCCACCAGTACTAAAACATCCTTAGAGTTTTTAAATATTATAGATGAAAGTTTCCCAATTCAAAGTGTTGTATACAACATGGGGAAATTCAGTATTGAACCTGGCCTTGGCAGACAGAGGAATTGATCACAAGTTGATGGTGATTGGGTACAGGTGGTTGACTTGATCACATTTATAGTGTTCAAGCAGATTAAAGCCCTAACCAGTAATGCATGTAGTTGGTGCTTTAAGAGGGTCCAGTTTCACAAAGTCCAAAAGAATTATGGGCAAAATCAGCTGGGAGGAAGAATTAATCAAAAAAAGTGAATGGTAATTGAGAAGTGTTTAAGATATCCCAAAAGCCACAATCAAGGAAGAGGGCTATACTGGTTAAAAAACTAACTTGGTTTACAGGGGAAGTGAAGCCAGCAATGAAGAAAATATGACTAAGAAAGAGAAAGTTGAAAATGAATATAAATCAGAAGCTTGGAATTGCAGAAAATAGATAAGGGAACCCAAGGGACACATGGAGAAATCTGTGACCAGGAGAGTTGAGGACAATAGTAAATATTTTGTAGTCTATTAGGAACAAGAGGAATCCTAATGATGGGGTCGATCCATTATGGAAATAGCAGAATGATCAGAAATAATGTAGGAAAGATATTTATTTGTTTTGTATATGGTTGAAAAAAACAAATGATATAGTCATATAATATGATGGTGACACTCTTTCCATTCCAGTAGTATCTTGCGTGGCTGTTAAACAGCAGCTACTGAAGTCAGACATTTTCAAATCCAGCAGGTCTGGATAACTTGTGTCCAAGAGTTTTAAAAGCCCTGACTGAGGATAGCTCACTGGATTGTTAATGCTCGCCTTCAATAAGTTTTGGGACACTGGGGAAGTTCCAGAAGATTGGAAGAAAGCTAGTGTGCCAGTAATTAAAAAAGGGTAAATAGGATGACCCACGTAATTGTAGACCTATCAGTCTGGCATTGATGCAAGGAAAGATAATGGAGAGGCTGATATGTGACTTGATTAATAATTAAAAGAGGATAATATTAATGCAGGTCAAGATGGGTTTATGGAGAATAGATCCTATTGAACTAGATTTTTTATTTTTTTTATTTATTTTTTTTTTGGGTGAGATTACAAGTTTGGTTGATAAATGTAAGTGTTGTAATATACTTAGACTTCTGCAAGGCATTTGATTTGGTACCGCATGACATTTTGTTTAAAAAAACAGAATGATACCATATTAATACAGCACACATTAAATGGATTAAAATCTGTCTGAGAGGTCTCAAAATGTAATTGTAAACTGGAAGTCATCATTGAACAGGTGTGTTTCTAGTGGGGTGTCACAGTGGGATTTAGTTCTTGACTCTATGCTAGTTAACATTTTTATCAGTGACCTGGAAGAAAACATAAAATCATCAGTGACAGCTTGCTTATTACCAAAAAAAAAAAAAAAAAAAAAAGATGATAACTTGGTAAATAATGAAGGGGACAGATCACTAATACAGAGTGATCTTAGTCATTTGATAAATTGGGTGCAAGGAAACAATTTGCATTTGAATACAGTCAAATATAAAGGTATCTATCTATAAACAAAGAACGTAGGCCACACTTACAGGATGGGGTCTCTATCCTAAGAAGCAGGGACTCAGAAAGATTTGGGGGTTGTGGAGGCCAAAAGGCTAATGCGATCCTGTTATTTCTATAGTAAGGGAATATGAAGTAGGAGTAGCTAGGTTATTTTACCTCTGTATTTGGCACTGGTGTGACTTCTGCTGGAATACTGTGTCCTGCTATGGGATCTACAATTAAAGAAGAATGTTGATAAATTGAATAGTTTAGGGAAGAGCAGTGAGAAAGAATAAAGAATTAGAAAGTATGCCTTACCATGGCAGACTTAAGGAGCTCAATTTGTTTATCTTAAAAAGAGGGATGGTTAAGGTGTGTTGCAATCCCAGTCTATGAGTAACTGCATGGGGAACAAATATTTAATGATGACAATGGGTTCTTCAAGCTAGCAGGTGAAGGCAATGGAAGTTGAAGCTAGACCAATTCAGAATGTAAATAAAGCATAGTTTTTTGTTTTTAACAGTGAGGGTAGTTAATCATTTGACCACAACCTTTGATAAATTGTTCCATGTTCCCTCTAATTTTTTTCATCCAGGTGCAGAATGAGATTTGTTATGTGCATCCTATTGAGGTAATGTGTGGCTGTGCGCCACCAGTAGAAACAAAAAACATATATAATGTTACCATAGGGATAATTACTCCAGCCAGGACAGGTTAGGCATTTTAGAACTCACTACTCAAAGAATTAAATTTAAGCATAAGAAATAAAAAATTTAAAATGCTTGGACCAGTCAAAACTAAAAACACTTTGAAAGAAGTATCAAGAAGTAACAATAATAATAATACAAGTATGTGTTGGGAGGTGGGTGTGAAAGACTGTGTGTGAGAGAGAGACACACATGCATGTGCGTGACAGACCACTCTGTGTGTGTGTGTGTGTGTGAGAGACAGAGAGAGAGAGAGAGAGAGAGAGATGCGTTCAGTAGATTGGCACTTGCCAGGCAGAAGCCTGCTTGTTCAGACACAGCTGCAGCCACCAGCAAGCTCCCTCAGTCTCAATCCTGAACCCTACCATGTCGTTCCCACACACCCTACTCTGCAGAGATGGGGTACAGAGGTGGAAAGAGGGAGGTGGAGGGGCACACCGTGATATCTGCACTCCCTCCCCCCTATACATAGCAAGTGGGAGGCTCTTGGGAGCAGCTGGCCAGGGGCTCCAAGGCAGAGGGCAGGAGAAGTGGGGAGAGGGGCACCTGAAGTGCTCAGCACTTGATAGACAGCTGGGTGGTCATGCACCTTCAAGGGAACTTAGATTATGGTGGATCCTCCAACACCGGCAATTTTAAAATCAAGATTGGATATCTCTTCTTCCAGTGCTTGCTCATGTCGATTCCACGTTAGGTGTGTGCATGCCCACAGCTGCCAGAGACTTTTTGCCTTAGTGCTATCCATAGGGCTGGCTTTGGTGCTATTGGGGTTCCGTGCTCGTGTGCTGGTATATAAGGTGCCGCTGACCCTGTGCCCTCTCAGTTCCTTCTTATCACACGTGACAGTCACTGGAATGCCTTTCTCGCTCTTGCTCAGTGGGGTGTTGATAGTGGTTTTCTCAAACAGTGTTATTTCTATAGTAAGTGTTAGTTAAGTTACATACGTTAGAGTTAGTGTCCCCTTAGGGATGTTGTCTCAGGGACAGTGCAGGCCTGGGCCTAGCCTTCAAACCATGTTTCGCTTGCTGTAAGCTGATGCCGGTCAGCAACCCCCACCACAAACTGCCTAAAGTGTTTGGAGAAGCACACATAAAGGACAAGTGTAGAATTTGTAAAAATGTTAAACCAAGAACTCAAAAGGACAGGGATCTCTGTCTAAACGCCCTACTAATGGAGTGGCTCTTAGATTGTCTTCAGAGCCTCCCCGCTTCGATTTGGCACCGAACGCATCTGTGTTGGTATACGGTACTCCACCAGCACTGAGCTCACTACCATGCCACTCACCCTCACCGATTCTGAGGAAGCGCCATAAGAAACAATGGGGGCACTCTCCAGCTCCAAGCAAGGACAGGATGGGGATGGCAGGCAAAGGACCCATGCCAGGCATGGACTGCACCCTCAGCAAGTTTGCAGATGACGCTAAACTGGGAGGAGTGATCAATTTGCTGGAGACTAGGACTGGGACACAGAGGGACCTAGACAAATTAGAGGATTAGGCCAAAAGAAATCTGATGAGGTTCAACAAGGACAAGTGTGGAGTCCTGCACTTAGGACAGAAGAATCCCATGCACTGCTACAGACTAGGGACCAAATGGCTAGATAGCAGTTCTGCAGAAAAGGGCATAGGGATTACAGTGGACGAGAAGCTGGGTATAAGTCAACAGTGTGCCCTTGTTGCCAAGAAGGCTAACAGCATGTTGGGTTGAATAAGTAGAAGCATTGGCCAGCAGATCAAGGGACGTGATCATTCCCCTCTATTCGACATTAGTGAGGCCTCAGCTGGAGTATTGTGTCCAGTTTTGGGCCCCACACTACAAGAAGGATGTGGATAAATTGGAAATAGTACAGCGGACGGCAACAAAAATGGTTAGGGGACTGGAGCACATGACTTACGAGGAGAGGCTGAGGGAACTGGGATTGTTTAGTCTGCAGAAGAGAAGAATGAGGTGGGATTTGATAGCTGCTTTCAACTACCTGAACGGGATTCCAAAGAGAATGGATCTAGACTGTTCTCAGTGGTACCAGATGACAGAACAAGGAGTAATGGTCTCAAGTTGCAGTTGGGGAGGTTTAGGTTGGATATTAGGAAAAACTTTTTCACTAGGCTGGTGAGCTCTTCTGGAGCTCAGCATGGCTGAACTCCAGCGAAGGAGGCTGCTCCCAGCCCTCCTCTGCTCTCCTGGAGCTCAATGTGCACCTGAGCTCCCAGCGAGGCAGGCTGCTCCCAGTCTCTTCCCTGCTCTCCCCGAGCTCAGCGCACGTGTGAGCTCCCGGCTGGCGAGGCTGCTCCCGGCCCCTCTCCCGCTCCCCTGGAGCTTCAGCACTGAAATGGGTTTTTAAGGTCAGGCTTGACAAAGCCCTGGCTGGGATGACTTAGTTGGGGATTGGTCCTGCTGTGAGCAGGGGGCTGGACTAGGTGACCTCCCGAGGTCCCTGATATTCAACAGTTCAACGCCAGAACTGTTTCAGGGGCTGGGACTTTATCGTTCTGCTGGTACTGTCTACAGTCAGCAGCGACCAGCAAAGGGAAGCCTGCTATGGGTCTGCCACAGTAGGTGCTCATGGCATGGCACCAGTCTGTCATTCTGTGGCCCCGTTTCCCCACTGCACATCCACAGTCTCCAACTCTGCAGCCCAGATTGCCGGATCCATGCTTACATTCCTCGGGTTTCCGGTGTGAGTTGCTGACGGCGAGGCTCTGGTCCCCCTTGGCACTGGCCACTGTCATCTAGATATCGGTCACTAATGCCTCTGCGCAGGTCACTGTCTTGAAGGTCGCTGATGCCCCTGTCTCCAACTTGGCTCTCCCCACCATACCCTTGCTGGTCTCCACCCATATAGTGTCAATCTCCGCAACGCTGCTGGTCACTTTTCCTGCAGCACTGCTCCCAGACCTTGGTGTGTAGTCAAAAGAGTGAGGCACGGATGGCCTCTTTCTTGTCCTCAAGTGAGGAATCCTTCCTAAAATCTGAGTGAGAGCCCATCCCCCAGCCCTGAAAGCACCACTCATCAGGGGTGCCAGATGTTGCACCGCGGGCCTGCAGTGGTTACCTGGCCACAAAGTTAATGACCAGTCCACTGGCCATATTGGAATCCAGGGGCTCCCCCTGTGATTCTGGTGCCGTACTCTCAAAGTCCTACTGTGGGCCCCTCTGAGAAGCAGACTGCGGCACTGTCAGGCACCAGGACGGGAGCCAGATTTGGACTCTGATGCCAGTACTGAGTGGCAGAAGTTGGTTACAAAGGAGGCTTCTCCATAGACAGAGTGTCCCAGCCTGTCCCCCAGTTGTTCCATTCTCCTTCTTGCCCCCTGATGAGGCAGACACGTGCCCCTCTCACCAGCTCCCTCCTGATGACTTTCAGTCACCCAAGGAACTTCTTAAACAGGGGATCTTGAATTTGGGCTTGGAGGCTGAGGAGCTCGCAGAACAGGCAGGCATCCTTTTTGACATCCTAGGGGCCACAGCACCCACCAGCGTGGCAGTACTGGTGCATGAAGGTGGTCAAAGCCCTGTGGCAGACCCTGTCCTCTTTGTCACCAACTTCAGAGAGGGCAGAAAAGAACTATTATGTGCTTGCCAAAGGTTGTGAATACTTATATTTCCACCTGTCCCTGAGCTCTCTCATAGTGTCCGCCATGAACGAGTCGGGCAGACAAGGACAGGTGAGCACCATGCCTAAAAGCAAGGAGGCCAAGAAACGGAACCTTTTTGGGAGGAAAATGTATTCATCCTCCAGCGTAGAATATCTAACCAGCAGGTGCTGCTAGGTAAATATAATTACATCCGAGACTTGGGGAAATTTAAGGACTCCCTGCCACAAGACCTCAGACAGGAGTTCGGGTCTGTTCTGTGGGAGGGCAGAACAGTAGCCAGGGTGTCTCTCCAGACAGCATTGGATGCGGCAGACTTGACCGCCAAGTCCATGGCTTCCGCTGTGTTGATGAGATGGAGCTTGTGGCTGCAATCCTCTGGATGTCCCTAGGAGTACAGCAGTCAATCCAGGACCTCCCATTTGAGGGTAATGTTCTGTTTTCTGAGCAAATGGATGCCAGGCTGCACAGCCTAAAACATTACCGTGCCACGTTCTGTTCCCTGGGTGGTACAAGCCTTTCTAGCCTCCTGTACAATTGAAGTTCTCAGGTCCCCGGAGGCAGATCTCCTAGGAGGTTTCGTCTACACACACTGACAAGGTAACTGAAGTATAGGAAACTATCTGAGACAAACGTCGTCCCCCTGCTCCATTCTCCTCAATCACGCAGTCAGGGCCTTTGTGATACTCAGGCACCCTGTGGCAGATATTTTGAGGGTGATGCACTGGACTCACACCTGGATCCAGCCCCCACTTTATTTTTAACTGATTGTCCCTTTGACATGCTGCATAGGCTCGAATCACCTTGGGCCATTGGATGCTCAACCTAATAACATCAGGGTATACAATGCAGTTTTCCTAATCCCAAAGGGAGCGTCGGGCCCATTCTAGATCTGTGCCGCCTCAACAAATATCTCAAGCAGTTGAAGTTCCTGGCCTCCTCCATTCCCTCTCTGGATCCAGGAAACTGGTATGGCACCCTTGATTTAAAGGACGCTTATTTCCATATTTACATTTTCCATGGGCACAGAAGATTCTCCAATTTGTAGAAAGCCAATGCCACTACCAGTTCATAGGTCTACTCTTCGGCCTCTCAGTTGCTCTCAGGGTCTTCACAAAGTGCATGGCTGAGATGGCTGCTTACCCGAGATGTTGAGGGGTGCAGATTTACCCGTACTTCGATGACTGGCTGATCAGAGGCAGGTCACAAGCCCAGGTGCAGTGCAGCCTCAACTTGATGAGGTCCACCTGTCAGGATCTGGGCATGCTTATAAATGAGCAGAAGTAAACTCTGACCCCAATTTAGTGGATAAAGTTTATACGAGCAATGCTAGATTCTACCCTAGCCAGAGCCTTCCTACCAGAGTCCTGGTTCCGAGCCATGTCAGACTGCATCATCCATGTGAGAGTCTATCTGCTCACAACTGCCCGGATGTGTCTCAAGCGGCTAGGCCATGTGGCAGCATGTACTTACATGGTCTCACATGTATGCCCTGCATCTCAGACTCTTACAGTCGTGGCTGGCTTCGATCTGTTCACCAGGTAGACACGATTTGGACCTGGTGGTCACAGTTCCATTGTATATCTTGTCATCACTGATGTGATGGACAGAGCCCCGATCAGTGTTGGACTGCGGCCCTGTCCCCTTCAGTGATGTGGTCTTTGACCCATCGGATCTGGGGTGGGGAGCCCACCTCAGTGACATCAGCAGCTGAGGCCTCTGGTTGCAGGAAGATCACTCCCTGCATATAAACATCAGGGTATTCAAGGCGATACATCTGGCCTGCCAAAATTTTCTTCCATTTCTGGAGGGCAAGGTTGTCCAATTCCTGACGGACAGTGCCAGGGCAATGTTCTATATCAACAGGGCGGAGCCCTCTCATCAGACTTGTGCCAAAAGGCTCTCCGACTTTGAGACTCTACATACAGCATGCCATTCATTTAGTGGTCTCACACCTGCTGGAGATCAAAAATATGTTAGCAGATCTCAGCCGGTCTTTCTCATCTCGTCATGAGACATGGGGGCTCCCCAGCTGGACTTGTTTGCATTCTGACAAAACAAGAAGTGTCACTGGTTCTGCTCAGTCAGCGGGCTTAACAGAGGCTCTCTGTCTGATGTCTTCTTGTTCCCATGGTTAAGAACACTGATGTACACCTTCCCTCCAATACCACTGGTGCACAGAACCTTCTTGAAGATCTAGCAGAACAGGAGGAAGGTTATCCTGATAGCTCTGGCATGGCCACACCATGACTGGTTCATCACACTGTTGGAGCTTTTGATAACAGCACCTCTAAAGATCCCGCTTCAACTGGATTTGCTGTCCCAAACCCTGGTCATCTGCTACACCCGAGTCTAGCATCCCTGTACCTGACAGGGTGGCTGCCTCATGGCTGAATGCAGAGAAGCAAGCATGCTCAGATCAAGTCTAGCAGGTCCTGATAGGTAGCAGAAAGCCCTCCACCAGGACGACCTACCTGGCCAAATGGAAACCTTTTTTCTTGTTGGACCTTGGACCAGAATCTGTCTCCTGACCAGACCTCACTACAATCCATTCTAGACTAACTGTTGTATCTCAGACACCAAGGTCTGGCACTCTGGTCCCTCAGGGTCCACTTGGTAGCCATCTCAGCCTTCCATACTCTGGTTCAGGGAAGATATGTCTTTTCCTATGATATGACAATCAGATTTCTGAAAGGTTTTATTCTCAAGTTTGTGATCCTATCCCACTTTGGGACCTGAATGTGGTACTTTTAAAGTTCACAGACCCCACTTTGAGCAGTTAGCTTCGTGTTCTCTGCTGCTTCTTTTGTGGAAGGTCTCCTTCCTGGTCACAATCACTTTGGCCCGCAGTCTCCGAGATTAGAGCGCTCATCTCAGAACGACCCTATATGGTGTTCTACAAGAATAAGGTCCAGCTGTGGGACAAAATCTGGGGGAGTGGTAAATAATGAAAAGGACAGATCATTAATAAAAGCAATCTGGATCATTTAGTAAACTGGGTGCAAGCAAACAGTATGTATTTTAATACAGCTAAATATCAATGTATACATGCAGGAATAAAAAATTTAGCCATCCTTACAGGTTGGGGGGACTCTGAAAAAGATTTGGATGTTGTGGTGAATAATCAGCTGAACATGAGCTATGCTGTGGCAAATGGACTAATGTAATCTTTGGATGCATAAATGGGAATCTCAAGGATGAGTAGAGAAGTTATTTTAATTCTGTATTTGGCACTGGTGCAACTGCGGCTGGAATACTGTGTCCCGTTCTCGGATCCACAATTCAAGAAAGATGTTGAAAAGTTGGAGGAGGTTCAGAGATGAACCACAAGAATGATTAAAGAATGAGAAAAAATGTCTTTATAATGATAGACTCAATCTATTTAGCTTAGCAAAGAGAAGGTTAAGGAGTGACTTGATTACAGTCTATACATACCTACATGGGAAACAAATATTTAATATTCTGCTCTTCAGTCTAGCACAGGTATAACACTATCCCATACCTAGAAGCTGTAGCTAGACAAATTCAGACTGGAAATAAGGCATACATTTGTAACAATGAGAATAGTTAACCAATTTACTAAGGGTCATGTTGATTCTTTGTCACTGACAATTTTTAAATCAAGATTGGATGTTCTTCTAAAAGCGCTGCTCAGGGAATTATTTTGTGGAAGTTCTGTGGCCTGTGTTATTTAGGAGGTCAGACTAGATAATCACATTGGTCCCTTTTGGTCTTTAAATCTATAAGTCTGTGATTCAGTTCATGGACTTTGCACGAACTGATGGATACCCTTAGCTCTCCTAAACAGCTAAAGGTATGTCTATGCTCCCTCTGGGAGCAAGCCTTCCAGGTTGTGTGGACAGACTCATGTATAGGGATCGTGCTACTGTGCTAAAAATAGCTGCATAGATGTTGTGGATACTTGAGATGTTGAGCTCTAACTCAAACCGCAGCTCAAAGTGATGTCTACACTGCTATATTTAGCATGCTAGTGAAAGTCCCACTAAGAAAGTCTGTGGACCTAGGCTGAGAGGCTTGGTCACAGATGCAGAGCAGACATACCTCAAGGATATAGGTATGCCTTTTTATGTCTGGGGAGGGGGAAAGAGAGAGAGAGAGAGAGTGGCCTGGCCTACTCGAGGGGATGGGGAGTCAACCTAAGATACGCAGCTTCAGCTTTGCGCATAGCTTATCTTAGGGCAACTTACCTGGCCATCCACATGGCGGTGAGTTGACCTCTGCTGTTCCCCTGTTGACTCTGCTTCCGCCTCCGAGTTCCGGAGTCGATGGGGAGTGTGCTCGGAGATCGATCACTGCCCGCTGATCTGGTGGGTAGTGAAGATGTACCCTGTGTGTTTGTGTGTGCGTGACTAAAATTCGGAGCTATCTGTCCTCAGCTTCTACTGAGCATGGTCCAATGGGAATAACTTCCAGCGTAGGCTTTTCACCCTGAACATTCTTGACTACTCCCAATGCTGGATTTACATCAGTAACTTTCAACCTCACCCTCTCACTCACATCCTGTTTCCCTTCTTTTTTCCCCCTTCTGTCTCCTTCTGCTTCTAGGAATCTTTTCCTGTCTTTTCTCAAAATCCACTTGCCATCTGACTTCCCACACCTAACTCTTATCTCTTGTCCACTTTCCCACAATACACTATTTTACTTATTGTGGATAAGCGTTTTTAACCAGATCTTTTTGTCTTTTGGGGTAAGGTGCAAATGGCCTTGATTTATCTTAAAACATTCTGCGGAGTACACTCCTTATATTTTGCAGGACAAAGTCATTCTCCTTGTTCTTGTAAACCCTGGTTCAGACTAAACTGAGAGTCAAACCAATTTTAATGAACATTAAAAATCACATCTAACTTGTTTCCCAGATTTAACACCTTTTCACCAATGGGTTATTTTAGGCTTTTCTTTTCTTTTCTTTTCTTTTTTTTTTTTTTTTTTTTTTTTTAAGATGGATGAAGAAGCCTCGATGTGGGGTTCCTGATCATCCCCATATAAGCCATAGCCGAAGGAATAAGCGATACGCATTAACTGGACAAAAATGGAGGCAGAAGCATATAACGTACAGGTATATTCTAATTTTCTTAAAGGGTGAAGAATAGTTTGACATAGATTTTATATTAAGCTGTGAAAAGTGAACGTGTCTTTTCATACATATGGACTGTTGAACTTTAGAAAATCATGGAAGGTAATTTTTTTCAAAAGTGCCTAAGTGACTTAGGAGACTAAATCCCATTTCCAAAATTATTTAAGACATTTAGGGCCAGATTTTCAAAGGTATTTAGGTCCCATTAGTTAGGCACCAAACCTGCTTAAATTCTTTTGGACATCTCAGTAAGTGCCTATCATCATTTTTAGGTGCCTTTGTAAATCTGGCCCTTGGCTTAAATGACATAATCAAAAGTGCTATCTAACAATTATTTGTTCCCTACCTGCTTTTTGATTATGACATTTAAACCCTGAATGCATTTTAGTGACAGTTTTTCAGAGGTGGTACTGAGTATTACAAATGGATATCTTTTCTTTTTGTTCTGTAAAGCACTCAAAAATGTTTTGCCACTTTAAAATAATAAACAAATTTCTTATTTTTATATTTATTTTTATTTATATAATATTATGAGTATGTATCAAGTCCAGAGTCACAATGAACACTGCCAGGAATTTTCTGCAAACATTTTATGACATTTGTGTTAAAACTAAATGAAATATTGAAATCAATGGTTTTAGCTGAAAGGCGCTTCAGTCTAACTTTTACTTTTTACAGGGTACACAAAATTGGTGAAAACATTTTTTAAATTATCTATATTGTGTAACTTTATGATAATGGAACTATAGAAAAATATCTAGTAATTGTTTATGGTGAATTATCATCCAAAGGGGATGCTTCTAATCAAGTCCTGCAGGCATCTGTTCTTGGCATGAAATTTGTTGCTGGTAAAGTTTGCAGATGGCAGAAAAATTGGTGGAATGGTAAATAATGATAAAGAAAGATCAGACAGAGTAGTTTAATACAGTCAGATGCAAGGTCTTCTATCTAGGAACAAAGAATATAAGTCACACTTACAGGACTGAGGACTATATCTTGGAAAGCAGTGACTTGGAAAAAGGCTTAGGAATCAGGGTAAAAACCAACTAAACATGAGGCTGTAGCTAAGAGATCTAATGGGATTATTGGATGTGTAAGTGGGGGAGTGTCAAGCAGTAGTAGGGAGGGCATATTGCTGTTGTATGCAGCATTAGTGAGAATGTTCCTGGAATACAGTGTACAGTTGTGGTGTCCAGGACTTGGGGTGATGATTAAGAGCTAGTCATGTTGAGTTTGAGCTGCTGGCTAGACAGCCAGAAGGAGATGTTAGAGAGACAGGCTGAGATTTTAATTTTTGTATTGAAGGAGGAGATCTGCAATAAAGATATAGATTTTTAACCCCTGAACATAGATATGCTTATTGAATTTGTTTTTACTGATGAGATTACCCAGAGATAAGGCGCAGAAGGAGAAGAGAAGAGAATCAAGGAAAGAGCCATGTGGAACCTTCACAGAAAGCTGGAGCAGGGATGAGGAAGATCCCCTGAAGGATGCGCTGAAGAAGTGATTAGAGAAGTAAGAGGAGAACAGCAGAGGGCAGACAGTAGAAGCCAAAGGAGGACAAGATTTCCAGAAGAAAAGCTTGGGCAACTGTATGAAAGGCAGGTGACAGGTCAAGTAGAATGAGGATGGAGCACTGGTTCTGAGCTTTGGCCAGGAAAAGGTTATAAGAGATTTTGGCAAGAGTGATTCTTCTTTGAGTGCTTGCTCATGTCCATTCCATTGTAGATGTATATGCTCGCCACATGCAATGGTGCCGGAAGTTTTTTCCTCAGTGGTAACCATAGGAGGCCGGCTCTCGAGCCCTAGGGAGTGGCGTCTCTGGCTTCCCCAACCCTCAGTTCCTTCTTACCACCAGTGATGGTGCTGGAACATCTCTTGCTTTGGCAAGGCTTCTCGTTCTGAATCCTTGAGAGGAACTTTTCTCTGTAAATAGTTAAAAATTGTTAGTAGTTAGTTAATTAGGTAGTCTCGGACAGGACTTAGCCTAGGGACGGGGCATACTTTGATCCCTAGGTATCAAACCCTGTGATTGCTGCAAAAGAATGATGTCCATCAGCGATTCTCATAGAAGCTGTCTGAGGTGCCTGGGCGAGATCCATATCAGTGACACGTGTCAGAGCTGCAAGGGTTTCAAACTTCGGACAAAGAAAGAGTGAGACATACATCTCTGGGCATTCCTTATGGAGATGGCGCTAGCACCAGCACTAGAGCTGTCCAGGCTGGACTCTGCTGCTAGTACCATGGCACTGGTACAGAGCGCTCTGCTGATGCTGTCTTCAGACCAACGCTGATTCCCCCTCCCCAGCACCGGCCAGGAAGCAAAGAAAGGCCAGGAGGGGACAATCCCCGTCATCCTGTAAAGGGAAGGAGAGGACCCATGGAGCAAGGACCCATGAAGGGCAGCTCTTCAACTCCATGCGGGAGTCAGGTCCCGGCTCAGATCAAGTGGGAAAGCACATCCTGAGACGTGCCTGCCACCCTGGAGAGCGATGCAGGCCTCCGACAGCTGGACATGGCATCAACGTCCGAGATCCTGCAGGCGACACAGGACATCTTAGTGTTACCGGTGCTGCCCACACCAGCCATGGCGGTGCCCTGTTCTGAGGGCAAACTTGCCTTGGGACTTTTCCAGCATTCCCCATCTGTGCGGCACCGCTCTCCTCTTCAGTGAATGTCCTGCCAGCGCTCGCTTGTGCAGAACTGCCAGGCCTCAGACATAGGGAGGCTGGCCCAAAGGAGTCTTCACTGGTCTCTGGACTCGGGGCACCGCTTGCTGGGCTTGAGACGCAGATCACCGGTGACTTGGTGCAGGCCCATGGAGGTGCACTCATCCCTGTAGCCACAATACCAGGACTGATCTAGCCACTCCTCAAGCGTGTGGCACCATTCCAGGGATGCAAACCATGGTCCCAAGAGCCTTGTTACCCGTTGTGGGAGCATCAGTACAGGTTGCCGTGATCAGATCGATGCTCCCCACCTCGATGGTCAACTTGCTCCTGCTCCCACTCGATGGACTGGCATCATTTAAGAAGTGAGGCATCATTCACTGGGCCATCATCGCAGATCCACAGAATGCATTCGGTCTCTGGGAGCCCAGCACAGGGACTCATCATCCTTGGACATATCCCTGTCGTAGTGCTGGGATTAGCACTGTCACGACCAAGATGAACGATTAGCACCATCCTGGTCTCCCAGACACGATCCCTCTTCTTCGGACTCCAGTACCAAATAGGAATCCACACCAGTGGATCACAGCTCTGCACCGGGCGGTGCCCACTCTACAGGCGGTACCGCCCCTTGCATTGTACCCCTGGTATCCTTGGGGGTTCCTGCAGCCCTCGCAAGGGCTCAGGTCATCCTCGGGGGCCTCAGATAAACCGTCAGCCATTGTCTTCTGCCTGTGCCAGACTTCATAACCCTACCTTAGGGGAGTCAATTAGTGGGCATGTATTTCATAGATAAGCTAACTCAAAAGCTGTACAGCTCAAGCTGAGTTGGGACCAGAATACGAGTCTTTAAAATTACTTTATCAGATTTGTCCCACTGCCTTGCAGCTTGAGAGTGAAAAATCATGTGCTAAACAGTACTGTTTGGATCCATTGCTCTAACCACTAGAGCACAGCCTGCTCCCAGAGTCAGGAATAAAACCCAGGGATCCTGAAACGAAAGTTCAGTGTTGACTCACAAACAATTGCACCGTCGTTACTCTGCACACAAATTTAGGACTACATTCTCCAGCGTTCACAAGCTGGCACCTTTTGCTAGCACTAAATCCGGAGTATCTTTTAAAATGAAGTTTGAGGATATATACAAGTTATTTGTAAATAAACAAATTACTTCATGAAATATTTTGCATAAAATCTAGTATCAGAGGGGTATCCATGTTAGTCTGGATCTGCAAAAGCGACAGTCTTGTAGCACCTTATAGACTAACAGATGTTGGGATCATAAGCTTTCGTGGGTTAAGACCCACCTCATCAGATGAAACATCTGATGAAGTGGGTCTTAGCCCACAAAAACTTATGATCCCAAACATCTGTTAGTCTGTAAGGTGCTACAAGACTCTTTGTCGCTTTTGCATAAAATGTCACACATGGAATTGCACAAAATTTGGCAGCTGTGTCACACTGGTGAGTTTTTACTCACTCAAATAGTCTTATAGGTTTCATTTGAGCTACTACTATGAGTAAAGGAGATCAGTCAGTTCACAGTAATTTAGTGATAGGTATGCTGCTTATAAAGAATTTAAGGTCCAGTTTCTTATATACTTGCCTACATTTTTGTGGGGTAATAGCAAGCACATAGATTTACCTATAATAATTTGCACTTCCAAATTAGACGTCTAAGTCCTTAATTTGTGAATGTAATCAGGCATTCAGGGTCTGATGCAACATCCACTGAAATCAAGGAAGGATTCCCGTTAGTTTCAGTAGACTTTGGATGAGGACTAAAACCAACCTAAATTGCAGGTGCAAATAGTTGCAGTCACAGTTATGTGCCTGCACAAATTTGGATCCTGTTAAGTTTTGACTATATACAAGAATTGCTAGCTGTTGTAACAGGAAGACTTAAAGGCACACATCCTGTTCAATCAATCCTTCTCTTCTCATTCACAGTGTACACAACCACACCCCCAAGGTTGGAGAGCTTGATACAAGGAGAGCCATTCGTCAGGCATTTGATGTTTGGCAGAGAGTGACACCACTGACCTTTGAAGAGGTCCCTTATCATGAAGTTAAAAGTGACAGGAAGGAAGCAGATATTATGATATTTTTTGCTTCTGGTTTCCACGGAGACAGTTCGCCATTTGACGGAGAAGGTGGATTCTTAGCCCATGCTTACTTTCCTGGACCAGGAATAGGAGGAGATACTCACTTTGATTCAGATGAACCATGGACTTTGGGAAATTCTAATCATGATGGTAAGGTTGCAGGTCAGATTTTTAAAACAAGAACAAGCTGTATGTAAACTCAACAATAGGCTTTTAGTGGTGAAAATGGCAGGTTAGTGAAGCCCTCTTCGTCCACAGATTGGCTCCAGTTAAAAAAAAAAGCAAAAAAAAAAGCATTCCATCTTAAATGCACAAGTCCCTGGTGTGTGTGCATAAACTGGAGGTCTATGCACCTTCTCACCTATATGCACATGAATGAATGTATTTAGGAGTGAGCAAAAATGTGTGTATGCTTAGCTGTGCAGATCTTTGAAGATTTAGGCCACTATCTCTGCAGAGAAAATTGTCCCTTAGGGGAGGAAGGGGATATGAGTGCTGAAGAAACAGAGACAACGTCGGCATCCCCATCCCAAGCTGACTGAGATGCTGAATGTGCTCAGCAAAGACAATGATGCCGTTGCTCAGCAGGGAGTGCAGAGGTAAGAAAGCAGAAAAAGGTTTCAGTTGCAAGTTTCATAATTTTTTTCTTAATTTCTGATTTCCCAAATATTGTTTTGGCCTGAAATTTCCCATGTTGAGTTCAGGCCAGAAGAGAGGGTTTGTTGGCTAGTTTAAAGATGCTTGTTGGGAATGAGGAAAACTGTCTCTTGAGTATTAAACAGTGCAGATATTTTGTGTGGTTTTGGGTTTTATTTTCCCTTCCAATAACCCCAAACACTTGCTTTTTTATTTTCAGACCTTTTCTTCAGAGGGAACATGGGTCTTTCACAAGTTTGAAAAAGAATGTTAAGCTCTTTTAACTGAATGCTAAATGATACATAAGACTCCAGTTACAGATCCATATGCATGGAGAAGATCATGGATTCAGAACAATTCCTAGGAAAAAATGCATTGTCAAGATAAAGTTATGCTTGTAAATAAAAATTAGTTAATTTTAAACACTATTAGAGCATTGTAGTTTAAAAGAAACATGTTTAATACCAGGAGTTTGGAGTTCTGTGAAGGGTCATGACCATGGTATCAAAGTGCCAAAGTAAGGTGTAATGTCCTCTCAGTGCAGGATCTGTTGGCCTTTAAAAGGTTGCCTGTTCCTCCCTTATTGTGTCACTCAGTTGGTATTGCCCCTCACTGTAGGCTCTCTTTCAATATGTTTTTTTCATAAGTGCCAGAGTTTGGAGAAATTTCACCTTGGTAGGGCCTTTCTCCTGATGTGATTGAATGTTGTCCCTTTCATTGTAGATGATGCCCTTCAGCTGGGGTATTATTACCCTTTGCTTCTAGATATGTTTCCTAAAATGTGTTCTTTGTAATTAGTGTTGTCTCCATCCTGATGGCAGAGTTGGCTGTTCATTTTGGAACTGAAATAGACTAATCAAAAAAATAAAACCCCCACCAGCAGTAGGTCAGTAACAAAGCTCTGTTTCTATGTTGTACTTTTCTACATAAAAAGGGAAGGATTTTAGAATAGTTGCTGCCAATTTTATAATTTTTAAAAATCTTAAGGCAGGTAGACAAAGTGGGCTATTCAGTAAAAAGCAGAACTATATAGACTATTAATATCTAAGACACTCTACCCCTGATGGGAAAGTTTAACACAACTATATAGAAAAGCCAGACAAACTATCTCAAACTTACCGTGAAGCACTGGTGTTTGCAAAACTGTTACTCACTGAATGACATCAGCAGTTCAGGACACTGAAATTGGAATTGTAGGTCCTGCTAAAAGCTCACCAAAATATTTCTGGCATGTGAGACTATTCTCCATATATGATACTGATCCTTTATTAACTCTGACTATAGGAGGAACCCGTTTAGTCCATGTAGTATTGTTAACCTAGAGCCCATGAGCCTGGTTTAACAACTGTTTTTGGCTGGTGTACCTGTAGCTTTTTTGCTTTTCACCTGTCTCACCCTCAACAGTTTTAGCAAGCTAACAGTAACGTGCAGTTTTTGTCCACCTAGAAGAAATGTGGGGGACTCTTCAGTAAAAGTGCAAACTGTTTCAAATTCAATAAAGAAAGAACAAGTCATTTCTGAATAGATGACATTCCATGTGAAGAACACAAGACTTCTTTGGTTTTTCTCACCGGACACAAGAACTGTGGAGCATTTTAATTAATTAGCTATTCTGGCACGCCAGGATAGCTAAACATTTAATGCAGTATCTGGGTAGTTTATTTGCTAGGTGGAGGGGTTGTCATACAGATACCAGTTTCTGGCCACTATAGCTAAGTTTTAAGTTCATTCAGAACGAGTCCCTCGAAAGAACCAGTAAAAATCCACATAAAAGTGCTTCCATGTTTTCTCAGACCATGACTGTGAATATTGGGGTGCCTAGTCTATTCTTTACCCTCTGACGTGAAGATCAACCTTTCTTCTCAGTAGTATGAGCCAACCTAGGCCATCAACAGTGACCGAATATTTTCCTTCATAGTCATCATTCCATATTGTGTAACATGAGGCTTCAGAGTTATAAAAACGCAGGGAAATATACATTGTTCATCTTATTATTTATCATGTGTTTAACTTGGTGTCAGCCCTTCCAATTCATACCGAAAAGTGAGAACATAATTAAGAATTGTATTTGGCAAGTTAAAAAGACTGAAGTGAAGAGACACACTGTGGTAAGTCCCTAATGTGAGTTAGCATTTTCCAGTGTTAAGCTGTTTTATGGGCTGTTTTTTTTTCCTTAATTTGATGGCAACATACTACATCGAGGGTGCATTGGGCTCAAACCAAAATATAGTTGTTTAATCATATTGATCTTATGTTTTTATTACTGATTGTTTCCTTATTATTAGTGTTAGTGTTGCAGTTGTAGGACTACTGCCCTCTGTCCCCTTTTTGATTTCTCTGAGTTAATCCAGTTCAAGTCTTGAGGTGGAATCTCATTATTCTTCTTTGAGTAGTGTCCCTGTGGATGTACCTCTCTAGGTGTGCATGCATTCTTATGCTGCTGATCAGAGAACTTCGCTATCAGTGTTCGTGAGGACTGGCTAGCTAGTGTGTGCAGGCTAACCCCCCTCAGTTACTTCTCAACGGACTAGAGACAGAGCTAGTCGCAGTCCGGTAAGACCATCATTTTCACTTTTTACATTTCTATAATTAGTCTCCTTGTGCTTAGTTGTAGTTTTGACTCCTTTCTTATCAGCTCTGATACCACATACCAGGCTTCATACGTGATGCCTCAAGACATGGTTCAGCTCAATTTACAGACCAGAGACAGACTGGACAAACCCCTGTCACTATCCACCAGGGTCAAAAACTCCTTAGACTGGTGGAAGGACCCAGCCAACATTTGCAAGGGGATCCTCTTCTCGTACCCTTCCCCCGTCATTGCTTCTCACCACCAATGCATCACTCATAGGGTAGGGCATGCGTTTTAAAAGCCTCATGACACAAGGCAGATGGTCATTCATGGAGATGTCCCTTTACATCAACCTCCTCAAGCTAAGGGTGGTCAGGAAAGCCTGCACCCATTTCCTCCTGCTGATCAAAGGATCACACGAGATCCTAAGAGACAGCATAGCCTGTATGTACTACATCATTCGACAAGGGGGAGACAGGTCACCCTCTCTCTGTGGAATTGGCGTATCTCCCATGATGTCACACTGTCTGCTGCTTACCTCCCAGACATACAAAATTTGATAATGGACAGTCTTGGTCGCAGACTCACACACAATCATGAGTGATAGACTTGGCAGTACTTCATGGTCTGTTCAGGCAATGGGGGACACTGGCCACAGACCTGTTCACCACTCACCTGAACAAGAAATGTTCATGCCACTGCTCCAGAGCAGGGATATGACAACACTGTCAGAGCGACGCTCTCCTGGGACAGGGACCTTCTCTATGCCTTTCCTCCCTTTCTCCTACTGTTGATGGTCTTACTGAAAATAAAAAGAATGAGAGTACATGTCATACTGATTGCTGCCTCTTGGCCGAGACAGACCTAGTGCCCTTCCTTGTCATAGCTTGTGATGTGCCTGCCAATCTCTCTGAATAAAGGCATACCCTACATCCCAACCTAGGATTCTTCGCCTCAAGGCATGGCTCCTTCAGGATTCCACCGCCTAGAAAACCCCTGTTTGAAGTAGGTACAAGATGTATTTACTACCTCCGTGGAGACACAGGTATTTACTACCTGGAGACACAGGAACACTTTGAAGTCCCCTCCCTGTCCACATAAGAGTTCGGCTGGGATGCTCATCTACATAACCTCACGATACAAGCTGGAATGCTCATTTAGGTAACCTCAAGATATAAGGTGGGAGATCCTCAGACAACTTGTAAATCATACAAAACCAGGGCCAGAAGGGACCACTGTGATCATCTAGTCCAGTGGTCGGCAACGTCGGTACGCAGAACTGCAGGGTAAGTACTCTTAGTGGGCCTCACTGCTTTATTTACCTGCCTGCTCGCCGCGCCGCTTCCCGCGGCTCCCATTGGACAGGGATGGCAAACTGCGGCCAGTGGGAGCTGTGGGAAGCGGCACACGGTGAGATGGCAGGTAAATAAAGCAGCAGGGCCATCTAAGGGTTCTTAGCCTGTGGTCCAACAAGCCAACGTTGCCAGCCACTGATCTAGTCTGACCTCCAGTCCAGCGCAGACCACAGAACAAAATAATTCCTAGATAAACATCCAATCTTGATTAAAAAATGGTCAGTGATGCTGAATCCACCACAATCCTTGGTAAATTGTTCCAGTGTTTAATTAGCCTCGCTATCAAAAATGTATGCCTTGTGTACTTTATAAATGTACCTTCCTTTTCTGTTCTGGATTTTCCAAACATTCATGTCCTCCCTTGTGAAACAGTCCAGGCCACTGTTTCTTGAAAGATAATGGAGCAAATACTTAAGTAATCAATTTGCAAACATCTAGAAGATAATAAGGTGATAAGTAACCGCATGGGTTTGTCAAAAGCAAATCATGTCAAACCAACCTGATAGCTTTCTTTGACAAGGCAGCAAGCTTTGTGGATGGGGTAGATGTGGTATATCTTGATTTTAGTCATTTTTGCCCTAGATCCCTAAAAGGCCCCCTCAACGATTGAGCTCACAACAAGGGGTTTAGCAGGCCAATGCTCAAACCACTGAGCTCTCTCCCCCTAGACTTTTGATACTGTCTCGCATCACCTTCTCATAAACAAACTAGGGATATGCAACCTAGATGAAGCTAGTATAAGATGGGTGCAAAACTGGTTGGGAAACCGTTCCCAGAGAGTAGTTATTAGTGGTTCACAGTCATGCTGGAAGGGCATAAACAAGTGGGTTCCCGCAGGGATTAGTTCAGTTCAATATCTTCATCAATGATTTAGATAATAGCATAGAGCATACACTTATAAAGTTTGTGGAAGATACCAAGCTGGAGGGAGGGGGGTTTGCAAGTGCTTTGAAGGTATGATTAAAATTTGAAATGATCTGGACAAATATTTCATAGATATTAAGGTCAGAAGGGACCATTATGATCATCTAGTCTGACCTCCTGCACAATGCAGGCCACAGTCTCACCCACAGATTTCTATCCCAGATCCCTAAATGGCCCCCTCAAGGATTAAACTCACACCCTGAGTTTAGCAGGCCAATGCGCAAACCACTGAGGTATCCCTCCCCCTCAGTAGTCTGAACTCTGAAGTTCTGAAGTAAGTAGGATGAAATTCTGTAACAACAAATGCAAACTACTCCACACGGGAAGGAACAATCAATTGCACTCTTACAGAATAGGAAATGACTGCCTAGGAAGGAGTACTGTGATAAAGGATCTGAGGGTCATAGTGGACTACAAGCTGTATATGAGTTAACAGTGTAACACAGTTGCAAAAAGCAAACATCATTCTGGGATGTATTAGCAGGAGTGTTGTAAGCAAGTCACGAGAAGTATTGTGTCCAGTTCTGGGTACCACATTTCAGGAAAGATGTGGATAAATTGGAGAAAGTCCAAAGAAGAGCAACAAGAATGATTGAACGTCTTGAAAACATGATCTGTGAGGCAAGATTGAAAAAATTGGGTGTGTTTACTCTGGAAAAGGAATGTCTGGGAGGGGACATGATCAGTGTTTCCTCTAAGTTTGTACATCCAGCAGAATGAATTCTGTTATGTGCACCAATGTGGAGGTGATGTTTGGTGGCAGTGGGGCCTAGGGGTTCGGAGTGTGGGAGGAGGCTCAGGGCTGGGGCAGAGGGTTTGGATGTGGGGGTGTGAGGGCTCTGGCTGGCGGTGCAGGCTCAGGTGGGGCTGGGGATGAGGGGATTGGGGTATGAGAGAAGGCTGAGGGCTAGGGAAGAGAGTTGGGGTATAGACGGAGGAGGGCTTTTTCTGGGGGTGTGGTCTCTGGGGTGGGGCTGGGAATGAGGGTTTGGGATGTGAGATGGGGCTCAGGGCTGGAGCTGGGGTGCTGGGAGATGAGGGCTCCAGCTGCGGGTGCAGACTCTGGAGTGGGCCAGGGATGAGGAGTTTGGGGTGCAGGCTGACCTGGGGGATGTGGAGGGGAGCTAGAACTCCTCCCAGCCCCCTCTTGCCGCAGCAGCTCAGGGCCAGGGGTGAGGTGCCTCTTCATGGCAGCTCTAGCAGGGCTGGGCCAGGGGAGAGGTGCCTCTCCTGGGATGTGGAAGTTCCAGCAGGACTGGGCCAGTGGAGGGGCTCCTCTCTCTGGCAGCTCCAGTCGGCTGGGCTTGGGGAGGAGTGCCTCTTCCTGTCTGTGCAGCCCTTGACAGCCTGCTGCATGGCCGCGCAGCTTAGAGGGAACTTTGCACATGGTAACAGTTTTCAAGTACATAAAAGGTTGTTACAAGGAGAAGGGAGAAAAAGTTTTCTTCTTAACCACTGAGGACAGGACGAGAAGCACTCGGCTTAAATTGAAGCAATGGAGATTGAGGTTGGACATTAGGAAAAACTTCCTAACTCAGGGTGTGTTAAGCACTGGAATAAATTGCCCAGGGAGGTTGTGGAATCTCCATCATTAGAGATTTTTAAAGAGCAGGTTAGACAAACACTGTCAGGGATGGTCTAGATAATACTGAGTTCTGCCATGAGTGCAGGGGACTGGACTAGGTGTCCTCTCAAGGTTCCTTCCAGTCCTGTGATTCTATGATTCTTCTCATTAAAGTCCTGCCTTGACTAGAGATTGTTGTCATGCTGTAATTCACTTGTGCCCTCTAGTACACAAAAGACTCCAAAACGTTTGGAGGATGTGCTTGAAATCTTTCTATGTAGCCTATGGCCCCCACTAGACTTCAACTCAACAGTCACTATAGGCATAGACTATACTATGCAAGTGACATCAGTCATCCACTGGCTGTTTCGTGCTGCTCTCTCTGGCCAGGTAATTAAACTCTACTGGGGCAATTCAGAGAGCTGGTAATTCAATGGATAGGGGACCAATGCCATGAAAAATTATGGCTATGTAGGTGGCCTCCTGGAAGGTCAAGAACAATAGCAACAGGTCCAGGTGGCACCTAGACACATTCCTTTTCTGAGGAATTGGAGAGAATTCTGACAAACCCAGATTGTGTGATGGATACAGAGTGGCACCTGGTAGGATTCTGAGAAGAGAGGAGATGGCTTGTCTGCTGACCCAGTCCTCTGAGTCCTGGGAGATTCAAACTCAGCCCTCTGAGCTCCAAGAGACCCATGATTCATAGATTCCAAGGTCAGAAGGGGCCATTTCAAACACTAGTTTGACCTCCTGGCATCTGAATAACTCCTTCCTGAGTTTTATGACCTGTCCAGAGATACATTGGCCAACCGGCACCAGATGACAGAGATGAAAGAGGCGACATTGGAGAAGATGCCATCGCAGCCTGGTAAGGGATTGTTTTTTTTCATTTACTTGGTCTGTGTGTAAAAACCTTTGTGGTGTTATGGAGGCTGCCATTGCTGTTGTCAAAAGGCCTGTGCATGTGGGAAGTACCCAGATCTTCCAAATGTCCCCTTTTCCTCCATCTTGGAAGGCTGGGGGCAGGGGGAATTCAGACATTAACTGCATATGCGCAAATTACCAAGGTTTAACCCAGGGGTCGGCAACCTTTCAGAAGTGGTGTGCCAAGTCTTCATTTATTCACTCTAAGTTAATGTTTTGCGTGCCAGTAATACATTTTAACGTTTTTAGAAGGTCTCTTCTGATAAGTTTATAGTATAGAACTAAACTATTGTTGTATGTAAAGTAAATAAAATGTTTAAGAAGCTTCATTTAAAATTACATTAAAATTAAAATTAAATTAAAATGCAGAGACCCCCAGATTGGTGGCCAGAACACGGGCAGTGGGAGGGCCACTGAAAATCAGCTCGTGTGCCACCTTCGGCACGCGTACCATAGGTTGCCTACCCCTGGTTTAACCAGAAGAAGACTTTATTGCTGTAAGATGAGCAGCTAACAACTCCAGCTGTATGAGTACTGTCACACAAGCAGTAGATACCCTAGTATTTTTCAAACTTGTAAAAGCGGCAAATGAAAGCATGCAATTTCATGAAAGTAGTCTGTAAAAGTCATTTTCACCTGACAGACACAATTAAACTCATCGTGCAAGGTAGTGCACTTGTATCAACTGCATGTTGTGTAAGAAGTAAATGAAAACTTGTGGTTTCAAAAGAGTTTAAAAGTGGCCTGTAGCTAAACCAATTCATTTGCACATAACAGAGCATGCAGTTATACGAGCAATCTTTCATTCAGGCCAAGGTGGACACACTGATATTGGCCCTGGAAAGTATCAAAAATATTCTACTATAATAGGCTGTTGATTTTAGAGCTAATTTTTTACTCATTCTTATGAATCAATATCTGAGGTGGTTTGATGCCGCCAATATTCTAATCAGTTTTTAATAATTTTCAGCCTTCCTTATTTCATAGTAGAAATGCCCACTCCACATATCAGTCAAGTCGCTTGTACCCCCGTTCTGCTTCATTGTCAGTGGGCTTTTGGTTCTAGTGTCTGAAGCAAGTCAATATTATCCAGAGTTATGAGTTCCTGAAATTTATAGGAATTAGGGCTGTCAAGCGATTTAAAATATTAATTGTGATTAATTGTGCAATTAAAAAATTAATCACAATCACACTGTTAATAGAATATCATTTAAATAATTTTAGATGTTTTCTACATTTTCAAATATATTGTTTTCAATTACAATACAGAATACAAAGTATACAGTGCTCACTTTATTTTTGATTACAAAAACAAAAGAAATAGTATCTTTTCAATTCATGTCGTACAAGTACTGTAATGCAGTCTATGCATCATTAAGGTTGAATTTACAAATGTAGAATTATGTAAAAAAAAACTTCATTCAAAAATAAAACAATGTAAAACATTAGAGCCTGCAAGTCCACTCAGTCCTACTTCTTGTTCAGCCAGTCACTCAGACAAAAAAGTTTGTTTACATTTGCAGGTGACGATACTGCCCGCTTTTTGTTTACAATGTCACCTGAAAGTGAGAACAGGCATTCGCATGGCAAGAATTGTACATACGCTAAAGATTCATATGTCTCTTCATGCTTCAGCGACCATTCCAGAGAACACGCGTCCACATTGATGATGAGTTCTGCTTGATAATGGTCCAAAGCAGAGCGAACCGATGCATGTTCATTTTCATCATCTGAGTCAGATGCCATCAGCAAAAGGTTGATTTTCTTTTTTGGTGATTCTGGTTCTGTAGTTTCCACATCGGATTGTTGTTCTTTTAAGACTTCTGAAAGCATGCTTCACAACTTCGTCCCTCTCGGATTTTGGAAGGCATTTCAGATTCTTAAACCTTGGGTCGAGTGATGTAGCTATTTTTAGAAATATCACATTGGTTTTTTTTTTTTTTGAGTTTTGTCAAATCTGCAGTGAAAGTGGTCTTAAAATGACCATCTGTTGGATCATCATCCAAGACCGCTATAATATGAAATGTAAGGCAGAATGCAGGTAAAATAAAGCAGGAGACATACTATTCTCCCTGCAAGGAGTTCATTCAAAATTTACTTAATGAATTATTTTTTTAATGAGTGTCATCAGCATGGAAGAATGTCCTCTGAAATGGTGGTCAAAGCATGAAAGTGCATACGAATATTTATCATAACTGTCATGTAAATACTTTGCACTGCTGGCTACAAAATTTCCTGTTCTCACTTTTAGGTGACATTGTAAATAAGAAGCAGGCAACATCTCCCATAAATGTAAACAAACTTGTTTGTCTTAGCGATTGGCTGAACAAGAAGTAGGACTGAGTGGGCTTGTTGGCTTTAAAGTTTTACACTATTTTGTTTTTGAGCGCAGTTATGTAACAAAGAAATCTACATTTCTAAATTGCACTTTCATGGTAAACAGATTGCACTATAGTATTTGTATGAGGCGAATTGAAAAATACTGTTTCCTTTGTTTATAATTTTTACAGTGTAAATATTTATAGTAATAATAGTAATAAAGGGAGCACTGTACAATTTGTATTCTGTGTTGTAACTGAAATCAATATATTTGAAAATGCAGAAAAGCATCCAAAATATGTAATAAATTTCAATTGGTATTCTGTTGTTTAACAGCAATTAAAACTGCGATTAATTGCAATTTAAGTTTTAATTTAATTTAAAAATTAAAACTGCAATTAATTGCACTAGCAATTTTTTTGAGTTAATCGCATGAGGTAACTGTGGTTAATCAACAGCCCCAATAGGAATTATCAGTACCTTAGATCCTGTTGCATAGGTGACAACATTGTTTTCTGGCCCTTTTTGGTGATTAATAATATCTGAATGTGAAGTATCACTTTCAAGAAGTTCAGCTTTCAAGTTCTATTAGTCATTTAATAGAGAAAGAGCTACCATGGTGTATGATGCTTTTCTTGCTGCACATGGGAGAAAGTTGGACTGTGGATCTGTGTGCAAAGGTTCCCATAATTTATAGCCATGGATACTAACAGCTCACTTAATTTTTTAGCCTCCTACCGGCCCTTCCACTTGCACCGCTACTGGGCTAGAAGACCCATTACAGCAACGGAGAGGCCACAGAACTCCAACACAAGGAAGCAAAGATAAGGGAGGACACACATCAGGACCTACAGATTGACACTAGCCAGAAATCTGACCACTCGTTCAGATATCATTCTACATAGGAAGAGGAAGACCAACACTATGATGTCAGACTAGTGCTGAGTTATCTGCAGCATGACAAAGAGATGGAAAAGGAAGGCAGGGAATTCCAGAGATAAATGTTTGAGAAATTTTTTGAGGAGACTGGAGAGAGATTCTCAAGCAAGTCTGCTGTCCATGTCTATGTCCTGTGTAAACTAAGCTTGCTCCCTTATTTCTGCACTACCACATACTCTAGAATTTTGAGAACTTTACTGTTTGGGGAGAGAAAGAAGCAACTGTTACCCTATATACTACACTTCTTTGTAGAGGAAAGGGAAAAAAAACCCCACCATGCAACTGAGATGAATTTCCATTCCCTTAAAAGAATCTAATGTTCCTTATGGGTGAAAAAAATGCATTTATAATTGAGGGGATATGCAGTGTTTATTCTAAGTTGTTCTCTAAGATACTGCATTTGGATTACACTGGTAGTACTGCATTGTTTGATTATGTGAGTTTAAAAGAGTTTAAGTGGATGACTTGAAAAGTTTTGTACAGCTTTATGGTTTCACAGTCTTCTCTGTATTGTGCTGTTTTGCTCTAAAGTTTTTGTAATAAAGTTTATGTTCAAACCAGAACTCAGTGTGATATTTGTCCTTATAATAATAATACTGATAGTATGGCAAATAATTCAATTAAAAATCCCCTGTTGATTCCTCATGTAAATTGAGCATGGCAGCATAGAGGACATCTCTTACACGGTGGTCGGAAGTGTTCTCGGCTTGAATTTGAAGAGGTCTAGCTTTTGACTTCTGAAAGAAGTGGACTAGTGGTTCCACTTCGGCAATCAATTCAGGTCTGAAAATTTTACTTTTGTTTATTGTTATTATTACAAAAATGTAAAAGCCAGAAGGGACTATTATGATCATCTAGCCTGATCCCCTGCATGACACAGGCTAGGGAATTTCACCCATAGATTCCTGCATCAAGTCCCTTAACTTGTTGTTGAGACAGATCAGGTTTTTTAGAAAGGTATCTTGAATTAGACTCCAAATAACAGAGAATCTACTTACCTTCCTAGGTAAGTGATTTCAATGGTTAGATACTCCCTCTGTTAAAATGTGTGCCTTATTTCTAGGCTTGGTTTATCTAGCCTCATCATCCAATCATAGCAATCCCATTCTCCACAGAACAGACACCCTGAGTAAGCAGTCATCTCCAATGGCCTCTTAGCCTTCCAAAGGCACTCCCCAGTACCATCCTACATCTACTGAGGGTATAGTTAAACCTTCTCCCAGGCAATCTCCTATCTGAGTTGGGCCCTCAAAAGCCAGTGATCATGCTGGGTTCCCCAGCATGGCCATATGCCCATAAACTCCATTAATGTCAATATTACTTTGTGAGAACAGGGTCCTGGATTGTCCAAGCTGGAAGTGTGGACCTTCTGAGCACCCTCACATCGTGCACTTTGCCAGTTCATTCTATGCATAAGTACATCAGTCTCCTACAGTAATCAACCAATGCCTGCATCACGGAGTAGGAGCCCTCAAAGCTGATATGCTCCCCTGTGCCCGGGGGAGAGTATAATGTGGAGATGTGAGTGAATTCAGGGACCCCTGATGCTGACATCCCTTGTGAATTTCAGGGATATTGCCCACCTTCAGAACTCCAGCCTGCAACACAGCACAGAGAGCTTCACAAATCTCATGGAACCCACAGTGAATCTTCTGAGCCTGAGTGGGTTCCCAACAACCTCTAAAATCAGTGATAGCTTCCAAAGTGCAATTGCCACACACTTAACAATAAGTATGTGTGTTCTGGTGCTCCTGACAGATTTTATGAAGTGTGGTCTTCCTCATCCACTGCTGGTTATCTCACATCTGAGGAAAAATGTAGTCCCACCCCTCTGTACTTATGGGTCTGCACCAATGAGTGCTTCATCTGTTAAGAACCCACTCATCCATTCTCAGAACTGTACCATGTGTATCATGTCCTCCAACTGAGTGCCCCACAGGCAGAGTCTCTCCTGGTAAGGACAGTACCACTGCCAATGTTTCCTCTTAGCTTCTTCTGTAGCTCCTAATATCCAATATCAATGCTCTAAATTAAAGCCACTCTTTGGGATGTGAGAAATTCATGCTGGAATAGACGATCAAGAAGTATTTCACAAAAGAAGCTGATAAGTGTAGAAACATTTAGCAGTTTATATACTTCCTGCACAGAGAAGCAACTTCTGGAACTTGGAGTAAATCTGAGGGGCTGACCTATACTTCCATAATTCCCTGTGCACATGAGTTCTCCCAGAATGCTGTTTGCAGTGACCCCAAAAACATTGCTGCTAACATGACTGAGTGCATCAGGAGTATGGATGCAAGGGGTTTCAGCATGTCAACTGGACACAAGTGGGGACTGATCCTCATCTCCGTGGAGGCCCAGTCCACACACAAAAGCTGCACTGATTAAGAATGTCTCCTTATTTCAATGAGAGCTGGTGTATGTCCACACCCACTTGTCTGTTTCCCATCAATGTGTGGTAAAATCAATATATTTACTCAATTGTTTAAATGGCAAACTCTATTTTGGTTGGTATTAAATTGAAATAGTGGCAATATAAATATATATAACAAAACCATTATGAGGCGTCTTCCCACTGCAATCCAACTCTGCACTGGTCGTCACAGAATTCACCTGTCTGTTTATTTTTTGCACTCCACTGCTGGTGGGTCAGGATGCCCAGAAGTCACACCTCACTCTAATATTGTTTTTACATTGAACCATAATTAAACCAACATGTATCTGTTTATGAATCATTTTAAATAAAAATATTTTCTATGACAGATAGCCAGGACTCAATAATTTACAATGGGAAGAGAATTAATGAGAAAATTTCTGAACAGGCTCAACAACATGTTCCAATTTCTGTATATAAGAACAATGGACATGCAAATCAAAAGTCTATGACCTTGACTGGAGAGGCGTGTCTAGAGAGGTTGAGCTCCAGATGGTCTGTGAAATGCTGGATATGGAGACAGGAAGGTGGGGAAACCTCCCAGAGGTGATTAGGGGACAGTAGTCCTTGTATGTGGGACAAAAAAGGCTTTTGCATTGCTTCCAGGCAGTGCTGCTAATAAAATGGTCCTTATAGAAATGTTAAAATAATGTCAAATTCAGGGTCAGGTGGAGAATTTGATACATAGGCCAGGTGAAGTAAGGGAAGATCTTTGGACACAGCAGAGGGGAGACTGTGGCTGGCTGACCTTGGAAAAATGAAAGAAGGAATTTTTGAAGCTGTTCCGTGCTGTATAAGTACTTAGACCTTGGCTACACTTGCATGTTATAGTGCAATAAAGCCTTCTAGAGCTCTCTACCTTACTCCTCATCCACACATAGGCAAGGTACATAGAGTGCTCTGACTCCCTGGCTGGAGCGCTCCTGGTACTCCACTTGAGTGAGAGGATTAATGTCTGGTGCGCCCCGACTAGAGCATCGCAGCAGCAGTGTGGACGAGGAGTTACGTTACTGTGCTCAGATTGACTTCCGGAAACGTCTCATAAGCCCCGTAAGTCAAGTGGTCTTCTCATTCTTTGTTGTGAAATCGGCTGTAGGAATGCAGAAGTGCCTTTTCAAAGCTCCGTTTCTGACAGCCTCTGCTTATCTGATCCAAGACAAAGCAAACAGTAAATGGTTACTTTGAGTGAGTGAGAGGCGGGGGGAGGGGGATCTGAGCTTACAAGATAGCGTGCTGACACGCTCTCAGCACCCCACAAACCCACTCTGTCTCCCCCCACATATACACATCACACTCCACCTCACTCCCAGCATTTGAAAAGCATGTTGTAGCCATTTGAACACTGGTATAGCTGCCCATAATGTACCGCTCCCAATGCAGCAGTGCTGCAGACGTGGCCACGGCAGTGCACTTACAACTGTCAGTGTGGACAGACTGCAGCACTTTTCCTAGTGCTCTCTCCGAAGACTGATTTAATCTAAAGCACTCTACAGCTGCAAGTGTAGCCAAGCCCTTAGAGTCATTGGGTTAGAGAGTGAAAATGACTCTGTGGCTTGGCCGTTAGGGAACCCACCTGGGAGGTCTAATTCTCTAGCTCCAATCATTCTTTAATTTCTTTATCCAAAGTGGAACAGGTTGAACAGGGGAGACTGAGGGCAATTCACATCAGTGTTTTTCCTAGCTCAGTGGTTAGAGCACTGTCCTTACAGACAGGAAACTGTTCAAATCCGTTCTTCCCATCACAGAGTGGGGAATTGAACCATGTCCCAGGAGAGTGCTCTGACTGCAGGGCTAAAAATTATAACATGGCTGGTACCACCAACACTTCCTTCTTCAGCTGTTTGTATGGAGCTAGGTTTTCGCCTAACTCATTCTTACAAGAAGTGGCTTAAGCCACCTGACTCCAGGAGACCGGCTCCCATTCGTGAATCACTAGCAGATGTAGCTGCCTCTCTGCAGCCCATACACAGGAATTTATCTCCTCGAGAGGGGTGGGGTTTAGCACACACACCTCTTGTCAGTATCTTCCACTGGCTAGTTTAGGTGGCTCCCTGCCAACCACGCTGGCTGTTGTGATTTATATTCTCAGACACTTATCTCTCCCCATTCATTGTATAGTGACCCTAGGCACCTGAATCAGGCTTTGTGAATCACAGAAGTGTTCTAAGTGCCTAAAAGCTAGGCACTGCAGTGCTCTGTGTCACAATGCCTAAGCACCTCTGTGAATCCAGGAGCAGGTTTCTGTGTTTAAAATTCCATGCACTAAACCCTCATTCATTTTTTTTTAGTCTCTTGCCAAAATGTATTGCACATTGTAATTGTCTCTAATAGTTTTTAATCAGTGAAGAGTTGTTAGTTACTCTGACAGTTTCTTCCCATCCTCACTGCACACCTGTGTAAGAGTCAGGCAGAATCTCACCCTAAATTAGAAGTCCAGGTTCATTTTCTCAAAAGAAACTGAGACTTGAAGGTGGCTGCTGGATCACAAGCTGCTGCTGAAAAGGCAGCCAGTCCCACAGGCCACAGGAGGAGAAGGATGGAAGGCCAGATGGTTGGCTCTGCTGAGCCTGCATTGTGCCATTCTGGGGTACAAAACTAATTTAAATCAAGCTCAGATGGCCAGCCGAAGATTTCCCTGGTGTGGAGGAGTCCCTAGGTGGCACAGAGCTGATGTAGCAGCTCCTGTGTTACACTCCTCCCAATCCCCAGTGCATATTGTGACCAGATGATACTATATGTGGCCAATCCCTGGATGCCAGAATGGCCCCTGTGGACCAGTGGATGTTGGCTTTGGGTGGAACACCCTTCAAGCTTCTCTTCCTCTTTATGGAAGCAGGTTGTTGCAAATCAACTACAAGAGCTGCAAAAGTGGTTTACTACTACTTTCTTTCCATCCAACCCTGGACTCAAGTTGAACACTGCTCAGCTACTCTGGAGGGTCTATTCTAGAGTCTGTAACCTCAGGAAACCTTAAAAAAGAAGAGGTTTTTAAATAATAACAGTAAATATAGCCACATTTTTAAAGAAAAAGTGCCAAATTCTCTGCTGGTGTAAATTGATGCAATTCCATTGAAGCCAATGGGAATGCATGGACGAGTAAGTGAAGGCACAAAGGCTTTATTCATTAATTAATCCTGATTTCTATGAATATATTGTTACTCATATGTATGCATGAATAGTTTACATGAACATATTTCAATCTATTGGTTATTTGTGAACAATTGACAGGCTATTTAGTCTTCATGCTGTGGGTTTGGACTCTTAAATTACATTGTATTGTTCCTGCTCCCTGACTTGAAGTTTTTAGAAACAGTAATGAATGAAGAACAAAGTGTACAAACATCTTAATTTTTGCTGTTTGGCCTCACACACATTCTTTACCCGATTAGTCACGGACATTCTACCGCCAGTATCACCTATTAGACTGGTATCTATACCTTTCTCCTTATTACCATTCTCCTACCCACGACTGTATCCTCTCTTACTTCTTTTCTTCCCTCTCAGTGTTAAAAGCCAGTGGTGAGATTATCTGGACAGTTCCCAACCATCTCCCCCAGCTTCCTAGTTTAAAGTTCTCTTAATCAGTTGCGCCCGCCTCCATCCCAGAAGTCTATTTCCCTCCCTACTCAGGTGAAGTCCATCCCGAGAGAACAGTCCTCTGTCCATAAATGCCTCCCAATGGCTATACATCCCAAAGCCCTCCTTATAGCCCTACTGCCTGAGCCATCTATTGATCATAATCTTGTCACACCTTTGTTGCCCTTCTCTATGAACAGGCAGAACCCCACTGAAGATCACCTGAGCCTCGATTTCCTTAAGCGTCTTTCCCAGCCTGCATAGACTCCCTTGATATGTTCCAGCAAGAGTCTAGCCATATCATTTGTTCCCACATGAAGGACAATCAGTGGATTCTTTACCACTCCTGTTAGGATCCTCTTCAGTCTCAGGTCCACATCCCGTATCTTAGCATCTGGCAGACAACACATCTTTCTGTTCCCTTGATCAGCTCTGGTTACAGGCCTGTCTATTCTCAGTAAGAAGTCCCCAATCACATAGACCTGCCTTTTCCTGGTGATGGTGTGTTTCTCTGGGCTATCCCTTGACCCTCTGGCTGCAAGTCCTCTTGATTCCTGTTCTCCCTTGCAATCCTTTTTAACCCATCCTGGATCCTCCTGGGGCTCATATTTGGTGCTGTCATCTCCATTGACTCTTCCCTTTTCCTACAGGACTAGTCACTCTTCTCTTCTTCATTTCCCTTCCACCTTCAGTGACCACCTGATGTTCCCCTTCTTCATTTTCCAAGTCCTCAAACCTGTTCCTGAGCTCCATTTCTCTTTCGCTAGCCCCTCTTTTCCTCTGCCTGGTTCTCTTACTCACTTGCTTCCACTGTCCCTTTTCTTCACCCGGCGGTCTCCCCTCAGAATTCTTTGGTTCTGCTTCCATCAGCAAGTCTGCGCTTTTCCCTTCAGCCTCCTTGTTTCTTTGTTCTGTCATCTGCTCGAATCCCCTTCTAAATTTGACCAGAGTTTTCACCTGCATCTCCAGTCCTCAGATCTTTTCTTCCATCATCTCTATCAGTTGGCACTTCATGCAGATGAAACTCTTTTCAGGTAGTCCTTCCAGGATCGTGTACATACCGCAGCTTCTACATCCAATCATCTTCAATGTGTCCTCCACCACTTGGGTCACTACCACTGCTGCCTCTGTATCTGTCATAGCCTTCTCACCTATGTCCTGTTAATCCAGGAAACACAAACCAAACCAAAACACCACCACCCACAGCAAAAACAAACCCCCAACGAGCACTACAACACAAACTCCTGCTCAAACTCCCCTGTTTACAGCTCTGTTTGCTGGCTCCTGTGCCGCTGCAGCTGCCTGAGGTAAGCACTGCCGTGAACCTACATCCTGAACTCTCTCCTGCACCTCAATCTGCTGCCCCAGCCTGGACCTCCCTCCCACACCCAAACTCCATCCAAGAGCCTGTACACCTCCCACATCACCACAACCCATCCTGAACCCCAAACCTCTCATCCCTGGCCCCATCCCACAGCCTGCACCGCCTCCCACACCCCAAGCCCCTTGGCCCTAGCCCAGAGCCCACACCCATACTCCAAATCCATCATCTCTGGCCCTACTAAGAGCCCACAACCCCAGCTGGAGTCCTCACCCCCTCCACCCCAACTCCCTAACCCAGTCCAGAGCCCTCTCCCACACTCAACCCCTCATTTCTGGCCCCACCTACAGCCCATACCCCCAGACCAGAGCCCATATTCCCCCACACTCCAACCTTCTTCCCCAACCCAGAGCCCTCTTCTGCACCCCAAATCGCTCATCCCCAGCCTCACCCCAGATCCTGCACTCCCAGCCGAAGCCCTCAGCTCCCTCTCGCACCTCAATCCCCTGCCCCAGCACAGTGAAAGTGAATGAGGGTGGGGGAGAGTGATCGATGGAGGGAGGGGGGATGGAGCGAGTGGGGGTGGGGCCTCAGAGAAGGGCTGGGGCACGGGTGCAGGAGAAGGGTGTTTGGTTTTGTGCAGTTACAAAGTTAGCAACCCCAGCTTAACTGTCTCTTACAGTTATTGTACATGAAGGGCAGCCATTAAACCTACTACAGTACTATTACTTCAAAAGCTATATGATACTAGAAGTGTGATTCTTTCACACAACAGCATAACATGGTTGGGAATTGAAGCTAGAAATACCCTGTAAAGGATTTCACTCACTCCATGTGAGACCACCCACTCCATCCTGGGATCTTAACCTAGTTCTTAGGGCTTTGGCTAGACCTCCTTTTGAGTCTATGGCAACTTGCTCTCTCTTACACTTGTCCATGGAGACAACATTTGTAATTGCCATCACCTCAGCTAGGCACATAGGCGAAATAGCAGTCCTGATGGCTGTGTTGTTCGCAATCTTTTTTAGAGACAAAGTAACCCTGAAGCCATATCCCAAATTTCCCCCTAAAGTTGCCTTCATCTTCCATATGAATCAACAGATCCATCTGCATGGTTTTTTTCTCAAAACCACATCATGGGAGGTGATTCTGCATATGCTATATGTTAGAAGAGCGCTAGCATTCTACTTGATCAGACAAAGAACTTTAGGAAATCCCCTAAGCCCTTCCTTTTGTTCACAGAAAGATCCAAAGGCTCTGTGATATAAGCCAAAGACCATTCTAATGGGTCTCCTATTGCATTATCTATTATCACAGGCACAACCTGTTTCCTCCATCTGGAGTCCCTATGTACTCTATGAGGTCAGTTTCTACCTCATTTACATTCCTGAAAGATGCCCCTATCTTGGAAATCTTCAGAGCAGCAACTTGGGCCTTTGCCCCCCTCCCCTCTCCCAGCACATTATATAATCACTGTAGATTCAGCCTTCGATGCCATCTTCAGCTCCTCAGTATTCTCTGTAGTAACAGACTCCACTCCCATGGGGAATACTGCTGTGAAGTTACCTATAGTGGAGCACCCATAGAGACACTACCTGAAGAAGAGGAATTGACTCACCTTGTGCAGTAATGATGGTTCTTCAAGATGTGTGTCCTTATGGGCTCTCCACAAGTTAAATCAGAAACCCACTCACCCCCCCAAAAATATCATACATCACATAAAATACAAAATCAGAAAAATAAAACAAAATACAACAGAATAATTAACAAATTGGTAGCGCAATCACACATATCACAGCTGAGAACAGAAGAATTAACAGTAAGAAATAGAAAAAGTTAGATTAAACTGAAAGAAAGGGAAGAAATAGTGTGATAGCTATTAAGCGAGAGAAATGTATCAGCCTGACTATTCAGGCTGTTCCAGCACACTCAGGGCTCAAGTAAGGCATTGGCACTCTAGGCCCATGCCTAGGGTCCTTATTCGTGGCATCACAGCAGAATCTCAGTTTATATTTTTAAGAAGTACATTTCTAGTCCTCTTGGTTATGAAGAAAATGGGAATGCCATGCAATACAGCAATGTCTGCCTGGGTCAGCAGAGAGCATGTGACCATAGGGGTGCCCAGAAAACAAAAATTTCCTTTCACAAAAAAATGTGAGGTTTCAAAATTTGTTTTCATTCCACATCAAAATGATGACTGAGACCTTTAGAAAAATTGAGAAAGAAAAACACAGAGTCAGTGCATGCTAGAATAGCCCACAGCCTGGTGGTTAGGGCATTCCTCTGGGATGCAGGAGATCCAACTTCCTGCTCTGACCGCCTCTCTTTTCGGCCCAGAGAATTTTTAATTACTTATACAAAGTGGAACAGCTCTAACAGGAGAAGGGGAGAGAGAGTAAGAGAGAGAGAGAGTAACTCCATAGTCCAGTAGCTAGGGCACTCACTCAGGCTATAGCAGGGGTCGGCAACCTTTCAGAATTGGTGTGCCGAGTCTTCATTTATTCATTCTAATTTAAGGTTTCGCGTGCCAGTAATACATTTTAAGATTTTTTTAAGGTCTCTTTCTATAAGTCTTTAATATATAAATAAACTATTGTTGTATGTCAAGTAAATAAAATTTTTAAAATATTTAAGAATTTTATTTAAAATTAAATTAAAATGCAGAGCTCCCCAGGCCTGTGGCCAGGACCCAGGCAGTGTGAGTGCCACTGAAAATCAGCTCGTGTGCCGCCTTCGGCACATATGCCATAGGTTGCCTAACCCTGGGCTATAGGAAACCTAGCTTCTAATCTTCCTTTGAATCAGGAAGAGGGAGTGCCCTAACCACTGGGCTATTGGCCATTGTCTGTCTCTGGTTTTGACCAAGAAATTCCATCGTGCTCCAAATTAAAAAACCTAGTAAGAGAACCTAAAAAGTGTCACAATGGCTAAACAAGACAGTAAATGAAGCAGTAAAAGGAATTCTTTATAAAGTGGAAATTAAAACCTAGTAAGGAAAATAGAAAGGAGCATGAAGTCTGTCAAGTGAAGTGTAAAAGTATAATTAGGAAGGTCAAAAAAGGATTTGAAGAACAGTTAGCCAAAGACTCAAAAATTAGCAGCAAAAATTTTTTTTAAATACATCAGAAGCAGGAAGCCTGCTAAACAATCAGTGGGGCCACTGGATGATGGAGGTGCTAAAGGGGTACTCAAGGACAATAAGGCTATTGTGGAGAAACTAAATGAATTCTTTGCATCGGTCTTCACAGCTGAGGAGGTGATGGAAATTCCTAAATCTGAGGCATTCCTTTTAGCTGACAAATCTGAGGAACTGTCTCCTATTGAGGTGTCATTACAGGAGGTTTTGGAACAAATTGATAAATTAAATAGTAAGAAGTCACCAACACCAGATGGTATTCGCCCAAGAGTTCTGAAGGAATGTAGTTTATAACCTATCACTTAAATCAGCTTCAGTAACAAATGATCGGAAGATAGCTAATGTGATTCCAGTTTTTTTAAAGGTCTCCAGAGATGATTCTGGCAATTATAGGCCAGTAAGCCTGACTTCAGTACCAGGCAAACTGGTTGAAACTATAATAAAGAACAGAATTGTCAGGCACATAGATGAACATAATTTGTTAGGGAAGAGTCAGCATGGTTTTTGTAATGGGAAATCATGCCTCACCAATCTACTAGAAGGGAGTCAACAAGCATGTGGATGGCGGGATCCAGTGGATATATTGTACTCACCAAAGGCTCTTAAGTAAAGTAAATTGTCATGGGATAATAGGGAAAGTCCTCTCATGGATCAGTAACTTGTTAAAACAGGGATCGGCAACCTTGGCACACAGCCCTGCAGGGTGAGCACCCTTGGCGGGCCCGGCCAGTTTGCTTACCTGCCACTTCCGCAGGTTCGGCCGATCGTGGCTCCCACTGGCCGTGGTTCGCTGCTCCGGTCCAATGTGGTTTCCCAACCTGTTTACTGTGCCCCGGTTTTGTATATACACTTCTAAAAGGATGTTGAAAAGTTGGAGATGATTCAAAGAGTTCCAAGAATGACCCAGTATGGCTGTTCTTATGTTCTTAATGTCCTAATAGATAAAGTTGATGTCTGATACAGACAACAGAATCATATTAGGGAACTGGATGACCAGCTCCTTAAACACCTGTCTGTAATATGTAGGTAAAATACTTTCATGATCATGTTTAAGATTAGCAGCCGTGTTAGTCTGTATCTGTAAATAAGACAAGGAAGGCTTGTAGCACATTAGTGTAATGAGAAAACCATTCACAAGTCCTGTTTAGCCCTTGGTTTATATGTCCAATTTGAAAATTAATTCCAGTTCCTCAGTTTCTCATTGGAGTCTGTTCTGGAAGTTTTTCTGTTTTAAAATTGACACCTTCAAGTCTTTAATGGAATGGCCAGGAAGGTTGAAGTGTTCTCCTACTGGTTTTTGAATGTTATGATTCCTGATGTCAGATTTGTGTCCATTTATTCTTTTGTGTACACTAATTGATTGCATTTCCCTAGTTAATTTACCTTCAATAGTTGTTATCTCCTGTCAGACAGAGATCCTTTTCAAAAGGTATTTTTTTCTCCTGCTGATAATGGCCCATCCAAATTAAACAGCCTCTTAGAATTGGTATGCTAATGTACAACTTTTTTTTTTTTTTTTACTTTCTGTATATAAATACACCTTACTTCTGTTTCATTCTGTGCATCCAATGAAGTGGGCTATAGCCCACAAAAGCTTATGCTGAAATAATCTGGTTAGTCTCAAAGGTGCTACAAGTCCGCTTCATGATCATGGGTGACTCAATTTGAAAGCCATATGCTGGAGGTCTCATGCTGCCAGTCTAAAGCATCCTTGGAAATTCTAAACATTATCAACGAAATTTTCTTAGCTAAAATGTGTTGCACCAACACAGGAATACTATATTGGACCTCATCTTGACAGTATGACAAAATTCCTCCTCTGTCTTGGGGGGTCCTGCGTTTATTAGCGGATTTGGTCGCCTCAGAGATTTGTGGCAGCCCTCAGTTTGGCCACTTTCATGGCTCAAATCTGGCATTCACTCAGCTAAGCTCATCACTGACCAGCATGGGGAAAAGGAAGCGCAATCCCCACAGTCTCTGCTGATTCACTTAGTGGGTCAGGGGGTCAGGCCAGGGACCTTCTCCTCTGGTGGGACCCACAGTCCAAGTCAACTCCTCCTGTGTCCGATCAGGAGTTGGAGAGTTGCAGGGGAATCCAGGCCTGCCCTCTACTCGGGGTTCCAGCCCAGGGCCCTGTGGATTACAGCTGTCTAGAATGTCTCCTGTAACAGCTGTTTGACAGCTACAATTCCCTGGGATACTTCCCCAAGGCTTCCTCCCAACACCTTCTTTATCCTCACCACAGGACCTTCCTCCTGGTATCTGATAATGCTTGTACTCCTCAGTCCTCCAGGAGCATGCCTTCCCACTCTCAGCTCCTAGTGCCTCTTGCTCTCAGCTCTTTTCACGCACCCCTCACTTGCTGAAGTGAGGTCTTTTTTAAACCATGTGCCCTGATTAACCTGCCTGTCTTAATTGATTCTAGCAGCTTCTTAATTGGTGACGGGTGTCCTAATTAGCCTGCCTGCCTTAACTGTATCCATCAAGTTCCTGATTGTTTTGGAACCGCCCCGTTACCTTACCCAGGGAAAAGGGACCTGCTTAATCTGGGACTAGTATATCTGCCTTCTATTACTCTCTTGTAGCCATCTGGTCTGACCATGTTACAACAGATAAAGAGGAAAGATCACAGATCTACAAATTAATGGTAACTCAGATACATGTTCATGACTCAACATCATTTATAATGTGCAAAGAGAATAAAGTCCACACCAGTGATATATATAATTAGTGCTATAAAAAGGTCCAATTTCACTAAGCTGAAAACAATTATGGGCCAAATCAGCTAGGAGGAAGAGTTTAATCAGAAAAATGTGAATGATAATTGGGAGTTGTTCAAGAACACTGTATGAGATGTCCAAAAAATCACAATCCCATAAACAAGGAAGAAGGTCGTATTAGTTAAAAAACTGACCTGGTTTAGTGGGGAAGTGAAGGCCGAGATAATAATAAATAACAAACTGAAAAAAGGGGACGTTAATAGTAATGAATATAAATTGGAAAAGTTAGGAATTGTAGAAAATAGATAAGGTGAGCAAAAGGACAGAAAGAGAAATCTGTGGCCAGCAGGGTTAAGGACAATAAAAGGAGGGGTTTTTTTTGAAGTATATTAAGAACAAAATGAATCCTAACAGTGATATTGCTCCATTACTAGAAGGAAAAGGTAGCATTATCAATAATAATACAGAAAAGACAGAAGCGTTCAATTAATATTTTTGTTCAGTATTTGAGAAAAAAACAGATCATGTAGACATATCAATGACAACACTCTTTCGATTCCACTAGTGTCTCAGGATGATGCTAAACAGCAGTTACTAAAGATACACATTTTTAAATCAGCAGGTCCAGACAACTTGCACCAAAGAGTTTTAAAACAACTGTCTGTGGAGCTCGCTGGACTGTTAATGTCAATTTTCAATAAGTCTTGAAACACCAGTTCCATAAGTCTGGAAGAAAGCTAATGTTGTGCCAATATTTTTAAAAGATAAATGAAATAACCCAGTTAATTATAGACCTGTCAGTCTGACATTGATCCCAGGCAGGATAATGGTGTGGCTTATTTGGGACTTGATTAATAAAGACTTAAAGAAGGGTAGTACAATTAATGCCAGTAAACATGGGTTTATGGAAGACGGATCCTGTCAAGCTAACTTGATAGCTTTCTTATGAGACTACAGAATTGATTGATAAAGGAATATCATTGATATAACACACTTAGACTTCTGTGAGGCATTTGACTTTGTACTGGATAACCTTGGGACCAAAATTGGACACAGTACTCCAGCTAAGGCCTAGCTAGTGCTGAATAGAGTGGTACTATCACCTCCCGTCACTTGCTTGCTATGCCTCTGTTAAAACAATCTAAAATTGCATTTGCTTTTTTGCAACATCGTGTTGCTGACTTGTGTTGAGGTTGTGATCCACCATAACTCCCAGATCCTTCTCAGCTGTGCTGCTGTCAAGCCCATTCTGTATTTGTACATTTGTTTTTTCTTTCCTAAATATAGCACCTTACATTTGTCATTATTGAGTTTCATTGTGTTGCTATAGTCCAGTTTTCCAATTTATCAAGATTCCGCTGAATTTTAGCTCTGTCCTCCAAAATGTTGGCAAACTCCCCCACCCCCAGCTTTGTGTTATCTGCAAATTTGATCAGTTTGCTCTCTATTCCTGCATCCAGGTCATTTATAAAGATGTTAAACAACACCGGATTCAGAACAAATCCTTGTGGAACGTCACTTGAGACCTCCTATTCATCTGACTTCATTCCATTAATAGTTACTCTTTGTTTGTGGTTGTTTAACCAATCATGTATTCACTTAATGGTCGTTCCGCAAAGACCACATTTCTCCATTATCAGAATGTCATTTGGGACTGTGTCAAAAGCCTTGCTGAAGTCCAGGCATATTATGTCCACCTCATTCCTCCTATCCACCAAATAAGTTACCCTGCCAAAGAAGGAAATCAAGCTGGTTGGGTATGGTTTGTTCTTGGTAAATCCATGGTGGCTGTTAGTGATCACTCCTTCATCCTCCAGGTACTTGCAAAGTGAACGTTTTATACTTTGGTCTAGTAGCTTCCCAGATATCGATGTCAGGATGATTGTTCCCCACTCCTCCTTTTCCCTCGTTTTAAAGTTGGGCACTACATTAGCCCTTCTCCAATCTTCCGGGACTTCTGTCATCCATAATTTTGCAAATATTATTGCCGGTGGCTCTGACATTTCTTCAGCTAATTCCTTCAGTACTCTTGCTTGAATAACATCAAACCCTGCTGATTTGAATTCATTCAAATTGATCAAAATTTCTCTGATGTGTTCTTTACTTTGCCAGATCTGCATCCCTTCCCCTTTATTGTATATGGTAACTTCTCTTGTCATCTAGTCACATGTTGTTTTCTGTGAGAAGACTGAAGCGAAGTGGGCATTGAGCAGCTCTACCATCCTATCATCTTCTGTTGCCAGCTCACCTTCTCCATTGAGCAATGGACCCACACCATCAATGGTCTTTCTTTTTTGTCTGACATATTTGAAGAACCCCTTCTTGTTATCGCTAACATTTTTTGCCAGCTGTAACTCATTCTTTGCCTTTGCTTTCCTGATTTTGTCCCTACATGCTATGCTGTTCCCATGTATACTTCCTTGGTGACATGCCCCTCCTTCCATTTCCTATATGTATCCTTTTGGTGTTTTAGATAGCTGAAAAACTGCTTGTGCAGCCACATTGGCCTCGTGTGGCTCTTTTTATCTTTCCTCTGCATTGATATAGCTTGATGTTCAGCTGCCAGTATTGCATCTTTTAAGAGCTGTCAGCCCCCTTCGACTCCTTTTCTTCCTAATTGGTCTTTCCATGGGGCCTTGCCTACCATTTCTGAGTTGGTTGAAATCTTCCTTCCTGAAGTCCATTGTCCTTGTTTTGCTGTTCCCATACCCTTCAAGATCATTCAAGATCTTGAATTCTGTCAGATCACGATCAATTCCTCCCAGATTCCCGACCACAACTGATTCATTCCTGTTGGTCAAAACCAGATCCAAAATGAATGATTCCCTTGTTTGATGTCAAGAATCAGAGAGGTAGCCATGTTAGTCTGGATTTGCAGAAGTGACAAAGAGTCCTGTGGCACCTTAAAGACTAACAAAAGTATTGAAGCATAAGCTTTCGTGGGCTAGTACCCACTTCGTCGGATGCAGTGCTTCCACTGCATGCATCCGACGAAGTGGGTACTAGCCCACAAGAGCTTATGCTTCAATATTTTTGTTAGTCTTTAAGGTGCCACAGGACTCTTTGTTGATTCCCTTGTTGTTTCCCCTCTTACACATGCTAAGAACATGCAGGGCATATTATATTTTGCTATAATAGTCTTCCAACATTTATCAGGAAAGTTAAAATCCTTCATTAATACCAGCTCACGTGTGTTAGCTAACCTTGTTACCTGTTTGTAGACTGACTCATCCACTAGGGTTAGGGGGAATGATTGTTGATATGCTTTTTTACTTATGGAGATGAGCTGTGGATTTTAAGTGTGGATCTGAATAGATATATCGACTTTTTGTTTGGAGATGACTCCCAGATGTGCTTAATCATGTCTTTATTGTTTGAAATGCACATGCTATATGGTGTGATACAGTGATGGTGATAAAGTTTCTTCATGAATGAAAGGCTCCTACTTTTAACACCCCACCATATCTTTGTAACTATGTGCAAGTATCTAGTAAAAATGTCTTTATAACTGTTTTTTTAACTGTTGTTTGCCCGTCCTGAAATCCATTTTGAATTCCACCTCATGGAGGAGATGCCAAAATGCTGGCTTGCATTTCACTGTAAGCTGATACATGTTGCTATCCAAGCTTGTAATTGCATTGGGTCATAAACCGGAAATCCCGCCCCCCAATTTGTATATTAATAACAACAAACATGGAGCCAGAAGCTTACCAGCCTCCAGGGCTACTTCTGTCTCTTCTGTTTCTGCCCCAGTTTCATGACGGGGTACTCCTTCATCAAACAGCTCCTCTGAATGGACACAGGATGTGCTGTAGCTGCTTTAGCAGCAAAACCTCCTGGGGACTGGCAAGAGCACAAAAGTCTGTTTGCCAACTTGATCTGGCTGCTGTTGGCTCCCTGCAGTGCTATTTTAGACAAGGGTCAGAAGGTCACCATTCTGGCTGTTCAGGCTATCATGCCTACTGTGGGCTTGGTGCTCAGTGCAGTTCCCAGCACCTTGCCAAAGTCCATGTGAAAGAGGGAGAATTATGGGGTGCTCCCAAAGGCTACTCCTGAGATAGAAAAGCGAAGAAACACTGGTCCATGGGATTAAGGGATAGCGTGTCCCAGCAAACGTCATCAGAATTGGCATATCTCCCTCCAAAAGTTTCAGTTTTGACAAATCGGCATTTTCGAATGAAAAAAACATTTTGTTGAAAAGTTCCTGAGTTGCTCTTAACTTTGTGACCTCTAATGCTTCCGCCCAGATTCACCAGCCAACTCCCTTCTTACCTCTACCAGCCACATTTGAGACTACATCAAAACTTAAGGCCTAAAAAAAATGTGCACCAAAAGGAGAAATGTGCATATAGTACTTCAAACACATTTTTTTTTAATATGGTGGAACATGAACCAATAAATTTTAGGAACCACTGGTGTAGAGCTCCTGGAATTACTACAGTTGTAAATTGATTTTATATTGCCACAGACTGTACGTGCTATGCAGTAGAATCCCTTTTCAGTTGCTCTGGCTGCACAATATCCAGGGTGGATTCTTGCATTGGGAATGTCTAGGATTTCAGCTGTGGGTTACAGAGTTAATAACCTATTGGCTAAGAAGTTAATTGGCACATGTGTTTTCTCTCTAGGGAATGATCTCTTTCTGGTTGCCGTCCATGAGCTGGGTCATGCCCTGGGCCTGGAACACTCCAATGACCCCAGTGCTATCATGGCTCCTTTCTACCAGTACATGGAAACACACAACTTTAAACTCCCACAGGATGATCTCCAAGGAATTCAAAAAATCTACGGTGAGCAACATTATCCATATGTTTATTTATACTAGGCCCAAGTGTGCTGCTGGGTATCTTACAGACACACAAAGGTACTGTTCTTCCCCCACAGAGTTTGCAGTCTATGAGCCAGATTCTGTCTTGTGGCAGGGAGGATGAGGGGCCATCAGGAAGCTGGTTACAACTCCCTGGTTCCCATTCTGGTTCCAGCCCAAGGGGACTGCTCTAATATTCACCAGCTGACAGCTGTCACTAGGGTGCTTCCCACCAGCTGGGATAGCCAAAGCATTGTGATCTGGCCACTTCTTTGTACCTATATATTTCCCTTACACCAAGGGCTTGGACAGTGAAATGTAGGAGCCAAGTACACCAGCTGTATGCCTGCTAGGAACACCCCCCATACTGGGGTTATGCTCTCTTCTTATCACTCAGATGGTTCAAAAGAGTGGAGCAGGCCAGAGAACCTGGCCATAAGATTAGACACAAGGACAAAAAGCTATATGGGGAGTGCAGGTGGGAATAAGGAAAGGGTTTGCTGGCAAGAATTTGTGATTTCTGGATCTGCTTGTGGAATTTGGGCTCATTTTTTTAACATTTTAAAGAACTAAAGTTCTTCTTCAAATGATTGCTCATGTGAATTCCAATTAGGAGTGTGCGCGCAGCATGTATGGCATCCAGAAGATTTTTCACCTTGCAGTATCCATAGGGTCAGCCTGGACACCCTCTGGGATCACATCAGATCATGGTGTTCTATATAGGGTCCTGCCAATCTGCCATCCTCTCAGTTCTTCTTACCGCCAGTGACAGCTAGCTGGTACATCCCGGAGCTCTTGCCTTGGCAAGCACTTTTTAAGGATTTTTCAGTGTATATAGTTCTACTTAGTTAGTAGTAGTTTAGTAGTTGTAGTATGAGTAGTTCATAAGTTTCCTTTTGGGGGGAAGGGGTTGAACTCTGTGAGAACTGTGGCAAATCGATGCCTAGGAGTGACCCGCACATTTCCTGTTTGAAGTGTCTCGGGGAGAGCTACCAAAAGGAGAAGTGCAGGATCTGTAAAGGGTTTCTCCCTAGGACCTTAAAAGACCAGGAGCAGAGGCTCCAGATCCTCCAGCCTCAATCCTCCCAGGGCTGGTAGAGCCCATGCCCAGCACCTTCTTATCAGTATGGAGTGCGCCAGCACTGATCTGCATGAGCCAGCGTGGAAGAAGGACTCCAAGGAGACTCAGCTCTGCCATGGCTCCACCCATAGGCAGCCTTCTGTGGTGCACCAGTCTCAGTCCCCAGTGCCCCAGAAGAAGAGGAGACCAGAGAGGGGCCACTCTCCCACATCCAGACCCAAGGAGCCTGCAGCAGGGAGACCCAAATTGGGTCACATTAACTTGCTCCCACTGCTTCCCAAGTCTTGTCGACTCCTGCCCCACCAGGGGTCCAGTCAAGTCCAGGCCCTCACCACATTCCGGACCGGCATGGCAGAGAGCTTCAGCTCGCCTCTAGGGAGGTGGTAGAATCTCCTTCCTTAGAGGTTTTTAAGGTCAGGCTTGACAAATCCCTGGCTGGGATGATTTAGTTGGGGTTGGTCCTGCTTTGAGCAGGGGGTTGGACTAGATGACCTCCTGAGGTCCCTTCCAATCCTGACATTCTATGATATGCTGGAGGTGTTTGAGGCGGCTCAGTACTTTATACACCTCACAGCACAGGGGAGAAACAAGTTGCAGGTGACTGCCTGACCCCCGATTCCATCAAGGGGCAAGCTGGCAATGATGCGCCGATCTCCCTCTCTGGCACACCTCTTCCCAGAACGGGCCACCTACGTGGGGGAGCCACACCGGTCCCCTCTCCCCAGCACCACTCACCAGCACTGCAGAACACCGCTTCTCATGGTCCTCCTTCTCAGAGACCTCAGAAGTGGAATCCTATCGCTTTGATAGGAGCTTCAGCAGAAGGTCAAAGTCCCGATGTGACCGTCAGCCCTATCCAGAACTGTGGCCAGCCCAGAGGCAACCCCTGGCACAGAGGCCCTTCTGGATGCCCTGGTCTTATCATCGGAGCCAGGGATCGAGATCCAGATCAGTGTTGGTGGCACTGGCATCCTTTGTCCCTCCAGAAGTGACTTTGGCAGTGGCACCATCAGCAGCACTGACGCTCCTGCCTTTGCCTAGAGCTCCAGCACTGGCATTGACACCAACACTATCAACAACTGTGGCAGCGGCATCCTCCGCACTGGCAACCTCAGCACCAGCGACTGTGGAGGCAGCAACATGTCAACACCGGGTGCCACATGATCTCCTTGGCGCCGACGGGAGTGAGCCAGGGCCATTACCAAGGCTTTCGTTCTTGTCCTCCCCAGATAAGGCCGTGGTGGAGACATCAACAGCCCCGGCCTTGGAGGACAGCAGGGTCTTACAGCAGCTGCTGCAGCAGGTGGTCCAGAACCTGGGGATCCAGGCAGAAGAGGTGGTAGTGGATGCCGACCCCATCGTGGACATCCTCCCCCCATCCGGGCCTGCCCACATTGCCCTGCCACTGAGTAAGACCATTACTGAGATCACAAAGATCTTCTGCCAGACCCCGGCCTCTTTGTCCCCTGTGGCCAAGAGGAATGAAAGGTAGTACTTTGCTCCCTCAAGGGAGTATGAACACCCATATACCTACCCACTCCTGATTCCCTGGTTGTTGACTCAGCCAATCAGTGTGAGTGCCAGGAATCCTCCCCTAAAAATCAAGAGGCTAAAAAACTAGACCTATTTGAGAGGAAGGTGTATTTGATGGGGAGGTTGCAACTCTGCATATCTAACCAGCAGGCCATCGTGAGCAGATACTCATATTACACTTGAGGCACGATGGCCAAACTTGTGGAGTTGCTGCCACAAGACTCCCACAGAGAATTCTCTGCACTGGTGGAGGAAGGGAAGCTGATAGCACGGGCCTTCCTATAGGTGGTGTTGGACAGGGCAGATGCAGCCACCCATACAGTAGGTACAGGGGTGGCAATGAGGAGGAGTTCCTGGTTGCAGATCTCTGCTCTTCCCTCTGTTAGGTCCAGCAGACTATACAGGACCTCTCCTTCGAGGGTTCAACCCTCTTTTCAGAGAAAACTCATAAAAGACTCCACAGTTTAAAGGACTCAAGGGTCACCCTCAAATCCTTGGGTCTCCAAACCACCGCAGAAGCATTTCTGGCCACAGCCTCCCCTGTGGTTCTACAGGAGCAGCAGGAAAAGATCACACCTGTCCTCAGACCAGTGCTCTGGCCAATCCAAGCTATCTTCCAGACAAAAGCAGGCCTTTTGAAGGCACGCTCGAGCACAACGCGCCAGTGCCACGGCTGGATCCATCCCTCCTTACCTTTTCATCCAGACTATCCCCTTTCTACCCTGCATGGTCCTGTATCACATTGGACTGTTGGGTGCTCCGCATGGTAGAGAGGGGATATTTGCTCCTATTTTTTGCCCTTCCACACGTCCACCCTTCTTCCCCATCTCTCTTCAGGGACACTTCTCACAAGCAACTCCCCATACAGCAGATGCATTTGCTCCTATTGCAGGGGGCAGTGGAAGAGGTTCCTCAGAAGCTGAAGGGCAAGGGCTTCTATTTCCAGTATTTCCTAATACTGAAAGCCAAAGAAGTCTCAAGCCCATCCTAGACCTGTGAAATCTCAACAGGTTCATGAAGAAACTCAAGTTTCACATGGTCTCTTTGGCCTCCATCATCCCTTCCTTAGATCCAGGGACTGGTAACCGCCCTCAACTTGAAGGACCCGTACTTTTACATAGCAATAACTCTGTCTCACAGAAAATACCTCAGGTTTGTGGGGAGCAACAACCACGACCAGTTCACAATCCTTTCGTTTGGCCTGTCAGCGGCGCCTCAAACATTTACCAAGTGCATGGCAGTCGTTGCCATGTTCCTGTGTAGGAAACAGGTACAGGTGTTCCCTTATCTAAACGACTGGCTGATCAAGAGCTGCTCCAGGGCTGAACTGGAGGCACAAGTCTGCTTCATAAGAATGATGTTCGACAAACAGGGCCTTGTCCTGAACATGGGGAAATCTATGCTGTCCCCAGTTCGGTGAATAGAGTTATAGGTTTGGTACTGGACTCTATATGGGCCAGGGCATACCTCCCAGAATCGAGGTTCCAGAACCTTGGCGATATCATTTGAAGTCTCAGGCAGTTTCCCACCACCCCAGCAAGGAATTGCCTGAAACTCCTGGGACACATGGCCGTGGGTAGCCATGTGGTGCAACACGCCAGGCTCAGACTCCAGTCACTCCAGTCGTGGCTAGCCTCGGTGTATTGGCCTGTTCGGGACAGTTTGGATAGGGCCTGAATCACAGCCCAGGTTCCATCTTGGTCACATTCCACCTCCTGTGGGGGGGACCCCCTCCTATATGTATTCCTTCCCATCCCTCTCATTCACAAAGTGCTTCTCAAAGCACAGAGGGAAGAAGCTTCAGTGATATTAGTAGCTCCAGTCTGGTCCTGCCAGCACTGATACACATCTCTCCTCGAAATGTCTGTAGAAGCCCTGGTCACCTTGCAGTTCTTCCTGGACTTATTAACTCAGGATCACCGCCACCTCCAGCCCCCGAACCTCAAGTCATTACACCCCATGGCATCAAAACTCCATGGCTGAACCCAATGGAGCTCTCCTGTTTGGACCTGGTCAAGCAGGTTCTTAGGAAACCCTCTACCAGGGCTACCCACCTGGCCAAGTGGAAGAGAGTTTTGCTCTGGTTGGTGCAACACCATCCGTCTCTGACACTTGTGTCCATACCCGCTATACCTTCTCCATCTTAAGCAGCAGAGGCTTTACATGTCATCAATAAAGGTTCACTTGGCTGCCATCTCATCTTCCATCCAGGTGCAGAGGAATGGTCAGCCATTTCCTGAAAGGTCTCCACAGGCTATATCCACATGTCCAACAGCCGGTCCCGGATTGGAACTGGAATTTGGTCCTTTCCAGACTGATGGGGCCACGCTTTGAACCACTGGTGACATGCTCCGTGCTCTACCTCTCGTAGAAGGTGGTATTTCTGGTGGTGATAACCTCAGCCAGGAGAGTGTCTGAGCTCAGGCCACAACCAGCATTGCTTCTGAAGGAGCCAGGACATCTTTCTCCCAGTTTTCTACCCTAAGCCACACACAAGCCGCGGGGAACAAAGGCTTCATTTCCTGGATGTTCACTGAATGTTAGCCTTTACATAGAACAAACCAATCCGTTCCAGAAGTCCATTCAGCCATTCATCGTGGAAGCGTACAGAATGAAAGGGCTCTCAATCTCCTCCCAAAAGATTTCATCATGGATCATGTCCTGCATCCAGGAATGCTACAACCTGGCAAAGGTGCCTGCCCGTCCACTCAGAGCGCACACCACCAGGGCACAAGCTTTGTCAGCAGCATTCCTGGCACACATGCCAACCCAGGAAATATGCTGAGTGGTGATGTGGTCCTCCATTTATACATTCACATCGCATTATGCCATTATCCAGCAGGCCAGAGATGATGCAACCTTTGGTAGAGCGGTACTTCAATCAGCAAACATTTAAGCTCCAAGTCCAACTCCAAAATTTAAGCTTGGTTATCACCTAATTGGAGCTGACATGAACAATCACTTGAAGAATCAACAACGGTTACTCACCTTCTTGTAACTGTTGTTCTTCGAGGTGTGTTGCTCACTTCCATTCCAATATCCACCCTCCTTCCCCTCTGTCAAAGTACCCGGCAATAAGGAACTGACTGAATAGCAGGTTGGCAGAGCTCTATATCAAGTGCAATGAGGGCGTGACCACAAGAGGCACCTAGGCTGACCCTACCGATACTGCCAGGGAAAAAATCTTCCAGCTGCCATGCATGTGGTAAGCACACACCTGATTGGAATGGACATGAACAACGCATCTCAAAGAACAACAGTTATGAGAAAGTGAGTAGCCTTTTTTTATAGGAAATGATTCTGTATTTTCAGTGGAGAAAGGAGATTTGAGCAGGTTGGGGCTGGCACAAAACAGGGATCTGGGTGAGGAGAAGATATTGTTGGAGAAAATTGTGGGGTGGGAAGATAATATGACCCCACGATCGTATTGGCCAGGGTGAGGGAGGGTGGGGAAGAGTGGTCAGATGGGGACTGAGCAGGGAAATGAGCAGAGGTGAATGTTTGATTGGCAGGTGAGAGGTGAAACAATGAACACTTCAGGGGAGTGATAGCTCAGTGGTTTGAGCACTGGCCTGCTAAACCCAGGGTTTGTGAGTTCAGCCCTTGAGGGGGACATCTAGGGATAGGGGGCAAAAATCCAGTGAGTGATTTAATTGGGGATTTGTCCTGCTTTGAGCAGCGGGTTGGACTAGATGATTTCCTGAGGTCCCTTCCATCCCTGATAGTCTATGATTCTATGAGAGGTTCAAAGAGGTGCTGAGGTGGGACAATACCAGAGTAAGGTCCCAACAGGTATGAGAGATATAACTGGGGAATAGACATTTGCTCATCCTTTAAGAAATTTCTTTACTAGTTTGTGATTGGACCAAGATTTACCATTAATCCACTGATGAAATGCTGGCATCGCTGATAAATGAACCCTTACAGACAATAATAATGGACCATAACATTCAAGGAATAATTGATACTTTAGAACTTCTGGAACCTGAGCATTCAAGGAAACTACACTGGTACTTTCTGATCATAATAAAATGCTTTTGCATTGTCTAAAGTAGCATTTACAGGTGAAATCTTTTCCAGGGTTCAATGTCTTTTGTACATCAGCAGAACACAAATGTTCAACAGATCTCAAGATGTAATCACCCACATCATCAAATTTAGTGAGCTCAGGTTGGAATGAAGCACTCATCTCTCTTGCTGAGTCAGTAGCTCTGGTTCCAAAGGCAGATGTTGAAATATCTCCCCCCACCAACATTCCCCTCACCCCCCAACAGATGCAGCAAATCCAAGAACCAAAGATGTCTGTCCCAAGCTGAGGCTATTGGAACCACAAAACTAGGTGACTGGGCAACAAAATGGCAGATGAAATTCAATGCTGATAAATGCAAAATAATGCACACTAGAAAACACAATCCCAACTATACATACAAAATGACTGTGTCTAAATTAGCTGTTACCACTCTGACATTGTGGATAGTTCTGTGAAAACATTGGCTCAGTGTCAAAGACGCTAACAGAATGTTTGGAACCAGTAGGAAATGGATAGGTAATAAATAATTATCAACCCGTGGAACTCATTGCCAGGAGAACTTGTGAGGACCAAAACTATCACGGGGTTCAAACAAAAATTAGATAAGTTCACGGAGGATAGATCCATCAATGGCTAAGATGATCAGGGAGGCTCTGGGTGTCCTGAGCCTCTAACTGCCAGAAGCTGGGAGTAGACAACAGGATATGGATCACTCACTAATTTCCCTGTTCTATTCATTTCCTTTGAAGCACCTGGTATTGGTGACAGTCAGAAGGCAGGATACTGGGTTATATGGTCCATTGGTCTGACTCACTGTGGCTGTCCTTACATTCTTATATTCACTTTGGGTCAATTCTGGTTGATCTTGTTGATTACTCTTTGGAATGGAGGGAAAGGCATCACACAGACCCTGGCAGCGTGCTCAGCATCCATCTAGTGCTGATGATGAAGCCGGTGGACACTTTTGTGTTTGAGAACAGTGATTAGACTTAGAAAGTTTGTTTTCTCAATTACCTTGGTGTCAGGAACGTTGGTTTCCCATTTGCTATTTAGATTAAAGTGAAGATGGAGGCGCAGCAGGCGTGTAGCCTTCTCTCATACTTGCTGTAGGTGGCCCAGGTCTCACCACCATGCAGCAGGGTCTGGTAGACCCTTATCTTGGTGTTCAGTGTTAGTTTCCTGGTATCCCACATCCTCTTGGTCAGTTGGCTGAAGGTAGTAGTTCTTTTCCAATGTGAGAATTAAGCTCATCATCAAGAGGTAAGAATCACAGAGGTAGCCGTGTTAGTCTGGAATTGCAGAAGTAACAAAGAGTCCTGTGGCACCTTAAAGACTAACTAAAGTATTAGAGCATAAGCTTTCGTGGGCTAATACCCACTTCGTCGGATGCATGCAGTGGAAGTATCCAGGGGCAGGTATAAATAGGTAAGCAAGAACCAGGTTGGAGATAACAAGGTTAGTCCAATCAGGCTGAACCAGCTTGTTATCTCTGTAACCCTTCTGCCCATCAGAGTTGGCAGCAACAAGGGCCGGGTTCAGTATCCAGGGGTTCCATTCCAATAGCACAATACAAAAACCGGCTCGAGCCCCCACCCAGTGACCTGGGACAACCATATACCACCCCTCTGAGCGTCTGTAAGAGACAATACTTCCCCTCTCGCAAGCACTGAGTCTGAGTGTACCAAAGCCTTTTAATAACAGGGAGAAACAATGTGGCATTATATTGGGGAAACACCACAAACCAGGTTAATAAACCAAACCATGAACCAGAAGCCCCCCTCCCAGCAAATAGGCCGTGGCCTTCCCTTTGGCTCTTGAGTTCCACAACCCCAAAAAGTCACTCAATAGTCCCAAAGTCCAGCAGCCCAAGAGTCTCTGTTCTGGGTCAGCGCAGAGCTCAAAAGTCAATTGGCAGAGTCTTACCTCCCAGCCTGGGTGGAAATGGAGGGTAGGGCACAGGGCACCTTACGTGGTCCGAGGCCGACTGCGCCGCCTCTCTGTGGGGTTCCGCTGCAGCCCTCACCGCAATCCGCTCTGCTCGCCGACACTCGAACTGCTCTGCAGCGCCAGTCACTCCGCTAGCCGTCCTGCTAGCCGACACACGGACAGCTCTGTGGTGCCAGTCACTCCATCAGCAGCACAAACGGCTCTGCTAGTCGACACATGGACTGCTCTGCTGTGCCAGCCACTCCGCCAGCCACACAAACTGCACCCAGGAACCGCTCGGCTGAGTCCGCTGCCAGTCGCACAAACTGCACCCAGGAACCGCTGGGCTGAGTCCGCTGCTTTGCTCTGGTAGCTGCCCAAATTGCTTGGTGCCACCAACATGCCTTTACGCCCGCCCCCACTTAACACAGGGCTCAGTGGTTTCAGCTCTTAAGCGATTTTAGCTGTTAGTGGGGGGGTGTCAGCAGCTTGGCACAGGTACACCAGCAGTCTCAAAGTAAATTCAGCTTAGCAGGCTGAACCAAGACTCCTAAGGAAATCAAAATTAGCTCTAACATTCCACAGTGGAGAGAGGCACAGTGTAATAGGCCTAGGGAGCCCTTAGACAAGTCCCTCACCAAAAAGTATAGAAACCTGCCCATAACATCTCTCAAGCTCAGAGTGTTCTGAAACGCATGGCCCTTGCCCAGTGAGTGCTACCTAGATGATGGCGAGTCCCTCCATCATAACAAGGGCCAAGTACGTGTCCATAGTCCTTCATTCACCAAATCAGGGTAACATCACTTTATATTTCCTGCCCCAATAACATAGAAACTGGGGCTCCCACATCAGCCGAAGTGGCCATGTGGGCTGCTGTGGGCTCAGGCTAGGCGCAGTGGGTGTGTCTGTGCAAATGAATCAGCCCCAAAGTTATTTTCCAAAACTCACTGCAATTCCCATAGTTCGCCACCAGATGTCAGAATATATCTCATTCCTGACACTGCTTACATCTCTAATCAGGGAGAGTGAGGTATTCCTCTAGCAGCTGAACTGGAGGTGTGAATAGCGAGAGAAGAGAAGCTGCTTTTGTAGTTAGCTCTTCACCAAGCTTTCTCAAAACTACAATACCCACACAAGGAAATAAGGACACAGATCAAGAGAGCCAGATGTGTACCCAGAAGCCTGCTGCTGCAAGACAAGCCCAAGAAAGAAAACAACAGAACACCACTAGCCATCACCTACAGTCCTCAGTTAAAGCCTCTCCAACGCATCATCAGTGATCTCCATCCCATCCTGGACAACAATCCCTCACTTTCACAGGCCTTGGGAGGCAGGCCAGTCCTGGCTTATAGACAACCCACCAACCTCAAGCATATTCTCACCAGCAACAGCACACCGCGTCATAATAACTCTAACTCAGGAACCAATCCGTGCAACAAATCTCGATGCCAACTCTGCCCACCTATCTACACCAGCAACACCATCACAGGACCAAACCAGATCAGCCACACCATCACTGGTTCATTCACCTGCACATCTACCAATGTAATATATGCCATTATATGCCAGCAATGTCCCTCTGCTATGTACATCGGCCAAACTGGACAGTCCCTACGAAAAAGGATAAATGGACACAAATCAGATATCAGGAATAGCAATATACAAAAATTTGTAGGAGAACACTTCAACCTCGCTGGACACACCATAAAAGATTTAAAGGTCACCATCTTACAGCAAAAAAACTTCAAGTCCAGACTGCAAAGAGAGACTGCAGAGCTGCAATTCATTTGCAAATGTGATACCATCAATCAAGGATTGAACAAAGATTACGAGTGGCTAGCTAACTACAAAAGCAGCTTCTCTTCTCTCGCTATTCACACTTCCGGTTCAGCTGCTAGAGGAACACCTCACCCTCCCTGATTAGAGATAACAAGCTGGTTCAGCCTGATTGGACTAACCTTGTTATCTCCAACCTGGTTCTTGCTTACCTATTTATACCTGCCCCTGGATACTTCCACTGCATGCATCCGACGAAGTGGGTATTAGCCCACGAAAGCTTATGCTTTAATACTTTAGTTAGTCTTTAAGGTGCCACAGGACTCTTCATCACTATCAAGAGGTAAGTTGATCCTAATAGGAGAACTTGCATATGACTTCTAGCATGGTGTTAACTATTGAACCCTCGGCTGCGATCAACACACCTTGTGCCACAATCATTGTCTTCTTTACACTGATGGCTAGTTCAAATTCGTGCCAGAGCAGAGCTATTGCAAAGTTGCTGAAGCCCCTCATCACTGTGTGCGACAAGTCATTAGTGAAAAGAAGTTCCCTTTGCAGCAGACTTTGCTTTTTGCTTAGTTTAGGTGAGTTATCACAGCTAAAAAAAAAAAAAAGCATTATCAGAAAAGATAAAAGCTCACCTTTAAAAACAGAAAAACAGCATGAGATATGAAATTGATATCTCTGTTTTTTAGTCTGTTGTTCAGATCAATGTTCATTAAAAATTTCTGCTGGTTCTGTTTGACTCCTTCCTAAACCAAAGTAAGTTACCGCCTTGAACAACAACAGTAGTGAAGATGACACAGTGTTATACTCGTAAGAGTTAAGACAATACAAAGTCAGAGGATTTTCTCCCTAAGAGATAAGATGAGATGGTGTTTTAGGTAGAGGCACATAGCACAGCGTAATGAGAGTTCTAGGACAATGCTGGGGCACAAACTGGGTTAGTACTGTGTTCCCAAGCTCATTGTATGTCGATATAACAATGAACTCTTCCATGTTCATTCATGGCAGGCAGTAGTGACACCAGAGTTAAGGCTGCACCACAGCTTTTGCTTAAGGAATGACGTTAAGCTTTCCCTGCACTGTCTGTTTGGAACCTTACGGTTAATTTAAAATACTCCTTGTACTTTTTAATATGCTTGAATTTTTAAGTCCAATTTGAAAAAAAAAAATCTGAACTAATTTCTAACTGTTTCCAAAATCGCAGTACAAATGTGTGTGAATGGAAGCAGCGGGGGAGGTGGGGAGGGGAAATGACACCCTCTAGCCCCACCATCACCAACAGTCCTCCTCCTCCCAGCAACCTCACCACAGTCTGCCACTCCCTACACCACCTTGCCGGTGTGCAATGCACTAACCTGGCACTCTGCCTTCGAGATGTGGGGAACTGGAATGCCTCTGTACCCCAACACCCCATTAGCCCTGCAAGCCAAGGAGACTGTTGAGTCTCCTGCATGCACTGGGCAAGGGAATCCTGCCAGGAACAGGGACCACAAGTGCGCCAGGCTATCTTTGGAACCGCAGGTCAGTGGTAGTCGTTTTGGGAGAAACAAAATAGCCCCTTCCCCTTCTTCCCCTGCCATCTCCACAACCCCGCTTACACTCTGTGAGGTAACTGACCCTGTATAAAAATAACAAGGAAACTAACAACAGCAAACCCTGCATTTAGTGACAGTTGATGTGCCCCACCCAAAACTTTGAAAGCAGGACAATATCAAGCTAAGGGGAAAGAACCCAGCATTCCTTGTCACCTTCACACACCTATAATACTGTCCGCAATAGAATGCAGCTTTCATTAGTATCTCCAACAGGTACTGGAAGGGTATGCACACTGCAACTTCATCCAGCTCATGCTCTCTCACACAACCTAAGCCGTGACCTCTGCCCTGTTCAGGGGGATAATGCTACGTGTATGGACTGAGTGCCAGTGAGATGAGCCAGTCTGGTGATACAAGAGAGCAGGAGGTCGCCGGCAAGGTTTTGTGTGAGATCAGAGTGCTGGAGGGCATATGCTTGTTGGGATCCACTGGAGATGTCAGTGAATGACTTAGGGAGTATTGGGCTCGGGTACTGACCAGGTTGTTAGACCATTTGAAGGTGGCAAGGGACATAGTATTTTCCCCTTAATTACTTTGGAGAAGTTCTCTGGCCTGTGCTATACAAGAGGCCAAACTAGATGATCACAATGGTCCTTTCTGGCCTTGGAATCTGTGAATGTATCAGCTTTCATTGTCATGCTTTTAACAGCTCTCCAATTTAAACAGGACAGGGCTAGTGGAAGGGCACGGTCAGTGTGGAGCCCTTGCCTCTGGAACTCCCCCTTTGGTCTGATGTAGCCTGAGCATGGCTTAACTATTCTCCCAGACCTTCAAAAGAAGAGTAGATTTAGCAAGATGAAAACGGATTAAAGGTGGTGATAAAAATTGTTAGTCCTGTCTGAAGGGTGGATGAGGAAGAGTTTGTTACGGAGGGGCTCCATGAATCCCTCGTAGAATTCAGCATTAGAATTAATTCAGCATAGAATTAATGCAGATTTCTGCTACAGAAACAAAATTTTAATTTAAAATAACATATCTAGTTCTTATGGTTGCAAAGAAAACTTTCCAGACCAAGTATAATTGAAGCAATGTAGTCTTCCTGAGTCTGCAGAAAGATTTGAAGAATACATGAGCTGACAAAGTTCTTGGTCTGTTGGAATCAGTGAGGCTTATTTTTGTAAGACACATCAGTGCCCACTCAGATGATGAATTTTCTAGGTTAACTGACTAGAGTCGTCATGACCAGACATCAGTGGGACTATTCTAAGTGATCTATGGTTCAACACATTCTAGAGCTCATTGTTACTCTGGGAGTGAATATGAGGGAGGTAATGGCTAGACATGGGTAAGTTCTGGTGGGGTTGGGATTGGAGGATGGAGCTGACTTGGAGATCTCAAGGCTGCTGTTTTCCCTGGCCAGCAAAAAGTGACTAAGTTGCACAGTTTGATTCTCACAGTTAACTGGGTTATTAAAGCTTTAAGCTGCAGCTTGCTTACCATAGAGCAGTAGGGACACCTTGGCAGGGGAGTTTGCTTCCTTGGAGTGGGATCCTCTTGTCTTGCTTTGACAGATTGAGGGAGGAGATATTTTGTTATAATGCCTCTATTGCATTTAATTTGTGAGTGCATTCAGTGTCCCTTAAACTAAGGGGTATGATCAAAACTATGCAGTCTTGTATTCTGTACAACCTGCATCCCAGAAGGTTTGGCAGGATTAAATCCAAGACCATGGAAGACATAGGGTCTATGAGAAACAAGTTTTTGGTCTCTCATTCCTCAGGGTCATTTGCAGCTCCATCACTAACTGCCATCACAGCTGGCACTAATTGCCCCCGCTTTGTTGGTTGGATTATTTACCTGCCCATCCTAATCTCTTCATATGAAACCTAAAACAGTGTCATGTGCTTTGAGGTCACATATATAATCTGCATAGCTCCTGATAGGCAAAAGACCATGTCCTTTCTCCAAAGAGCATGTGGCCTCAGCTGGGACCAAACATGCTGGGAGATGGGGATAAGCACTAGGGGGGCTGGAGTGAGGGGCTACAGCAATCAGACCATACCACTGTTCAGACCAGAGACACGTCTCCAGGATTTTCTAATTTCTGATGATACTGTTACTAAGTGGCAAGACTACACTTCAAACAGGTCAAAGATGGGGCTTCCAGGGGCATGTAGGCAGTAGACTCTGCTAGGAGGAGAGAGAATTAATGGACTCTGGAGACTGAACTCCCCTGTCCTCCCTATGTGAGGTCCATTCAGGGCTGGAATGGAGTGTAGTGGAAGCTTCCCCAGCCTGTGTGCTGTGTGTCTGAAGAGGCTGTAGGGCTAGTTGCAGTGTGGTGTATATTAAATGTATACGTCAGATTAAAAAAACATAGCCAGAGGACCAAAAAAGTACCACAGTAGCTAAAAAACAAATTTAAAGAAGTGGTTAGAGCAAAAAAAGTGTCCTTTAAGAATTTGGAAGGCAAATCCTACTATGGAAAATAGAAAGGAGCATAAACTCTGTCCAGTCAAGTGTAAAAGTGTAATGAGGATGGCCAAAAAAGACTTTGAAGAGCAACTAGCCAGAGACCCAAAAACTAACAGCAAAAAAATAAACCTGCTAAACAATCAGTGGGGCTGCTGGAGAGGAGAGATGCTAATTGTGCATTCATAGAATCATAAAATATTAGGGTTGGAAGGGACCTCAGGAGGTCATTTAGTTCAGTCCCCTGCTCAAAGCAGGACCAATCCCCAACTAAGTCATCCCAGCCAGGGCTTTGTCAAGCCTGACCTTAAAAACCTCTAAGGAAGGAGATTTCACCGCCTTCTTAGGTAATCCATTCCAGTGCTTCACCTAGTGAAAAAGTTTTTCCTAATATCTAATCTATATCTTCCCCAATGCAACTAGAGACCATTACTCCTTGTTCTGTCATCTGGTACCACTGAGAACAGTCTAGATCCATCTTCTTTGGAACCCACTTTCAGGTAGTGGAATGCAGCTATGAAATCTCCCCTCGGTCTTCTCTTCTATAGATTAAACAATCCCAATTCCCTCAGCCTCTCCTTATAAGTCATGTGCTCCAGCCCCCTAATCATTTTTGTTGCCCTCTGCTGTACTCTTTCCAATTTTTCCTCATTCTTCTTCTGCCCCAGAACTGGACAAAGTACTCCAGATGAGGCCTCACCATTGCTGAACAGAGGGGAATGATCCGTCCCTTGATCTGCTGGCAGTGTCCCTACTTATACAACCCCAAATGCTATTAGCTTTCTTGGCCACAAAGACAGATTGCTGATATGAGTGTATTCCCATCCACTGTAACCCCTAGGTCCTTTTCTGCAGAACTCCTCCCTAGCCAATTGGTCCCTACTCTGTAGCAGTGCCTGGGATTCTTCCATTTTAAGTGTAGGACTCTGCACGTGTCCTTGTTGAACCTCATCAGATTTCCTTTGACCTAATCCTCTAATTTGTCTAGGGCCCTCTGTATCCTATCCCTACCCTCCAGCATATCTACCACTCCTCTCAGTTTAATGTCATCCGCAAACTTGCTGAGGGTGCAGTGCCATCCTCCAGATCTTTAATGAAGATATTGAACAAAACCAGCTCCAGGACTGACTCTTGTGGCACTCCACTTGATACTGGCTGCCAGCTAGACATGGAGCCATTCATCACTACCCATTGAGCCTGACAATCTAGCCAACTTTCTGTCCACCTTATAGTCAATTCATCCAGCCCATACTTCTTTAACTTGCTGGCAAGAATACTGTGACAAAGGAAGGAAGACAAGGCCATTGCTGAGAAACTAAATGAATTATTTTCATCAGTCTTCACTTTAGAGGATATGAGGGAGATTCCTACACCAGAGCCATTCTTTTGAGGTAACAAATCTGAGGAACTGTCAGTAGAGGAAGTTTTGGAACAAATAGTAAGAAGTCACCAAGACCCGATGGTATTCACCAAAGAGTTCTGAAGGAGCTCAGGTATGAAATTGCTAACTACTAACTGTGGTATATACCCCATCATTTAAATCAGTTTTTGTACCAGATGACTAATGTGATAACTAATGTGATGTCATTTTTTTTAAAAAGTCTCCAAAGGTGATCCTGGCATTTACAGTCTAACGTCAGTACCAGGGAAATTGGCTGAAACTATAGTAAAGAACAGAATTATCAGACATATAGAGGAACATGATTTGTTGGGGAAGAGTCAACACAGGTTTTGTAAAGTTAAATCATGCCTCAGCAATCTATTCAAATTTTTTGTGGGGGTCAGCAGTCATGTGGACAAGAGTGATTCAATGGATGTAGTGTACTTAGACTTTCAGAAAGCCTTTGACAAGCTCTTAAGCAAAGCAAGCCGTCATGGATCAGTAATGGTAAAAGACAGGAAACAAAGGGTAAGATTAAATGATCGGTTTTCAGAATGGAGAGGGATAAATAGTGGTGTCCCCTAGGGATCTGTACTGGGCCCAGTACTGTTCAACATATTCATAAAAGATCTGGAAAATGAGGTAAACAGTGAAGTTCAAAATTTGCAGATGATACAAAATTACTCAAGAAAGTTAAGTTCAAAGCAGACTGTGAAGAGTTACAAAGGAATCTCACAAAACTGGGTCACTGGGTAACAAAATGGCAGATGAAATTCAGTGTTGATAAATGCAAAGTAATGCACATTGGAAAATATAAATCAGCAATACATATACTCAATGATGGGGTCTAAATTAGTTTTTACCATTGAGCAAAGGGATCTTGGAGTTGTTGTGGATAGTTTTCTGAAAACATCTGCTGAATGTGCAGCGGCAGTCAAAAAGTTAATAGAATGTTAGGAACCATTAGGAAAAGGTAGGTAATAAGGCAGAAAATGCCATAATGCCTCTATATAAATCCATGGTACACCCATGTCTTGAATACTACGAGCAGATCTAATTATCAAAAATTATTAATCTCAAAAGAGATATTTTGGAATTGGAAAAGGTACAGAGAAAGGCAAAAAGCAATTTAAGGCATATGGAACAGTTTCCATATGAGGAGAAATTAAAAAAACTGGGACTTTTCAGCATGGAAAAGAGACAACTAAGAGGACCTATGATAGAGGTCTATAAAATCTTGATTGGCGTAGAGAAAGTGAATAAGGAGGTATTATTTACTCCTTCTCATAACACATGAAACAGGGATCACCCAATGAAATTAATAGGCAGAAGGTTTAAAACAAACAAAAGGAAGTATTTCTTCACACAATGCACAGTCAGCCTATGGAACTCATTGCCAGGGAGTGTTGTGAAGGTCAGAAGTATAACTGGGTTCAAAGAAGGATTCAATAAGTTCATGGAGGAAAGGTCTATCAATGGCTATTAGCTAGGATGGACAGGGATGGAGTACACTCTGAGTGTCCCTACCCTCTGTTGGCCAGAAGCTGGGAGTGGATGACGAAATAGATCACTCGATTGCCTGTTCTGTTCATTCCCTCTGAATGAAGTACCTGGCATTGGCCACTGTTGGAAGACAGGATACTTTGCTAGATGGACCATTGGTCTGACCCAGTCTGGCCATTCTTATGTTCTTACCTTCTCTGATTTGAGGCCAAGGATCACCGTTGCCCCTCATTGGGTAGGTGATCTCAGTATTGGTCCTCTGCTAGAGATTAATGGATCCATATATTTTTCTGAGCTTTTTGAGGGAAAATATTGTATAGATAGTGGACCACTCTGTCGATAACCTGGTAGGACAGTATGATTAATTTTGTCCCCAACTATCGACATAGTAGGTCCTAAATGCCTCCTCTCTCTGTGTTATCTTCACAGGTCACCTTGGTATTCAGATGGTCAGCAACACATGAAGCATGAAGGGAGGAGGCTAAAGTGCCAGTGATGGAAGTCACTCTCAAGGTGATCAGTCATGACATGCAGACTTTTTGAAGTTTTATGCCATGGTTGTGATGGAGATGAAGAAAGTTTTCTTCTTCACCACACAGGAAGTCTCAGTCCAGGCTGCCTCATTGCATACACAGGGTTTAGCATGTCTGTGAGAAATTTTTATAGAATCGTTGAATCATAGAATATCAGGGTTGGAAGGGACCTCAGGAGGTCATCTAGTCCAACCCTCTGCTCAAAGCAGGACCAACTCCAACAATCCCCAACCAATCCCCAATTTTCTATGTACTTCACTGATTATGCTCAGACCAGATAAGCTGCTTCTGTGGTGGCAGGTCCATGTCATGCAAAGAAATGCAGTGTTTCTTTCGTTCAGATTCATCCAGTTTTGCTCATTGATGTTCTGAAAGTGCTTGGTGAATTTAGAGGTACAACCTGTGGTTTGGCTCTGATATCTCCTGGTTGGCTCTGTTGGGCACTGGTTCACAACTGGTGGATATAGTCAGTGCCTGTAATAGAAGTTAGGGTGGCAGCTTCTCTTAAATAAGCATTTTGGTCACAAATAAATTATCTCTGATGCTGTTGCTGATAAGTGGTCTGTCTACTCTTTGGAACTGAGGGGTTCATTCTCTGCTTGAAGAGACATGCTGTCATTGCAATAGTGTCATGAAAATAGAGGACAGCCCTGGCCGCTAAAGTAGCGATAGGAGCAAGCTGTCCCAAGTACATATCTAGTTTCTCAGATGGGCACAAACTCAGGACAGCTCCCACTTCCCACTGCTTGCACTGCCACGGCCACACTGGATTTTTAGCATTAGCTCAGTGAGACCCAACACAAGCATACCTGCTTGAGCTGGGAATCATACCCAAAGCTCAGCATGCCAAACCCACGCTGGTCAATCTTCAGCCTGCCTCCAGCCTTCCTTCTTGGGGACAGTTACAGGGAAGCGATTCTGCCAGTACTGAGGATCCCAAGATTGGATGGGCCCCTTTCGCTCTGGATTTAGACCAGACTATGGTACAAAGACATTCCTGGTCCCAGGGACTGTTGCTAAGAGGTGGTGGGGGCAGTGTTTGGCCAAAATCTAAGCAGCTCCTTTAGATCTTTCAGCTGCTTTTGATCCCCCTGACTGTAGAGCAAGAGAGAGCTGTATGTGAGTAGTAACGTTCTCTAAGGCCTGGTCTTCACTAGGGGCAGGAATTGACTGCAGATATGCAACTTCGGCTACGTGAATCACGTAGCCGAAGTTGGCGTATCTCCAGCTGACTTAACTGCCGTCCTCACAGTGGCGGCAGTCGGCGACGCGCTTCCCCATCGACGGCAGCTTATGCCTCTGGTCAAGCTGCAGTTACGGAGTCGACGGGGGCAGCGCTGGTGATCGATGTCTTGCGTCTTGATGAGACGCGATAAATCGATCGCCATAAGATCGATCCCTCCCCGCTGTAGTGAAGACAAGCCCTAAGAAAGAACCCATGGGTTGTGTGTTGTATGAGTGGTCTTTCGCCGTAAGGATTATCTCATGTGGAATGTAGCGTGATTTTCTTCACCTTCCTGACCAGAACAAAGACAACATTGGCTAAAAGCCAATCCAGATTTGATGGCAAAATGAAGGCAGCAATGAAAAATTAAAAAACAACATGACATGAATGGAACAAGGGGAAGTAGACACTAGACTGGGAACTAAGGACATCAGGGAAAAATCTATGGCTGGCACAGATAAGAACAATAAGAAGGAGTTTTTTAAGTTTATTAGGAACAAAAGAAATCCTAGGAATGTTATAGGCCCATTACTAGATGGAGATGGTAAAATTGTTAATAATGATGCAGAAAAGCCAATAGTGATCAATACAAATTTCTGTTCTGTATTTGGAAAAGAGGATTATGTACTTGTATCACATGAGATGATGTACTTACCAGTCTATTAATAATGGAGGAGGATACTAAACAGCATCTAGTAGAGATATGCATTTTTAAATTAAAAGATAACTTCCTCCAAGAGTCTTAAAAGAATTTGCTGAGGAGATCTCTGGCCCACCAATGTTAATTTTTAATATGACATTTTATGTCTTCTTATCTATTCCTTTCTTAATGATTCCTAGCATTCTGTTTGTTTTTTTGACTGCCACTGCACATTGAGTGGATGTTTTCAAAGAACTATCCACAAGAGCTCCAAGATCTCTTTCTTACATGGTAACAGCTAATTTAGACCTCATCATTTTGTATGTTTAGCTCGGATTATGTTTTCCAATGTGCATTATTTTGCATTTATCAACACTGAATTTCATTTATCATTTTTTTGCCCAGTGACCCAGTTTTGTGAGATTCCTTTGTGTTCTTTGCAGGCTTCTTTGAACTTAACTATATTGAGAAGTTTTGTATCATCCACAAATTTTGCCACCTCACTGTTTACTCTTTTTTCCAGATCATTTATGAATATATTGAATAGGACTGGTCCCAGTGCAGACCCCTGAGGGACACCACTATTTACCTTTCTCCATTCTGGAAACTCACCATATATTCCTATGCTTTGTTTCCTGTCTCCTAACAAGTTTCCAGTCCATGAGAGGGCCTTCTCTGTTATCCCATTGTAAGCTTACTTTCTTTAAGAGTTTTTTGATGAGGGACCTTGTCAAAGGCTTTCTGTGAAAGTGAGGAGGCCGTGGGAGGCAGGCCAGTCCTCGCCCACAGACAACCCGCTAACCTGAAGCATATTCTCACCAGCAACAGCACACTGCGCCATAATAACTCTAACTCAGGAACCAATCCATGCAACAAACCTCGATGCCAACTCTGCCCACATATCTACACCAGTGACACCATCACAGGACCTAACCAGATCAGCTACACCATCACTGGTTCATTCACTTGCGCATCTACCACCATAATATATGCCATTATGTGCCAGCAATGTCCCTCTGCTATGTACATTGGCCAAACTGGACAGTCCCTACGAAAAGGGATAAATGGACACAAATCAGATATCAGGAATGGCAATATACAAAAACCTGTAGGAGAACACTTCAGTCTTCCTGGACACATCATAACAGATGTAAAGGTCACCATTTTGCAGCAAAAAAACTTCAAAACCAGACTGCAAAGAGAAACTGCAGAGCTGCAATTTCTTTTGCAAATTTGATACCATCAATTTAGGATTGAACAAAAACTATGAGTGGCTAGCTAACTACAAAAGCAGTTTCTCCTCTCTCAGTGTTCACACGTCCAGATCAGCTACTAGAAGAGTACCTCATCCTCTCTGATTAGAGATAACAAGCTGATTCAGCCTGATTGCACTAACCTTGTTATCTCTAACCTGGTTCTTGCCTCTTATTTATTCCTGCCTCTGGATACTTCCCCTGCATGCATCCGACGAAGTGGGTTTTAGCCCACGAAAGCTTATGCTTCAATACTTTAGTTAGTCTTTAAGGTGCCACAGGACTATTTACAAAGGTGCACTCACTAGAGGTGCCTTCTCCGGCTTCAGGGTCTGGGAACCCACCTTGGGAGAATATTGGCTTCAGGGTGATGAAAAGGTCCTGGCTGCTGGGGAGAATGGATTTTCCTCTTGCCTACTGTGCATTCTTCTCCTCTTCCTCATCCTCATCCACAAAATCTTCCTCCCTGTTATGTGAGACTCTCCTCTTGCACCTGTCCACAAACAGTGGTGGGGACCCCCCTAGAATGCCATGCAACTAATCATAGAAGCAGCATGTATGGGGCTCTGACCTGGAGCAACTGTTTGCCTTCTTTGTCTTTTGGAAGGCTTACTTTAACACGGCACTGCTGTGTGTCCCTGTTGTAGCCTCTGTCCAACATGCCTTGTGTGATTTTGGCATATATATTAGCATTTATTCTTTTTGATCGGAGTTTGGCCTGCACAGATTCTTCTCCCCATAGAGCAATCAGATTGAGTATCTCCCATTCAGTCCATGCTGGAGCTCATTTGCAATTCTGGAACTGCATGGTCACCTGTGCTTCTGAGTTCGCCACGGTGACCAAACAGGAGATGAAATTTCTTGGGGCTTTTCATGTGTATCTGGCTAGTGCAGCAGAGTTGAAAGTGCTGTCCAGAGCGGTCACATTGGAGCACTCAGGGATAGCTCCTGGAGGCCAATACCATTGAATTGCATCTACATTACCTCAAATTCGACCCAGCACGATTGATTTTAGCGCTAATCCTCTCACCAGGGAGGAGTACAGCAGTAGAATTTAAGAGCCCTTTAGGTAAATGGAACAGGGTTGATTGTGTAGATGCATTGAGTATAAAATCGACCTAACACGGCTAAATTCGACCTAACCTTCTAGTGTAGACCAGGGCCAAACTGTCTATGTGGAAGGATATTCCTTGATGCTTTTTTTCTCACTGATTTGAGCATTCTTTATTTCCTTTCCTGCATGATGATTCCATTTACTGCTTAAATGCATATTAAGCAGAGCACACGTTCCTTTCTTTGAGACAGACCTGTTTACCAACCTCTGTTTGGAACATGTATTAATAACACCATTTAGTGGAATCTTATTAACTTCACAAACGATGTTACTACTCATATTTCGTCAGGATGATATTGATCAGCAACTTATGAGTTTTCAAATGATTGTCACAATAGTGTATAGGGTGTGAATACAGGGGTACATTCTGTCACAGTTCCAATATTCAAAATAGGCAAAAGAAATGACCAGGGTAATTAAGCTAGTTAACCTGACATCGGTCCCAAGCAAAAAAATGAAAAAAAAACTGATAAGATTCAATTGATAAATAATTTAAGCATGGGAATATAATTAATTATCATCAACATGGCTTTATGGAAAAGAGGTCCTGTTATATAATCTGATTTCATTCTTTGAGAAGATTATAATAACTGCATAGATATAATATAGTTAGACTTTTGTGAAGCATTTGACTTTGTATCCCACAGCATTCTGATAAAAATTTAGCTCTATACAATATAAATAAAGTATATGCTAAATGGATTATGAACTGGCTAACTGACAAATCTCAGAAAAGTAACAGTCAGTGAGGAATCATCATCAAATGGGTGTGTTTTCAGTGGGCTTCCTCAGGCACAATGACATTCAATATTCTAATCAATGTTTTGAAGTAAATATAAAATCACTGCTAATAAAATTTACAGACAGAACAAAGACTGGCAGAGTGATAAATAATAATTAGGACAGGGCAGTCATTCAGAATATTTGGATTCTCTTTGTAAACTGGACCACTTCAAACAAAATATGTTTAAATACAGCCAAGTGCAAAGTTACACATCTAGGAACAATGAATGCTGGCCATATCTCCCACGTTGGGGAACTGTGTCCTGGAAAGCAGTGACTCTGAAAAGGGTTTAGGGGCCATAAACTCAACATGAGCTTCTCTTGGAGAAAAGAGTCACAAAAATGATTTAAAGGGTTGGAGAAAATGCTTCGCAGTGAGAGAGCTTTAAAGAGCTCAATTTGTTTAGTGTATCAAAAAGGAAAGTAAGTTTATTTAATTATAAAGTCTAAGTATGTTCATGGGGAGATAATATTAGGTACTAAATTATCTTTAATGTAGAGTATAATAGTATAACAAGAACCTGTGGCTGGAAGATGAAGCCACACAAAATAAGCTGAGAAACAAGGTACACATTTTCAACAGTGAAGGTGATTGACCATTGGAAAAAACTACCAATGGGAGTGGTGGGTTCTCCATTTCTTGATGTCTTCAAATCCAGACCAGCTGCCTTTCTGGAAGATATCCGCATATTGTTTCTCTTCCCCACAATGATGAGTACGTCTCCACACAGCAGTGAGCTCATTGTATATCTTTACGGCATGTAATGTTTCTGCATGTTTGTGCCATCATTCGGTCAGATCACAGAAGTGCTCAGACTGGAAACCTTCTATGAAAGGCAGTGGCAGTGGTGTCACTTTTCAAACCAGTTCCCCAGATTGGTCACTAAGGACGATGTGATGTGGGAGCTGCCATCGTTTTAATTAGTCCTGATCATGTATGTCAATTAGCGAGCCCAGGGTATTTTTCTGCAAGCAGGGGTGTTAAACCCAGTAGCCTGGCTAAACTGAACTGTGGTAATTGCGTTCTGCATCCCTTGCTGTTTCCATTAGCTACTGTATTCTTCTTCTTCACCTTCACAGCTGTTCTGTGGTGCCATTAAATCGCTGTTGCCTCTCCCCCACGCAGGACTTGCAGCTGGTGTTGTTACTTCAGATTCCTTCTTGCTTATCTCCCATACTCCTTGCCTCTGTGAACAGACACTTCAGTACATTAACTCATGTGAAATTCATACTGTTTCAGAATAGCTCTGACTTTTCTGCTACTCATCCTGGAAGCACCAGTCCTCCAGCTCTCCTGTGTCTGGCAACTGCTGCTTGTGTCTATGTAATGTGTAAGGACAGGTCTACACTACTGCTTAAGTCGAAAAAGACACGCCTCTCCAAAGCGACACAAGTTACAGCAACCTAAGCGCTATCCACATCAGCGCTGAGTCAGCAGGAGACACTCTCCCACCGACGTAGCTTCCACCTCTTGCGGCGGTGGAGTAATCGTGCCTCTGGGACAGTGCTCTTCCGTTGGCATAGAGCTTCTTCACCAGACACGCTACAGTGGCACAGCTGTGCCGATGCAGCACTTCTAGCATAGACCTGCCCTAAGAAATGAGGGAGAAATTTCTGGTGAATCCCTGGGGAGGAATATTTGATCAGTGTGTTGGCTTTCAACTGTCCTAGGACTAAAAACAGACATTCCAACTGTTCACTTTTCTCATCTGTTTTCTTTTCTATTTTAGGTCCACCTGCTGAGCCACTGGAGCCCACCAGACCTTTACCGACTCTTCCTGTGCGCAGGATTCATTCCCCTTCGGAAAGGAAACATGAAAGACAGCCAAGGCCCCCCAGGCCGCCTTTAGGTGATAGGCCATCAACTCCAGGCATGAAACCCAACATCTGCGATGGCAACTTTAACACTGTGGCTCTGTTTAGAGGAGAAATGTTTGTTTTCAAGGTACTAAATCTGTCTTACCAATGACATTTTCCTTAATCTTTGTATCCTGGAAAAGAATAATATGTGTAAATAATTACACATTATCAGCTACTTTATGGTACCACTTTACTCTACTGAAAACAGTTCTATTATGTATAACTGACATAATCAATGAGCATAAGAATTTTGAAAGGAAAGTTTTAGCAAATCCAAAAATATTTTACTAATACTTGGTATGGCGCCTATGGAGAAGGGCATAAATGAAAGAGTGTTCTTTGTGATGTTCATAATCTTGTTTTTCCTGCAGAATTACCTGCCTCCTTGACAAAAATAAACCAGGTTCTGTTTAATGTTTTTAAAGCAAAAATATCAGATAGCAGACTCTTTTAAACAGCCATGCAACCTACATTTGAGAAGCACCCTTCTTGCACTAACTCATTGTTCAGTGGAATTCTTCCTACATAGCAGATGTAATCATAAAGGTGTATTAACAAATCTGTATCTAGAATACATCGGCATTTTGATGACATCTTACTTTACTACTACTTAGCTCCTTTCATCAGTAGAACTGAAAATACTTTACAAAGTAGATCAGTTTCATTATACCTGTTTTACACTCGGGGAAACTGAGGCATAGAGAAGCTCCATGACTTGCCCAAGATCATCCAGCAGACCAGCCGCAGAACCAGGAATACAACACAGATTTCCTGGGTCCCGGTCCAGTACTGTATTGACTAGAGCACATTGCCTCTCTGAGCACATTACCTAGCACTGCTCTGAGAAGGCTGGAGGAACCAACAAAGCAGGGAAGGGATCTTTCTAAAAAACTGCAATTTTTTGTCAAGAGTGGGTATATAACCTGCTAGTCTCTGTGGGTGTAAGCATATTCTGTGGACAGTGACCAGATCAGACCCAGCAGGGGAGACATGAGGGAGAATGCTTAGTTTGAGGATCCTGATGATGCCTAGATGTGAGTCAGGCACCAAGAAGCTAAAAAGTATCAGTATTTAAGTGGGGAAATGCATGTCCACTGCTGGAAATTTAGCCACCACAGGGACTTTACCATCAGCTGTGACGTTCTCCTCTGGTGATCTGCTAGGTTACTCCAATCCTTGACTCTTGGAGCCAGCCTTACCCTGCCCTGCTGTGAAAACCCCCACTTTTGGGCTGTTCACGCACAGCCTCTGGCATGTAAGCTGCTCCTTGGATTGTGCAACTGAATGACACTAGCCAATATCCCTGGTCCCAGACACAACCCTAGAAACCTCTGTCTTACAGTGGCCAGTTATGCCCACTGGACACTGCAAGCTTATATGAGTTCTTCAGTTTAACAAAGAAATTGATATGTACCAGGCTTGTTATCCCAAGGGAAGCCTCTGACACACTGCAAACCAAATGTACTGTTTCAGATAGAATTAATGAATAGATTTATTAACTAGAAAGATAGATTTTAAGTGATTATAAATCAAAACATAACAAGTCAGATTTGGTCAAATGAAATAAAAGCAAAACTCATTTTAAGCTGATCTTAACACTTTCAGTGTCCTTACAAACTTGGATGCTTCTCACCACAGGCTGGCTGGTAGCTCTTCAATCAGGCTCTCCCCTTTGATCAGCACTTCAGTTGCCTGGTGGTGGTGGTGTCTGTAGATCAGAGGTGGGCAAACTTTTTGGCCTGAGGGCCACATTGGGGTTAAAAATTGGGCGGAGGGCCAGGTAAGGAAGGCCCCTATCCGACCCCCACCCACTTCCCGCCCCCGACTGCCCCCTCTGACCCATCCACCCCCCCCCCCGCTCCTTGTCCCCTGATTGCCCCCTCTGGAGACCCCCACCCACCCTAACCTCTGCCCCAGGACCCCACCCCCTCAGACTCCCTGTTCTTTGTTCCCTAACTGCCCCCTCCCGAGACCCCACCACCCCCTGAAACCCAACCTGCAATCTAAGCCCCCATGCTTTGAAACCTCACTACCCGTTCCTGAGATCCCCCCGCAACGACCACCCACCAGGACCCCACCACCTATCACACCGCTTACCAAACGCACCCGATGCTCCAGTCAGAGCGTGGGGCCCCGCCGCTCGTCAGGTTGCACTGGCCCAGGAGCGCCGGGCACCGTGGCTCGCAGAGCTGGGCTGGGCTGCCGGCCTGGGAGCACCGGGCACCGCGGCTCCCTGGGTTGGGCCGGGCCGGGCTGCTGGCCCGGGCGCGCCGCGCGCTGCAGCACCCCATCCTGGGCCCGGCCGCGGGCCAGGGATCGCAGGGCGCTGCGGCTCCCCGCTCTCGGCCCGGCCGCTGGCCAGGGATCGCGGGACGCCACGGCTCCCCACCGTAAGCCCGGCCCCCAAGCTGGGAGGGCAGGGCTTCCCGCGGCGTGGCATGCTGGCCCGGCCCCCAGGCTGGCAGGGCTGCACGGCACGCTGGCTCAGCCCCTGGGCCAGGAGCGCGGGGCCACTGGCCCCACGCCCCCATGGGCTGGATAAAAATGGCTGGCGGGCCACATGTGGCCCGTGGGCCGTAGTTTGCCCACCCCTGCTGTAGATGTAGGTGAAAGAGAAAGAGAGCATGGCAAGGCAAGGTGAACTCTACCTATCTGTTGATGGGCTTGTCTGAGGAGAGTCAGGAGCCCAGCATGGACAGCAGGGGAGGAAGTACCTGGGGAGAGGACACGTTAACTGGAACTTTACCACAAGACTTGTTATTAGTTTGAGCTTTGCTGCCAGAGCCCTGGGAAGAGGCTGGACTCTTCGAAGGAGAAGACTCACTCCAGCGTGGTGCTGTGTTGTTTGTTTTAAAAGGGGCTCAATAGGCATGTGTGGCTGGTAGGAGCTGCAACCTGCCACAGATCATTTGTCCCACCTTCTGATTGCTTGTGCCAGTAGTACCATGTGTTGGCAGCTTTGAGAGTTATGATGGTTTCAGTGAAAAGGCAGCCATCTTCCCTGAGTTCCAACAGAAAGAATGGGAAATGGCAATCATCTTTATTAGCGGCAGTTCCACTTTGAAATGGCAAGGTTTGATTGAGGTGGGGGAATCCATGACTTATGGTCCCTCCTTCTGGCCCAGTAACTAAGTAGTTATCCAAAGGGAACAACTGTTTTGGGAAGAAACCTTGTAGTCCAGTGATTAAGGCACCCACCTGATAGCTAAGAGACTCTGTGTCCAGGTTCCTGTGTTAATCATGCCTTTGTTATTCATCCAGTGGAACAGCTTCAACAGGAGAGACTGAGAGAGCCCCACCATCAGCACATCCCGTAGCTCTGTGATTAGAGCACTCTCCTAAGCAGTGGTTTCAAATCCTTTCCCCCAGGCAGAGAGGGGGGAATTGAACCTAGATCTCCCACATCCTAGGTGGGAGCACTAACCATTTTTGAGGGGATACCCACAGCACTAGCTCCTCCTCTGCCATGGGGTAGGTGCTAAGCATTCCCACTCAAAGCGGCTTAGGTGCCTAAGCAGCCTGAACCAGGAGAGGGTTCATGGCTGTGAATCAATAGCAGAGCTAGGTGTCTCCCTGCAGCCTGGACTGAGGCACCCATCTCCAAGAGAAGGGAGGAGCTTAGCACACATCCCTGTCATCAGCATCTTCCATTGGTTAGTTCAAGCCACTGCCCTGCCTAGCACGCTGACTTTTGTGGATAATAGCTCAAGGCGCCTCTCTCACCCATTCATTGTATACGGAGCCTAGGAGCCAAACTCACTTTTGTGGATCACGGTGTTGTTCCTGTGATTTTCTAGGTTCCTAAAATTTGGCACTGTGATGCTCAGTGTTGCAACTCCTAAGCCCCTTCATGGATCCCATCCCGGTGACCATCTTCCCTCAGGGCCGTCTATTGCTTCAGTCCTACTGGAAATGATTGGAGAGAGCAGTCTGCTTCACTGGGGATACCTCACATACACACATCTCCTCCCTGAAATAGTGGTCATCTGTACTGAAGGCAGGTGTAGCTGCAGTCCGATAGTGTAGGTTCATTCCCATTGTCAGTTATGGGACATGGTGGCCTTTTGAACAAAGAGGAATTGAAGATACAATAGGAAAGATTGTTTTGTCCTGTGATTAATTACTTGGTTTAATTATAACCTCATTTTGTCAAACTTACATTCATCACTACCTGGCAAAGAGTTTCATTTATATGGACAGGGCGAATGATAAACCAGACATATTTTAGCAAAAGAGATGCAAGGAAAGGTGAGATGGGGCAGGGTGGGAATTATCCATAGAGTCCCCATTTTTGATTCAATTCCACTCATAAACTAAAGAACAGATTGAATCCCTTCTTTGAGTAAACTAGAACCCAAACTAAAAGCACTACAATACCCACCTCTTTAACAAGGACAGCCAGCTGTGTATAAACCATCTTTTCTTACTGAAGCAGTCCAGTCTGGTAATTCAATTAATTTTTCAGCAGTAAGTAATTGCTTCTGGTAATGTCCAGGCATTTCACTGATGGATAAAACACTTTCTACTCTACTCAATGACCTACACATTGGCAATGATCTTCATAGGTTCAGACTCATACATTGTGAAGGCCAGATGTGATCGTTATGAGGATAATTAATAATAAATCTAATCTGGTGGATTAAAGAGCCCTATAGTAACAGTAATCTTCTCTGTATAAACTATGATCAAATCATCTCTTAACCTTTTCTTTAACAAATTAGATGAATCAGGCTCCCACAGTCTATCACTGTAAGGTGGGTTGCCCACAGTTCAGCTCTTTTTTGTTGCTCTCTGCTAAGCTCTCTGCAAGACACCAGATCTGGACACAGAATTGCACAACTGATCTCATTTGTAAACAAACTGCTGAAACATATTAATATTCTTTTAACTTTTCTTCATATAGAAGCTTCGTAAATGAACTGCCCAAATTAGGAGAACACTTTCTCCACAAGAGATTTGTAATCACCTGTAGTAACACGTCATAAAGTAACCCAGCATAGTGCAGGACAGTGGACTAAATGATCCCCTTCAGCACTGATGATCTTGATAAACTGTATGATTGTTCATTGTAAATTCTGGAAAAATATGCATAGGAGGCTTTGCATGTACTGGTATCTTGTCTTCTGCCAAGTATGTGGGATGAACCCAGCCACCTACGCACATACACACACACACACAAAAGAACACTGATTAAAGGATAGTAATGATTAGTACCAGTTCCTAACCTGTACTAAGAGAAAGCATCCTCCTATAAACTTAGTCAAAACTGGTTAGAATGCAGTCATTGCTCAAGATCAGCTACACAGAGCTTGAGTTCATTATGGCACCTGGGGGCATTTCATGCTCTAATTAGTGGTTGAATGCAGGATATAAAAGTTAAGACACTCCAAGAGCCTTTTTTCATTTCCTAGGATCGCTGGTTTTGGCGTCTGCGCAACAACAGAGTGCAGGAGGGGTATCCCATGCAGATTGAACAGTTCTGGAAAGGCCTCCCTGCAAAGATTGATGCTGCCTATGAGAGATCTGATGGAAAATTTGTTTTCTTTAAAGGTAGAATATGTTTACAATACAATTTTGCATCACTGTTCTAATCACTCTTCCGTGCTTTGACAAAAGGGATTTTTGCTTGTCTGTTGTAGCGTTGTATTGGTTGGAACTGTATCTCATGTTGGAACCATTTGTGCAAATCCACAAAGAAAGGCAACTGAACTCCTCACAAACCCTCACTTCTAATTGCTCAGAGCCAGATGTTTAAATATATTTGGGCTCTTAAACATGCAGCTAAGTATCTAGTAGGATTTTCACAAGCACTGTGGGCTAGATCCATAAAGGCACTTGGGTGCCTAACTGCCGCTGTAGGCACTGGAGCCTCAAAACCCTGTTCAGCTGCTGCCTAATCCTGTCGGTGTCTAAATCCTCAGAGGTGCCTAAGTCTCTGCTAGTGGGAATATGAAAAATTGCCTAAGTCCTGATGCTCCTGAGTTGCTTGGTGCCCTAGCTCATGCCTAAGCCCTGGTGGGATTCCCAAAATAGGCATCCTCCTAGCTGCCTTTTGTACAGAGCCTGATCCAGTAGGCAGTGATTCTAGGGGACTAGTGGAGGAGTGGGCATGTTCAGTATCCCCAAAAGCCAAGTGGCTCCAGCATTCCCATGGGAGGTGGGAGACCTGGGTTTCTATCCCCACTCTATCTGAGCTGGAACAGGGATTTGAACCCATGGCTCTTACATGAATGTCATGAGCACCAGGCTAGTGAATCCATTGTGGGGCTTCTCTCAATGTCTTTTTGAAGCCATTGCATTTTGCATAAAGACTTATTGGCACAAGGACTTAAACCCGCTGTCATGTGACCCTACCACATGTAGGTGAGTGCTCTGAGTGTGAGGCTATGGAGTCAGTCTCTCACTTGCCCAGTGAATATTTCATTAGTTATATAAAACAGAACAGCTACAATAGGACTGCTTGAGAGAGCCCCTCGCAAGACACTCTACGCTGAGGGTTAGAGCACCTTGCCTTAAACGTGGGAGCCTGAGGTTCGAAGCAGGCAGAGCAGCAGTTTGGACCTGGGACTTCCACATTCTGGGACTGTGCCCTAGTTATTGGCTATAAGGGGGTGGGGTTGTCTGTCTCTGACAGCTGCTAGGATACAGGCTACCTAAATGGCTGACCTGGCTTAAGTGCCTCATGGCTGAGAATCCTGACCAGAGAAAGGTGCCTAACTACCTTTGAGGGTATCATGGCTTCAGAGGGTCTGGTCTATGTCCCTTGGGAGTGACCCCTTTAATGTGCCGGTCCAAACAGTTCCACAGGCCAGACCCGTGGCCTCCAAAACTGGGCCTTCAGGTGCCAGAAATCTCTGTGGCCTTCTGCAGTGAGTCCAGCCAAGCCAGACACTGTGAGGGGCTTGTTCTTACCCATTTCAGTGCGAGGCAGCCTTTTCAAACAAGATAACAATTTGTTAATGTCCTGGCCTACAGAATCTGAAAGTCATTAGGTTACCACAGAGAAGCAATGATTAAAACAGAGTTCAGACTGGCCAACACCAGCGCCCTTGGGCTACGCTACCATAGGAACCAATTTTTCTTCCTCTCTCTGGGCTTTTCCACACTTAAAACACCACAGCAGCATAGCTGCAACACTGCAGCACTTCACTGTTGACTCTACTTACACCAAAGGCATAGACAATCCACCTCCCCAAGAGCCAATGGTTAGGAATTCTTCCGTCGACCTTAGCACTGTCTACACAGGGATATAGGCTGGCTTAACTGTGCTGCTCAGGGGTGTGGATTTTTCACATCCCAACTGACATGTTCCACTGTAGACCAAAGGTCTGATTCTGTCCCTCCCTTTGTCTGTCAGTCCCAGGAGAGAGCCCCTGTGTCTGTGTGAGCTCACAGCGCCTGATGCCTTTCCCCTCTGCTCTCCAGCTAGGGGGCCTTTGCTGAGGTGGGGGAAAATCTCGTCCTCTTGGCTGTTAGTCACTAAGTGTGAATGTCCTGGCCATTAGGGTTTCCATTGTCTTGGCGGGATCTTCCATTCACATGCATAGATTCTGTTCAGTTTGTTAATGACTCAAGCGGCTATAAGTCGAACACTCCATTCCTTCCCTTTACGCTCAGTACACTGAAATGCAGAGCCTAGAGGGAAACTGAGGTACATGCAGGAATCATAAACATATCATCAAAATTCCCACATTGGTCACAAATGGCAGCGCTTAGGCTTTATCCATCTCCACAGCATGTCCCACCACTCAGCATGCTGGCTTCTGTGAATCCCTTTCTTAGGCCCCTAACTTCTGGAGAGTGGTGTGGCCCCACTGGTGAGTTAGGCAGAGGAACACTTATCTTCCCCCACTTCGTACATCACACTGGAGCTTAGGCGTCTGGGTGCCAAGAGGGAGCCAGCAGTGTGCGTACCCAGAGACAGGAACTTAGGTGCCTAGGAGACCTTTCCAGTGGAAACGTAGGTGCTGAGTGATTTTAGGTGCCTGCTGAGTTCATAGCAGCAGCTGAGTGGGGATTCTGTGAATACCACTGGAGCCTAAATTTGGGACTATAAGGGTCTAACAGAGCAGTTAGGTGCCAAAGTCCCTCTGTGAATCTAGCCTAGCTAACTTAACCGACCGCACATGCTGGGAGGCAGGGCAGGACTTTTTTATGCCATTTTCCCACCCTACCTCACAGGGGTGTTTCGAATATAAATTCATTCATGTTTGTTAGGACTAACACAAAAACAAAGTGACATTCCCAAGGCCATGAAATCTGGCAAAGCTACAGTTCAAATTCAGGGCCGCCAGACTTCTATCCCTGATCTCATCCCTTCCTGCCCGAGGGGCTGAGCCTTCGCAGCTCCCATTAACTGCAGCTGCTGGGAGCACTCAGCACTTCTGCAATCAGGCCCTTTGTGGATAATGCATCTTCTTTGGCAACGTTGTTGAAGCATGCCAGCAGCCTACCATGGAGAACTGCCTCTACCCACCCGCTCAGACCATCTGCACTGGGGCACTGTACTGCACAAGGAAATTACCTTATTCCTCCTGCTGCATGGGATTTCTTGGCATGGGTTAGCTTTATCCTCTTCCTTCCCTCTCACTTTGAGAGTTGGGCTCTAGTGAATATTCCTCCCAAGAAGTGCCACCTGTGCAGATGGTGAGAGTGTGTCTACACTACAGACTTAATCTGATTTATATTAGGTCGACTTGCAGCCACAGCAGTAATTATAGACTTGTAGACTTTAAGGTCAGCAGGGACCATTATGATCATCTAGTCTGACCTAGTCTGACCTCCTGTACAATGCAGGCCACAGAATCTCACCCTCCCACTCCTGCAATAAACCTCTGACTTATGTACGAGCTATTGAAGTCCTCAAACCATGGTTTAAAGATTTCAAGGTGCAGAGAATCCTCCAGCAAGTGACCCATGTCCCACGCTGCAGAGGAAAGCAAAAAACCCCAGGGCCTCTGCCAATCTGCCATGGGGGAAAATTCCTTCCCAACCCCAAATATGGTGATCAGCTAAACCCTGAGCACGTGGGCAAGACTCACCAGCCAGACACCCAGGAAAGAATTCTCTGTAGTAACTCAGATCCCACCCCATCCAACATCCCATTACAGGCCACTGGGCCCATCTATCACAAATAGTCAAAGATCAAGTAATTGCCAAAATTATGTTATCCCATCACACCATCTCCTCCATAAACCTATCGATCTTAATCTTGAAGCCAGATAGGGCTTTTGCCCCCACTGCTTCCCATGGAAGTTTGTTCCAGAACTTCATTCCTCTGATGGTTAGAAACCTTCATCTAATTTCAAGTCTAAACTTCCTGCTCTCCAGTTTATATCTCTTTGTTCTTGTGTCCACATTGGTACTGAGCTTAAATAATTCCTCTCCCTCCATGATATATTTATAGAGAGCAATCATATCTCCACACTACCCTCCTTGGATCAGTGGTGCGTGTCATCACCAGGAGCGCTTCCACTGACCTAAGAGGGGCAGTGTGGGGAGCTCAGATCCTAGTCTCTTAACTCTGCTGGCAGCTCCCTGCTGGAAGCCTGGCTGCCCCACAGGCTCCCAGGTGCTCACTGGGCTGCCCTCTCCATCTGCTCCCCATTCCCACTGGGAGTCGGGGGAAGCTGCCCAGGGCTTCTCACTCCCCCAGCCTGTTCCTTGCAGGGAGTCAGGCAGCCTTGTCAATTTCATGGCTCCTCTGCTATGAGATTGACAAGACAGCCGATGTAAGGGATAGTGTCTACATTCTGTGTCACCATAACTACACCAACATAAGCCTTATGCCTCTTGTGGAGGTGGAGTAATTATGTCGGTGTAGTAGGACACTTACATCAGTGACAGAGGACTGTAGTGTAGACATTGGCATAAATAGGTTGATATATGCCTTATGTAATGTAGACCAGCCCTGCGTAACATGAGTTTAACTCCTGCTCGCTTACCTCTGCTTGGACAAGCCTGTATAACATGCTCTGTAGTGAAATGTTGCCCCAAGCCCTGCCTCCTCTCACACACTGTCACTTTGTCCAAACCAGGGATTCTCAACCCATTTACCATTACAATGTGTTATGTAGGCCAAATCCAGTACAACCTGTATGGCCCAGAAGATGTCACATGGGCTGCAGCTGTGTACTGATTGGGCCACAAGTGGCCTGTAGGCTGCAGATTGAGAACCACTGGTCCAAAGTGAGTGTGGCTGGGTCTTTGCAGCAGGGATTTTTTTTAAAAAATATTTTATTTATTGATTATATTTGTTGGTCATTTACAATAAGATATGACACTTACATTGCCTTGACATGTATCTTTTTACAGAATTAACAGTATTAAGCAACATATTGTCTATTGACCATATTTTTTTCCAACAATTTTTTCTTAATTTAAAAATATATATATAACATAACAAACAATACATAAACCTCTGATAATACATAAATTCATAATATATTAACCACTTGTGGTCTAACCTTAGCTATACTGGAAACATTTAATTTGATATAATATGCATGGTTAACATATGAATCAGTTATTTGTATTGTGCTTTTTACAAACAAACAAATTTTGATCGTAAAAATACCAACAAATTAAAGAAAAATTATTAAAATAAGCTAAAGACCAGAAGCAAAAGACAGAGGAGGGGGCTAGGGATGGAAAGGGAAGGAGTTGGGTGGAGAAGATGGGGAGGGGAGGGAGGGCCATGCATTTAATAGGATCACTCAAATACTCCCAGGAGAGCATCCCATACCGCTGTGACTTTTTCTCTTGTATTTCCGTTATGGGATATAAATGTTTCCACAGTGTTCAAGCTTATGTCTATTTGCCAGTCTTCAACTGCTGGTCGCTTTTAAGATTTCCATTTTTGTACGACTAGTCTTTTAACAATTATTCATGCGCTGTTCACACCAACAAAGGGGGGAACAAGTCTATAGTAGATATTAAAGAAAGTTATGCAAATTGTTTAAATAACCTTATGCTAACATACCTGGATCATTTGCAGATAAGAGTTCATGAGGCAGACCTGATCTTCTGACACTTTGCCCCCTAGACCTTGTCCATGCTGGATTATAGTGTGAACGCCATTGCTCAAAAGTTCAATCAGCAATAGAAATCAACACAGCATTTCTTACAACTCATTTAACAAAAATGAAAGAAAAGCCCCTGCACTTATATTATTGCCAGTCCCACAATAACACATTCTCAGCAATCTGCTGAATCAGAACCAGCACGAATCATTATTCCTGGATAGGATTTTAGGAACTCAGATTTCTTTACACTTGGGAATGGAAACGATTTGTCATGAAACCAAAAGCTTCACTACGTTGCTTAGCTCTGCTACCTCTTACACGTACATTTAAAGCAAATGGGTTAAATAGTTTCAGATTTACTATAAACCTAGACGCTAGGAGATTAGCCGGGGAGGAAGCAAAGTAAAATCACTGGGGAAATGGGAGAGGGAAGAGAAAAGGTACCAGGAGTGTGGGGCCTCAGACAGAAGATGAATTCACGCTGTTCTGTTGAGCCCTGCTGCTGATCTACAGGTGTTGGGTATCCCCAGGTCCAGCGCAGCACTTTGCTTGGAGTCAGGATCTCGAAAGGGGGTGTGCTTCCAGTGCACTGGAATTGTGAGAGAGACAGATGCTCTCGGTGCACTGTAGTCATGGGGGAGGGGTGTTGCTCCCAGTACCCTGGAGTCATGGGGAGGGCGGTTATTGCTCCTAATGCACTGGAATCATTGAGGGGTGTTGCTCACAGTGCCCCGGGTTTGGGGGCTGTTGCTCCCAGTGGACTGGAATCATGGGGAGAGGGTGGAATGTTGCTCCCAGTGCACTGGCATCAGGGATGGGGCAGCTGTTGCTTCCAGTGCACTGGAATCATGGGGGGTGTTGCTTCCAGTGCACTGGAATCATGGGGGGCAGGTAGGTGCAGACCAAGCAAGGGTATCCGCATTGTAACGCTCCTGCCCGCAGCACCTTGGGCACAGAACTGCCTCTGGAGTCTGGAGGAAAGGGAGGGCAGACGCATCAAAGGTCAATCAGATGAGAGTCTCCTGCCCACCTCTGGACCCCGTCAGCTCCCCGGGCTGGCGAAACCAGGGGAGGGCAAAGAAATCCAGCAGAGGGAAGGGGAAGGGAGCAGCTGAAGTGGTGCATTTGCCCTGCACAGTTTGGCGCTGAGCTGGGAGCTGAAGCCCAACACAGCAGTGACTGAGCTGGAAAAGTTGTTCTGAGGCACCCCGGCTGTGGTGTCTTGTGCTGTCGTGAGATCAGATCCTTTCAGCCTCCTCTGCTGCCGTAAAACGAAGCACCTGCCTTTCCTTTAACTCAGAGTAGCAGGGAGTGAGATCAAGTTCTCCAAGCCCAGCCCTTGGGCCAGGGCTTTGGCTCTTGAATTTTGCCCTCTTGTCCCCACGTCCTTGGTGCAACCCTAGAAAATCACCAGCCTGTGTCCCTGCCATGTTAGATTGTTAAAGTCACAGGCTGTTTTGGAGAGCGCGTTCCTTCCTGTTGTATTTTAGAGCTCTTACAACTATGGCCCAGGGCTTTGCATCTGGAGGGGGTTTGGTGGAAGGGGGCTGTGAGCTCTCTTAGTATCTTGAGTTCTGATCGGGGAGAGGCAAAGGTCCTGGCAGCACACTGAATAAAAATACCCCAGACCTCCCTTTTTCCAGCGCCTCTGAGAGCCCCACAATTCTCAGACTGATTCTCCTGGCGCTTCCCGCTCGTGATCAATACCCATCTCCTGCAGTGCTTTAATAGGACTGTCCTGTGGCTATGGAGTCATGTTCATAGTACTCACTGTGTCGCCTAGTGAAAAGAGTCTGTTCTCACTTCTCTAGTCTCGCTGCCAAGCCTGGAAAATTAGCTTCAAGTGTGCTGGTAAGATTTACGATCTCGGGTTATAGCTTCAGATGATCTGTCCACTTGAGACTTGCTTTAGCCAGCCCATAATTTCATCTAGTCTCAAAGGGACAGCATCTCCCTGGTCAGCCAACCTGGCTACAAAAGGGCTGTGCAATGGCTTCTGCTTTTTAGGCTTGTGTAGAAAGTCTGGAGACAGCGCAGGATCCCTAATGGCATTAAATGAAAAGCAAAGAGTGGTAGAATAACATCTACTACTAATTCAATGGAAAAAAAGCAATTCAGTTGCTGCTGGTTGCGAACGTTAGGAGGTGGGGAAGGGAGCTGTAAAGCTATGCAGCCCCAGCCCCCTAGTGGCTCCTGGAAGTAGGATCATATTGTGTTATTCGTGTATCCCGCTTTTTTCAAAATCACTTAAGGGGAAGTGTCTTAGGCGACGAGAAAGCAAGGAAAGCTAAAGCAGGAGAGGGAATGGAATTCACGTATTGGTCTCAGCACAGCAATTTGCCACTTGCCACACTACTTGCTTGTGAGGTGAATGATGCCACTGTCTTGGGGGTTCATTTTAGGAAAGGCCTCTGACTTCTGCACGTGACCCAACTTGTTGTTTAGGATGCAGCCACCTTCTTCCTTATGCGGTGGGGACGCAGAGCTCCTCTTGGGGCTGTGGTGGGGGCTTAGAGCTCCTCCGGCCCCTGGCTTGGATCCAGAGTTAGAGAAAGGTGTATGATACCTAGGGTAACACAGCAAGGGCCAGATAGCTGTTAGGGAGTGAATGAAGTAATGACTAAGACAAACATGGATACGCACAAAACCCCTTCACGGGAAGCAGGCAGGGTTGAATATTTTTCATCACCTGCACCCTTTCTTTGAGTGTTCAGAAAGTAGTAAATTAAATTAATCATTTGTTGTGGTACTGTGCATGGTAGTTAGCATATATTTGCTGACTACTGCTGAGAATGAGAATATACTGAATGCTGTGAGTCCAAATAGCAGATCACATCTGAATGGAGTAGCAAGCCCAGAGACACCTGTCTTCCATTCACACCCATCCAACACCACTGGTGACTCTTGGTACATACCGCTCCTCAGGAATATGTGGTTGTGTTTGTAGGTTCTCTAATGAAGTCAGTCATTCAGCGTCCTCCTGGTCGTTTATTCAGAGTGAATCAGTTTTGTCTCCTTTACTCTTCATCCATCCCTCTCTCCCTTCCCCTCCGTTTTTCTCAGCTAGAAACAGGGAGGAGAGTAGCACCAGGTGACCAGCCAGTTCTCTGCAGCCCATCAACAAATGTTCTTGGGCTACCACAGGTCCAGAGACCACAGTTTGGGGACGCTGCTGTAATCAGCCTGGCAAGTGATTTTTCGTAAGCACTCCCTTGTTGGGTGCCTAACCTGAAGTTTAGTTACAGGCCGTGAGAACATTTCGGATTCAAGTGGTTGGCTGGAGCTCAGAAAATTTACTGGTTTTTTTGTCCCCCTCATCCCTAGGCGATAAATACTGGGTTTTTAAAGAAGTGACAGCAGAGCCAGGGTACCCACACGGCCTGGTGGAGCTGGGAAGCTGTCTCCCCCGGGAAGGCATCGACACAGCTTTGCGATGGGAGCCAGTAGGCAAGACCTATTTCTTCAAAGGAGACAAGTACTGGCGCTATAACGAGGACAAGAGAGCGACTGACCCAGGATACCCAAAGCCCATCACTGTCTGGAGGGGAATTCCACAGGCCCCACAAGGAGCATTTATCAGCAAAGAAGGCTGTACGTAGAACCCATTATTGCAAGTGTTGGTCAGACTAATACCAGGACCTCTAGCTTGGGGCTGGTTTGTTTCAGATGGTTTTACAGAGCTGGAATTCAGGCCCCAGCGCTCACAATGCTGCTCTGCCATCAGTGGCCACAGAGGTTGCTAAGGGCTGGATTCACAAAGAAACTTAGGCAGGGCCATGCTGAGCATCCCCACACCTAACGGCTAGGCGCCTAGAAAACCACTGGGATTCAACAAGGCTGCGTTAGGGGCCTGAGCCCCCGTGCACTGAGTGGGACGAAACAGGCACCTCAGAACAGGATTCAGAACGGCCAGCTTGCGAGGCAGCTACTCCCCTAAAGTAGCCACTGGGAGGTGCCAAGTCCAGGTGGATGCTAAGCTCTGCCCCCTCAGAGATAGGTGTCTAAGTCCAGGCTCCCTCTGCTTGGGGGTCTCAGACATGGTGCATGGTGCCCATGCTATTCTAGCGGGGTGGGAAGAGCAGAGGGAGGAGGTGCACCACGAGTTAGGGTCCTCACGTAGGATGCGGGAGACCCATGGTGCAATCGCCCCCTCTGCCTGACAGGGGGAGGGGATTGCAACAGAAATCTACCACCCCTCAGGTGTGGAGTTCTGGGATATTCCAATGTGGGGACTCCCTCAGAGAGCCCAGGCATGAGAAGGCCTGTAGTCTGGTGGGGAGAGCACTCATGGGGGCATGGAGACTAGCCAGGATCCAGGCCACTGTGCTAATGACATTTTAAATGATGTATTCACAGTGGAACAGCTTCAACAGGTGAGCTGGAGGGAGGGACCCGACTGGGTAGGTGAGCTTTGGGCCTGCGTATTAGAGTGGGCCCCACAGACAAGTTAGGTGGAGCAACTCCTTTCTTCCCCCGCTTGGTGGAGTGCTCTGGGATGGAGGCGACCCGATGACTGCAGTGTTTACAGTCAGAGGCAGAAACATAAGCGCCTAAGGAACTTTTCCTGCAAAAATGTAGGTACCGAGTGAGTTTAGGCACCTACAGGATTTAGCTACAGCTGAGCAAGGGTTTTGTGAATCCGAATGGGGCCTGAATCTGGGATTTAGGCACCTCACATGGCAGATAAGTCCTTTTGTGAATCTAGCCCTGGTAACCTGTGACCCACTTCCCTGTCCCATTCAAACAAACACACACCTCTTTCCCACGACTAAGTAATGTTATTGTATTGCAAACACCTTGGAGCAGGGACTCTATCTCCCTCCATGTTTGCCCAATGCCAAGCCTGCCTGGGGATTATGAGCAGGTAGACTTCTTATGTGGATTGGAGCCTCCTAAGATCCATTGTCCATTAAGTGCTTCTTGATTCCTTTCTTGAGAAGCTGACCAAATACTTTTACTAAGGCTACTTAGAAATCAAGCAAGTATACAGCCAATATTCATAACTTCAAATGCAAAAATGATACATGCATACAAATAGGATGAATATATTCAGTAGATCATAACCTTTACAGAGGTATGTTACATGGCATATGTAGCATAAAATATATTCCAGTTATGTCATGTATACATTTATATTCATATTTTCATAAAGCCTTATGGGGTGCAGCTTCACAGCTACTTCAGTCACAGAGACGCTGCAGGTACCAGCCTTTCAGTAACAGATGGGGAGCTTTTGAAGCCACTGGCCAACTGTTCAAGGCCAAATCTTCGAACAGGTGTGCTCCAAAAACCTGCTTCTCTCCAGGGTCTTCTCCCTCACCGCCCCCTCAGAGCTGTGTATATTAAACAAAATATTCTAAAAATATCAACAAACCAATATCCAAATCAGTGCAGATACTGGTCCCCTCAAACTACTGGATTGTTTTCGTAACATAGAGGAAGTCCCTCAGTGCATGCTTGTTGGTGCTTTAGATGACCATAATTTGCCCTGAATGCTTAGATTAGAATTCCAAATAAACGGCAAATCAGCTGCTTAGTTTTTCCCACAAACATTTCCTTTACATTCCATTAAAATCAAGAAGTCGCCTTCTGATTTCCAAATGTGCCATGGGAGGTTCCTTACGTATGTTTTTCTTGCCCCACAGCCTCCTACCATTAGGCAGAGAAATAATGACTGTAAGCAAAACTCCTTTCAGTACCTCTTTGCGCCTATTCTGTTTCAAGTCTTTGAATGTTATGGTATGAAGTGATCTCTCTTTTGTCCCCTAGTTTATACCTACTTCTATAAAGGGAAGGAGTACTGGAAGTTTGATAACCAGAGGCTGAGTGTGGAGCCAGGCTACCCCAGATCAATCCTCAAAGACTGGATGGGCTGCAACCAAAAGGAAGTTGAACAAAGCAAAGAGAGACGCTTCCCCCACGATGATGTGGATATTATGGTGACAATCAATGATGTGCCTAGCACTGTAAATGCAATTGCAGTAGTGATCCCTTGCATCTTATCTCTGTGTATCCTTGTCTTGGTATATACCATCTTCCAGTTTAAGAACAAAGAAGTGCAGCAAAACGTTACCTATTACAAACGACCTGTCCAGGAATGGGTATGACACGGTCACCTGCACATTTCAGCTCAGAGCTGCTCAAATGAATTCAGAAGTCCACCAAACAAAACTGTTCAAGTAACTTATGAGTCATGGGAGTTCTGGGACTGAAAGAAGCAGGAAATACAGAGGTGGCCTTGCAGAGTGGAGCCTCTTTCCTTCTTACTGCCTCAGTCATGTGTCTGTCTTGCTGTGCCATTCTCCACAGGCCCCCTTGTGTGTGTCAAAGACTGCAAGAGGAATCTTCTTGAAATGTTTTTCAGCTGACTTGGGAAACCTTCTTCAGTGCCCTGCCCCAGTGGTCCCTGTTAAACCCAGCATTCTCCAGTGTAGCTAACCTCTAAATGGACCGGGTTTTTTACAGTTGTCTCATAAATGAATTAAGATAATTAAATCTATGAAACGGGAGCACTTCAGTATCTTACGGAGAAGACATGTGGATGCTGAATCATTCTAAAAGATCTTCTTAGTTTATTACAAGAACCAGGGAATTACCTGGATGCAATTTTCCAATACCTGCTGGTCAGATGTTTTGTACAGTCATAATAATTAATGCTGTCACGCAGCACAGTTCACAAGGAGGAGGTAATTCTGTGTAGACCAGGAGTTCAAGGAACTTTTAACCAGATATAGTAACAGCAACTCCTCAGTGGAGTTAGTCCACAAGACAAAGACCAAAACACTCCCTAGTGTTAACACAGCCCTAAATGCTTTTGTTTTAGGAACCTCTCATGTAAGGAATATTTAAATGTCATATTACCACTATTTGAAATTCTCATCAGTCACAAACAATAAATTGTTACCAAAACAATGAACAATTTATATAAGAACTCTGCAGTATTTTATCTGAAAATTTTGGGAAAAGATGAAGTCTTGTTATAGTGTCATGAGTAATCAGATTCTGAAATCTGTGTCTCAGGTTTCAAGAGAATGAAAATGCTTGTTTGGAGGGAGATCTTCATTATAGTTAGGCAAAATGGTCTGGATAAAGTAAGAACTAGCTCTGTGCTTAAAACATGAACACATTATGTAACTTTGAAAATTATTTTTCATTTTCATTCACCTCTTCACACTCAAGTATCTGGCCAAAAGGTGGAATGCCGAAATACAGTGAGAAAACTTGTTTTCACAGGATGACTAGCACAATTCTGAAGATGCGTGAGACTCAGATAAGAGCTGGATAAATATATGAATTTTGGGTACTGAGCTCTTCCAAATCGCCTTCCCAGACAGCAGTTGTCTCTTCTTCCCTCTTGTAAATGTGACTGCTTGGGGAATGTCATGTCCTAGCTTGAGACTTCCTTAAGCTGGTTTTCCACACTGGAATCCAAACACTGTTAAATGACTATGAAAGAAAATGAATGCTGCACGTCTGTTAACATTCTACGTGACATGCAGCCCTATGCAGAGAAGCCTATATCAGCCCTAGGCAACACTTGCACATCATGTGTAGCCTGTTTTGAGAGCTTAACTGGGATGTGAGTGGGGCCCTGGTCCTAGAGTGGACCGTCTGCCTGAGACTGAATTTTGCCAGTGTAGCTGATGAAGCAAGAAGCATTGACCAGCTGATTAACATCCAACAATGTACAACATGAGTGAAAAAATCAATGAGGATCTCAAAAGTTTGTTTCGCTTGTTTCTTTTAGCACATGATTCAGGTTAGAAATAGTGATGCTGACAAGAGCAGGGCAGGAAGAAAGAGACTGTTTGGGTTTGTCTCCTTTTACATGCCTGACTCGGACTCAGATGCTACAGTGAAGGGGACAGTATAATGTTCAGTGACTGATCTGAATTGCACATTGTGCGGTCTCCGACAATTTTGTATTTTATACTTTATAACGCGCATCAGTAGCCAACAAACTACTAGTCTTCAATAAAACTATAAAATCAGTGGAAGGAATGAACTTGGTAGATGTAACACATTTGAATTTTAGTGAAAGATATGAGAGGGGTCTCCGGATGGCTGAAGGACTGATGGGCTAGCCTAATTTTGGCAATTGATTGATCTTTGACTGTTAGCGGTAAGTATGCACAATGGCCTGTGATGGGATGTTGGATGGGATGGGATCTGAGTTACTATAGAGAATTCTTTCCTGGGTGTCTGGCTGGTGAGTCTTGCCCACATGCTCAGGGTTCAGCTGATCGCTGTATCTGGGGTTGGGAAGGAATTTTCCTCTGGGGCAAATTGACAGAAGCCCTGGGGGGGTTTTGCCTTCCTTTGCAGCACAGGGCACGAGTCACTTGCTGGAGGATTCTCTGCACCTTGAAGTCTCTGAACCACGCTTTGAGGACTTCAATATCTCAGACATAGGCTAGGGGGTTATTACAGGAATGGGTGGGTGAGATTCTGTGGCCCACATTGTGCAGGAAGTCAGACTAGATGATCATAATGGTCCCTTCTGACCTTAAAGTCTATAAGTCTATGTGCCTGCAAACAAAGGACCAAATAAGGCCTGCTCTAATCACAAAACACCTCTCCCCAATGCTGTATGTTGCGATCGCACTACACATGTGGTGGCAACATGCACATTATAAGGTCTAGCACCGTGTGCCACATTGCATTTACTATGCACTTTGGAGCTGCTCAGAAGAAGAGTAAACAGACGCCAGTTGAAAATATTTCTCTCATTTTCCTTCTGCCCAACTCTGGAATTCTCCCTGCAAATGACACAAGCCTCTGGGGAATTTTGCGGCTGTCTTGGACCAGCGACATTTGGCTATCCCCTGAGCCAGCAGGGCTGGAAATGGTTGCTTTATCCCCCTTGCTAATGAGGTAAGGCTTCTGGGACGTATTTTTAGACTGGCCTTCATTTATGCTGGAATATTGGTACAGAAAGGTACAGCTTGCTCAGGAAGGACAGGCAGGGGAGGAGGTGTTGCCTTGTATATTAAAAATTTATACATTTGGATTGAAATTGAGTTGGAAATAGGAGACAGACTTGTCAAAAGCTTTTGGGTAAGGATAAAAGGGGTAAGAAACACGAGTGATAGCCTGATAGGGGTCTACTACAGATCACCTAACCAGGAAGAAGAGGTGGATGAGCTAACAACTAACAAAATTATCCAAAGCACAGGACTGGGTGGTGATGGGGGACTTCAACTACTCAGACACCTGTTGGGAAAATAACACAGCAGGGCACAGCTTATTAACGTTCTTGGAATGTGTTGGAGACAATTTTTTATTTCAGAAGGTGGAGAAAGCTACTAGGGAGAGGCTTTTCTAGATTTGATTGTGACAAATAGGAAGGACCTGGCTGAGCGTCTGAAAGTGGAAGGCATCCTGAAGGAAAATGTTCATGAAATGGTAGAGTTCGTGATTCTAAGGAATGATGAGAGGGAGAACAGCAAAATAAAGACAATGGAGGTAGACTTCAGCAAACTCAGGGAGTTGGTGGGTAAGCTCCCATGAGAAGCGAGGGTAAAACAGTTGGAGACAATTGGCAGTTTTTCAAGGAGACATTATTAAGGGCAGAAGAGCAAACTATCCCACTGCATAGAACAGATAGGAAGTACAGCAAGAGACCACCCTGGCTTAACCAGGAGATCTTCAGTGATCTAAAAATAAAAAAGAGCCCTACAAAAAAGTGGAAACCAGGTATAGTTACAAAAGGATAAATATCAACAAATAACACAAGTATGTAGCGATAAAATTAGACAGGCGAAGCTGCAAAACAAGCTCAAACTGGCTAGAGACATAAAGAATAACAAGAAAACATTCTACAAATATATTAGAAGCAAAAGGAAGACCACGGGTAGGGTAGACCCGTTACTCAATGGGTGGGAGAATGACAATAACAGAAAATGTGAAAATAGCAGAGGTGCTTAATGACGTCTTTGTTTTGGGTTTCACCAAGAAGGCTGGTGGTGACTGGATGGCTAATATAGTGAATGCCAGTGACAATGAGGTACGATAAGAGGCTAAAATAGGGAAAGAACAAATTAAAAATTACTTAGCCAAATTAGATGACTTCAAGTCTCCAGGGGCTGATGAAATGTATCCTAGAATACTCCACAAGCTGACTGAGGAGATACCTGAGCCATTAGCGATTATTTTGGAATAGGGAGACCAGATGTCCTGATTTTATAAGAACAGTCTGATTTTTGGGGCTTTTTTTCTTCTTATATAGTCTCCCAGTACCCCCCACCCCGTCCCGATTTTTTCACACTTGAATCATAGAATATCAGAGTTGGAAGGGACCTCAGGAGGTCATCTAGTCCAACCCCCCTGCTCAAAGCAGGCCCAACCCCCAATTAAATCATCCCAGCCAGGGCTTGGTCAAGCCTGACCTTAAAACCTCTAAGGAAGGAGATTGCTCCACCTCCCTAGGTAACCCATTCCAGTGCTGCACCACCCTCCTAGTGACAAACAAGGAGAAGTGCAGAGTCCTGCACTTAGGCCAGAAGAATCCCATGCACGGCTACAGACTAGGGACCGAATGGCTAGGCAGCAGTTCTGCAGAAAAAGACAGTGTTACAGTGGATGAGAAGCAGTACATGAGTCAACACTGTGGCCTTGTTGCCAAGGCTAATGGCATTTTGGGTTGTATAAATAGGGGCATTGCCAGCAGATCAAGGGACATAATCGTTCCCCTCTATTTGACATTGGTGAGGCTTCATCGGGAGTACTGTGTCCAGTTTTGGGGCCCACACTACAAGAAGGATGTGGCAAAATTGGAAAGAGTCCAGAGGAGGGCAACAAAAATTATTAGGGGCCTGGAGCACATGACTTATGAGCAGAGGCTGAGAGAACTGGGATTGTTTAGTCTACAGAAGAGAAGACTGAGAGGGGGGATTTGATAGCTGCTTTCAACTACCTGAAAGGGGGTTCCAAAGAGGATGGCTTTCAACTGTTCTCAGTGGTACCAGATGACAGAACAAGGAGTAATGGTCTCAAGTGGGAGTGGGGAAGTTTTAGGCTGGATATTAGGAAAAACTTTTGCACTAGAAGGGTGATGAAGCAGTGGAATGGGTTACCTAGGAAGGTGGTAGAATCTCCTTCCTTAGCGGTTTTTAAGGCCTGGCTTGACAAAGCCCTGGCTGGGATGATTTAGTTGGAGATTGTCCTGCTTTGAGCAGGGGGTTGGACTAGATGACCTCCTGAGGTCCCTTCCAACCCTGATATTCTATGATTCTATTCGGGCCACATGAGGACTAGTACATTGGCCCGAGGGCTGCATCACTGAAACCTTTTTGTACAATACAAAAGTATAGTTGAAGATGAAAAAAATGAAGTGTAATATCATATGCTATTAAAAGACAATGTATGAAGTTTTTAAAAACTGCAATGCGAAGAGGGGTTTTAATAAAATATAAACACTCAGTAATGCACCTCACTTAAATGACAAAACGCATTTACAGAATTACTTTGGTTAATGCGTCCCCCCCCCCCCCCCGTCTCCCAGCACCATCCCTTCCATGTGGCCCCACCCTCTGCCCTGCCTCTTCCAACCCCCTACTCCAATGTCTCCACCCCCAAGTCTGCCCCAGTCCAGGTGTGGGCAAACTTTTTGGCCCGAGGGCCACATCGAGGTTGCAAAATTGTATGGAGGGTTGGGTAGGAAAGGCTGTGCCTCCCCAAGTGTCTGCTGCTAAGTTTTTGCAGTTACAGGTTAGGTCACTTACACAACTGCCCCTGACTTGTGGGTACAATTTGGGACTCACACAGTTGACACCTATATTATGGGATACTATGTGCGCACAAAACTGTGTGCAATGTTTTACGTTTGCAAATCTGCATTTGCTAAAATGGGAGCTTGGTAACAGTCAGGCTGAAATTTCACTTTCTTCTAGCCCTAGTAGATTACAAGATTTCTGATCTTACTATGAATGGAAAAGCTATCGTCATTTGTTAGATGTTTTTAAAATACATCAGCTATTTTTCTCTCTCCTCTGATCCATACAACTGCATTCATGCTGCTATGGCCAGCTGGCTGTTGATATGAAATATAATGCCACTGTTTCCCAAATTTTTTAAGGTATATGTAAACTACATGTTCTGTAAATGATCTGATATCTGAAACCACATGACTGGGTGGCATAGTATCTGGATGGAGGGTTTAATGGCATTTGTTTGAGATGACCTATGTAAGTGACCATCCCAGTCTCATGCATGTAGATGCTTGCATCACACTGCAGTCTTCATTATTCTTGCAAGAGAATTTGTGCTCCCTTGCTCTCCAGAGCACAAGCTGAAAGGGACAGTCTGAGTTGAGCCCTGCAAAGCTGCAGGTAGCCACTTTATATCCATGGCCATCTACATCCACACATGGGTTTATGTTATCATCTTTGCAGGCTGGCTGTGGTTCCACATTTTTGTACCCACGCAGGACTCTAGAATTGGTGTCATTGGAAACCTAAATGTAAGCACATGCTCATGGTGCTGAGATATTTGGCTATGCTCCTCTGCATGGACTCAACATGGTTTGTGGCAGCAGTGACTGGGTGGCTTCAGTGCAGAATCAGGGGCTTGGTCTCTAGGCTCATAGGCCACCTTGCTGGCTTTCAGCAAACAGTGTCACATCTAGAGCTCGCCAAACTCAGGCTTTCCATCCATCCCCTGGGCAATTCTGACATTTCACCATGTTACCTCCTCTGATGGTAAGAAACTGACAGGGTGGATGGGGCAAAATGTGTAGGACATAATCAGCGGCTGCTATCTCACTTCTGGCCCCTGGCTCCCATGGCAGCATGGTCCTGGCTCTGGGCTGCTATCCCTCCCCTCCCTACCCCACCCAGTTACCTCCTTTCATGCCAATCGCTTTGTGGGTTTTGATGGACAGGCCGGGTTCTTCTCAAGCCTGCTGCTATTCAGCAGAGTGCAACTTCCTGACTTTTCCCCCCCAATTAACTTATTGGGCAGTGTTATCAACCCACCCCCCTGCCTTTGTGGCAGGGTCACCAGGGCAGCTTGGAAAGGAAATTCTAACTACAGGGCAACCCCATACTTACACGCCAGATAGCTGGAGACTCCCAAGAAATAACACAAACACACTTTGAGGAGAATATAGGCCCACCTTCCCCTCCCACCAAAGCAGCATGTCAAAGGTGCAAGGAGAAAGCCCTACTAAGCACCTCTGGGGAAGGGCAGAGCTCAATTCCACAGACAAAGGCGCTCAGCCATTCATTCTAACTGAAGTTCCTTTCATGGGAGCTGCCCTGCTGGGGATCACAGACATGTCTTTGGCAGGTTTTCAGTAACAGTTCCTCTGCAATGTACAATAGGAGACAAGCAGAAGCAGTCAGGGAGAGTACGGGAAGCACATATATTTGACAGCTAAGAGGGAGCAACTCTCCCAATGTTTCCTTACACACTCTGTGGCTCCCATGTTAGAAGTACATATGAACTGAACAGCTGTGGGGGATGGGGCCAATTGGTCTTCTCTTTCCAACATGAATCCTAGAGGCCCCCCGTTTGCTTTCAGAGCCCTGGCTGCCCCACTGGTTCCTTATAACACCTGGTTTGTTCCTTATGAGGCAGCTTTTGAGTTTGCATGCAGAACTGACACCTGCTTGCCCCCTGAGATCCTTGTTTCCCCACTTTCAAAGGGACAGTGGACACAGAGCAGCTGAGTTCGGGAAGGCACCCGACACAGTCACAATTTTTGGTGCCTGCAACCTCAGGCCTTTTCTGTAAAGCTACAGCCAGGGAAAAGTAGCCTACGGCCAGCACGCCTGGGAAGAACTGTCTAGCAACAAGAGAGAGGAAGCATTTGGCTCTTTCATTAAGTCATTTTAAGTGTGTTTTAAAATATATTGTTGTGTGATAGAAAACGATCCCCTTTTATATGAGAAAAATCCCGAGGGAGGGGGTCAGTAAACAGCCCAATGCAAAGAGAGACAGACGAGAATTGAAGTGTGAACAGAAGTATCTTTAGCTGCTGTAAGAGCCCAACTCAGCTTCACAAATAGAGAAGCTCTAATGTTACAGATTTCTACAGTGCTGAGACCACCGAAAGGACCAGAGAATGGCAGCCGGTGACACAGAACACTTCACTTTTATAACTCCTTCATGCGCTTTGCCAGGTTTTTGTAGTAAGTAGTTAACAGAACATTAAAAATGTTGGTTATGTGGAATCCTCCCAGCAGGGCCCACAGAAATGACAGCAGAGGGGTCTGGTGTCTAATCCATAAAGCAGATGAAACAGGAGCCTGGCATTCTGCTCCTTAGAGCCGGAAGGTCAGAGCAGCACTTCTCATGTCAAACTAGAAAGAAAACAGAAATCGGGTTTAACAAGTGGAGAGCAAGTATGGGCAGCTGGCATCTCCAGCTGCAGGCACATCAATCTCGTCACTTACCAGCTTTCTGCCCTATAATTCCTGAGGGTTTGCACTCTTAGAACGTGAAATTACATAAATTGAGAGTAATACTGAACCAGAGCGCTAGATCAAATGAGAGCTCACAGCCAGATTCACCAGGCCAGCAAGACCATGGTACGTCTCCAGCATTCTCAGCCTTGCCTGGGGACCTGCACAGCGCCCAGAGAAAGTTCAAGCAGCCTCAGGATTGCTCTAATTTATGCTCAGTTGCACCCACCCATTGAACTGGGGGCTGGGAGCGGCAGCATGGAACTGTTTCACTGCCTATCCCCAAGGATCATTCCTGTGGGCTGGCATAAAAGGTGACCTTTCAAGAGGAGCCACAATGGAATTGAGGACCCAGCCACTAAACTGGGAGCACTCAGCCAGGGACGTGTCTATGTAGCTGGCCCCTAGAGGAGGTACGATCAGAAGGACAAGGGCAGGTACACAGACTTGGTTCCTAGCCTTTGTAAATTTCCAGCTCATTTAGAAAATTTATTTTCATCGGGCTTTTCATCTCTAAGGGTTCCGAAACCCCTTATAAACTTCACATACAAGGACACCTCCATAGCCGTCACTGGGGAGGAACATGGTGCACTACACCCCACTCAGGCCAGGACAAAGAACACTTACACCTAGGAAGTTCCTTGTTTAAAAACCCTTTAAGGCAGCAGAAATACATCTGACCCATCGCTGGGCCCAACGTGTTTCTTCAATTGGGAACTTTTGAGAAATCCCAGATCTTCAGCAGAGTCTCTGCTATCATGTCAGTGAAGCCCGTCAGTCCTCAAACACTGCACCGCAGAAACCTCCCGCCAACATCCCACAGTAGGTCTCATCCACCAGCAGTAGCAAGTGGTGACAACGGTGGTCATCATCACTAGTACTGGTGAGAGTCACAGCTGTGTAAATGGCTAAGATCTTAGATTTGTTTAACTTGGATAAAAGCCTTCCAGAACACACAAACAGGGGAAATAAAACGACAGAGTCCTGTGGCACCTTAAAGACTAACAGAAGTATTGAAGCATAAGCTTTCATGGGCTAATACCCTCTTCATCGAACGCATGCCAACGAAGTAGGTATTAGCCCACGAAAGCTTATGCTTCAATACTTTTGTTAGTCTTTAAGGTACCACAGGACTCTCTGTCGCTTCTGCAGATCCAGATCAACACGGCTACCTCTCTGATTCTGGGTTATAAAGGGGCTGGAGGGTACCAACCAGGATGGCTTTGGGAAAGATGAACATGCTAAATTTAAACACAAAGACTTTTTAAACTATCAAATTTTACTCATAAGAATGTAAGAAGAACACAAGAATGGCTAGACTGAGTCAGACCAAAGGTCCATCTAGCCCAGTATCCCATCTTCCAACAGTGGCCAATGCCAGCTGCCCCAGAAGGAACAATCCACCCCCTGCCAAGAGAGGCTAAGGACACCATCCTTGCCCATCCTAGCTAATAGCCATTGATGGACCTATCCTCCATGAACGTATCTAGTTCTTTTTAGAACCTTGTTACAGTCTTGGCTTGGTAAATAGTTTTGTGGATCTCTCAGAGCCAGAATTCCAGCCCAGTTTGAAGCAAACCAATTTAGTCATTTTAACATAAGAACGGCCATACTGGGTCAGACCAAAGGTCCATCCTGCCCAATCAAGCAAAGGTACAGTCCTTAAAGACTATATCCAGGCCAAACTTCAAGCTTCGGTCACTTTCATTTTACAATGTCTGAACAGTCTGGTCAAAATGCTTGTAACAACTGTACATTTCACTCACTGCACACAAAAACAGCTGAAGGGCTCTTGTTCAAAAATAAAATTAAATTTTCAGGGGAAACAAGCATGGAAAATTTCAGCCCATACACTAAATGTTCTAGAAGATGAGCATGTGAAAATTGAGGACAGGGCTTGGAAACTATTTATAGTGAGAATTAGTAGGTTCTCCTTATAATGTCATAGCGGTAATAAGAAAGTGACTCAGAGAAAACGCTACAAGGAAGAATTAAAGAAAACAGAGCTCGTATCTTTTTAATTTTGGCAAAATGTAGAATCTAAAGAAAAGCCGATGGAAAGGAACAAATCCTGGCCAGCTCATCTTTGCTAACGTTTTTGCAGATGCACACGCACAGTATGATATCCCACCTACCTGTCAATCAAGGAATCTCTCATGCTGGTAGCAATGGTACTTGGCTGAGCTTCATTCAGTTTGAAGATGCTCTCGATAACCGATAGCTCTGTGCTGGTTGTGTCCAGCCCACAGAAGGCACACCAGTCATTCACAACCATCCCTGCAGCAATAACCTCACTGCCACGATTTATTGTTCCAGCCTGGCAAACACAAACGGAGAGAAAGGGGTCAACACAAGACCACAGTGACAGCAGCAGAGACCGCTAATCAATTATACTTTATCACGTTGCTAGTCACCAGGGAAGGGCACCAGCCCAAACTATCCCACAGACTCCTTTTGCCACAATGGTTACAATGATTTAAGATGAGAAAGACCATCTCCTTTGAACATGTTGCCTCCTCTGATGGTAAGATACTGACAGGGCCGCATTTTTGGGATGAAGCCTGGTAGTTTTTTCATGTGGGTTCCATCCATAAGCAAACCTATATGGGTAATGCTGGTTTAACTATTTGCATCTATATAACTGGACAATGTAAAACCCCGGACCCTCGCTATAGCCCGGGGTTCAGGATCCATGCGCAGTCCCATGCTAACACGGAGGATGCGTTGCCATGTATCCCAATTTAAATATTTAAATTTCAGATCCACGGCAACGACCATGCTGTACGCGAACTCGCGCTATAGCGAGGGTCCGGTGTATTTGATTATTTAAAATTCTGACAGCGGTGGCTCGGAGCAGCTCTTCTATGATAGCTACTTCTGCTGAAAGGTGGACCAAGGTCCTGAGGAACAGGAGAAAATGTACAGCCATTATTCCCCACATCCAGCCTCTTGTTCCCTGGGCTCAACTGCTAAACTTTAGATCAGCTCCTAATTCTGCTTTCTGACCTCTGGCTTAAACACTTCCTAGTGCTCGTAGGGCACGGTGGTTGGGCTGGGAAACAGTGGATTCCCAATGTAGTCCCAGAGCAGGAGTGGTCACTTTCCCCTCTCAGCCCAACTGCTGCATACCAGATTTATGCTACAGAGACCTCTGGTTCCAAAGCAATTAAAGCAACCATTGAACTACAGAACTAACAATGCTAAGCTACAAAGAAAACCAGACAGCTTCTGAAGGCAGCGCTGCAACAAACATTCTCTCTCTTGCAGGAGGAAAATACTTTAGAAAAACTAAATGGAAGGCATTAATAGGACAGCTGACCTTTTTAAAGAAAGAAAAGCAGAACAAGAGCAAACGTCAAGAGGCATTTAAACCCAGAGGAGAAATTAACTGCCTGATTTCTGTGCAGAACACACAAGATGGGAAACTAAACTCTACAGCTCTGCTGAAAATCACAAGTCAGACTGGGGACTAGCTGGCCACCGCGGGGTTCAACAGAAACATAATTCTATCTCTGAAATTGTAAAAGGTCAAATCATAATCACTCCTTCCCACACTCTAAGAGGATGACAACACACTATAGGGCAGCTCTCTCGTTAGCCATCAGAGTGAAACACCTTGTGAACAGGCAATGTGTCCTATGCAGCAAACCCAAAACGGAGTGGTACTGACTTCCACGCCATCTCCTCCCCTGGGTGCAATCAGCACAGAGTCACAGCAATTTCACAGTGCTAATCACAGTGGGACCCCTGCAATACCGTAACGATCGGGATCCAAAAAAACCCGATCGCGATAATTGCGGGATCGCGGTATTGCGGAGTTCCGCTGCATCAAAGCGGCGGCTACTGCCGACATCGGGAGCCAGCCACGCACCACGCTATAAACGGATTTGCGTTATCGTGGGGCGTTGTATTCCGGGGTCCCACTGTACATTTATTTAACTACCCCACCTCTGTTTAGCACTGAAACATACAGCTGCATTTTAGAAGTTGGAGTGGGAGGTTTTGGCAGCTGGGGCATTTGATATCCAGAAGACTTTAGAGGCTATTTGGGGGAGGAAGAAAGACTATTAAGAGCCTTTTAGCTGCAGGGAGAGGGCATAACTTTTCGTGTAAGCAGCAGTGAAACTAACAAGTCCACACTCCACAGCTGCTTGATAAAAGCTAGACAAGGCAGACAGTGCAGCTGGAGGAAGGACAACATGGAGGCTGGAAAGGGGTACAGCTGTGAAGTTCTAAACCCCTCCAAAAGTCAGAAGACTCTGGGGTGGGAAGGGTGAGAGAAAGCAAGTCTACAAATGCCTTACCACAAGTGGGACTTGCAGCAGTGAGGACAGTTCATCCTGGTCTTCAGTTGAAGTCTTTGGGTGCACAAGTCCTCCCTGGTTACTAAAAACACAGTAACTTCCTACCAGAACCTGGTCTGCAACCGTCTGTCTGAAAACTTCTACTTTGAGAACATCTGCCAAGATCTCTTCAGTCTCCTGTAAATACATCAAATGAGAAGAGCCTGTCCTTGACACAAATATTATCTCAGAACTCGGACTATTATGTAAAAACCGCATGCGAGTTGAGCTGGGAGCAGAGCTATGCTTGGAAGAAAACTTGCTCAGGGTGTTTTGGAAGAACCTATTCTGACTTTCAAGAGCTCAGATTTTCATTTTTGGAGACATCACAGCAGAAGGGAGCATGAGAGTACAGTATATTAACTATAGCTGGGGTTAGGTCCAACAACAAAAACAATTAGCATTCCATCATTCTCCTTGACCTGCCAATTGACTCCAACACATTCAATTACGCTCCTCCTCTTTAGTCTTACCCGCCCATCTATGACTTGGTCGTTTTGGAAGTTGAAGCTAGACTGGAAATACAATGCACATTTTTAACGGTGAGAGTAATTAATCCTTGGAACAATTTACCGAAAGTGTGGTGATTCTTCATCACTGACAATCTTTAAATCAAGACTGGATGTTTTTCTAAAAGACCTGCTGTAGGAATTATTTTGGGGAAGGTCTCTAGGTCAGACTGGATGATCACAGTGGCTCCTTCTGGCCTTGGAATCTATGAATCTTCAACTATCATCTTTATGTTACGATTCCTCACAGACTCACCTCTTCGCTCTAGACCTATCATCTTCTATTTCACCTAAAACTTCAGCCAGCGTCTCAGGTTTCCTGGTGAGTGTCCAGCTATTAGCGTAAGCTCAATATGACCAAAACAGAGCTCTTAACTTTTCATCAAAAATCCTCCCATCTTCCCTAGTCACCTGGGCATCATCTTCAACATGGCCCTCCCTCTAGACTGACACACCCATGTGTCTGCTCGTTGCTGCTTTTTCCTGCAAAAGACCTAAGACCACCCTTCATCTCCAGCCACACAGCTAACACCCTTGTCTAGCCTCTCACCATCTCAATTAATACAACCTGCTTAGCTCCAGCCTGGACAAATCCCTTCTCACCTCACTTACATCCATTCAAAACATGGCTGCAAAGGTAAGCTTTCCTGGCACCTCCTTTTGACTGTAACCCCTCTTTGCATCCCTTCATTTGCACCCGCTCCATCACAGCGGACACAAACTATTTGCATTCACTTTCAAGGCCCTTCACAGCCTATCCCTACCCACGCTACTATCTCTGATATGCTATTGAGATGTTGACTCAACTCCATTCTGCCAATAATGCCAGCCTCTACCACCCACTTGTTAAACTTTCAAACAAGCACCCCGTTGTCACTCACACAGCGCTCCACATGGGAGAAACTTGTAAACTACCCTGAAGTCATCTCCCTCTTTGTCCTCTCATGCTCCCTTCTGCTGCATCACATTCTCCTGTTCGTTTCAAAGCCATGTACAGCTCTGTTTCTACCTACGCCTGTAACTTAAATCTCCTACCCTGTCCCCCTCAACCACACCATGACAGCCTTTGTGCTTCTTGGTCCCTGACTTCCATTTCTCTGCTTTCTTCCATGCTGTACACCAGCATACAAGCTCACCATCCCTGCCCTTACTCAAATCCCCCTAAAATACAACCCATCCACATTGTCCCGAGTGCATCCATTGAAAAAATCAGTTGTGGTTTAGTCATCCAGATGTACACGTGCCTCAAGTGAGTAACCACCTGATACTGTCATCATTGCTCCCCTTCAGTCTACTACCTCGCTGTTAGCCCCAGGACAGGCAGCCCTCGACTTTACGACGTTTGACTTACAACGCTTTGAATTGACACTGAGTCGATTTATGACAATTGATCAACTTCCCGATGCTTGGTCTCACGGTGGAGTGGTCTGCGGTTCTGAGTTACGAGCTTGTCTTTTTATCTGTCCTCTAAACAAAGATTAGTGAACGGGAGAATGAAGGGCAGTTGAAGTTGAATCTTGGGGCAGCCTTTTTGAGCAGAAGTCAACTCTGCCATTCCTCTGCTGAGAAGAATGAAAGGCTGGCTAAAGCAGGCTCCCATGCGGTACAGCGCTATTAGCATGCAGCCTTGTGTTACTCGGCACGAACTGGAAACGTTCCTAGCAATCCCCAAGAACTATGAAGTCTAGCTCTAGGATGGGGTATGCTGTAAAAGAATAAAATCCATTTACCCTGTCAAGGTCTGGATGGACAAGTGCTACATAGTCATTGCAGGTCGTGACGTTGCCCAAAGCTGAGAGCCGCTCCTCCACCCTTTGGATTCGGACTGAGTCTGGCAGGCTGTTGCGGATGTGCTGAAGCTCCTGGTCTGTTGTACTGCTTGGGACCAACAGTCCATGCCGGTTCCCTAAAAGAAAAGAGGAGTTCTGCTTCAGACCAAGTCAAAGGTGTTCACCCGCTGGGCTTGTCCACTTCCTAGTCTTCAAACAACCTGGCCTCTGGGCTCCTCAGGCTCATCCAGTACCCCCTCACCCCACAAAGAGACAATCTTCAGCATGATTGAGGCCAAGTTCCCAGCACCCAGGGGGCAGAGTCAGAAAAAATGGTCACCTACCTTTCGTTCTTCAAGATGTGCTGCTCACATCCATTCCAAGCAGGTGTGTAAATGCTGTGTGCACAGTCATGGGAAAGTTTTCCCCTTAGAGTGATATCTTCCATGTCTGTGGCGGAGCCCCCTGGAGTGGCGCCTTCATGGCAGTGAATATAGGTCCCTGACAACCCACCACCTCAAGTCTCTTCTTGCCAGAAACTCTGACAGAGGGGAGGTGGGTGGGTGGGTCTTGGAACGGACATGAGCATCGTGTTCTCTAAGAACAACAGTATGAAAGGTAGGTAACCATTTTTTTTATTTTTTTTTGAGTGTCCCCGTGTCAATTCCAAGTAGGTGACTCCCGGACAGTCCCCCAGAGGGGTTGGAGTTCACTGAGTTAGACTGTAGCAAGGCTCTACCAAATGCGGCACAGTTTCTAACCTTCGAGAGGAACGCTGGGTGCAATCGCATTTGTGCCTTGTGCTCGGATGTCAGGGCCTTGAACTCAGACACCCTCCTGGCTGACGTTACAGCCGCAAGGAACACCCACTTCCAAGAAAGGTAAAGTAGAGAGCATGTTGCTAGGGGCTCGAAGGGAGGACTCATCAACCTTGAGAGCACCAGATCTCACAGGGGAATTGGCTGTCATACCTGAGGATACAGCCTGTCCAGCCCCTTGAGGGAGCAGCCAACCATGGGGTTAGCAAATACTGACTGCCCAGCTGAGCTGGGATGGAAAGGTGAAATCGCGGCCAGGTGCACCTTGACTGACAACACCGTCAGACCCTGCTGTTTGAGGTGAAGTAAATAGTCCAGGATGAAGGGAGTCATGACTGCAATGGAGGAATGCCCTTCTCTAGAGACCTAATTGAAAACCTCTTCCACTTAGCCAGGTGAGTCATGTGACTGGAGGGCTTCCTACTGCCAAGGAGGACCTCCCTAACTGAGTCAGAGCACGTGAGCTCTAATGGGTTTAGCCATGGAGTTTCCATGCTGTGAGGTGGAGCAACTCCAGGCTGGGGTGCTGAAGGTGGCCATGGTCCTGTGTGATCAGGTCCGGAACCAGGGGCAGGGCTATAGGTGTGTGCACCGACAGGTCTAGCAGTGTTGTGAACCAGTGCTGATGAGGCCATGCCAGTGCTATTAGGATCAAGGATGCTTTCTCGCATCAGACCTTGAGGAAGACCTTGCGGATAAGAGGGAGTGGCGGGAATGCATACAGCAGGCCCCCCTTCCACTAGAGGAGAAAGGTGAGCCTGTACTGTGGTTCAGGAAGGAGCAGAACTGCTGACACTTCCTGATGCGAACTGGTCTATCTGGGGAGAGCCCCACCTTTGGAAAATGACGATTGTGCCGTCTGGGGAGAAAGACCACTCGTGGCCATGGAAAGACCTGCCGAGGTGATTGGCCAGCTCGTTCTGCAAGCCTGGAAGGTACGATGCCTCCAAGCGTATTGAGTGGGTGACGCAGAAGCCCCACAGCCTGAGGGCTTCCTGACACAGGGATAGGCGTGAGCAGCACCCTGTCTGTTTATATATAGAACATTGCTGCAGTATTGTCTGTCAATAGTGATACACATCCTCCCTGTAGATGGGTTTGAAACGTCCGGCAAGTGAGGCGCACAATACGCAGCTCCCTGACTTTGACATGCAATGAAAGTTCTGCCCATTCAGACCCCAAGTCTTGAGTCTTCTGAAATGCTCTCCCCATTCCATCACTGATGCATCTGTAACTAGTGACAGCGAGGGTTGAGGTCTGGAAAAGGGTATGCCCGTGCAGACTGACTGTGGATGGAGCCACCAAGGGAGGGACTCGAGGACCTGAGGAGTGATTGTGACCAGCCTGTTTAGGTGGTCTCGGTTTGGCCTATACACTTAGGATAGCCACGCCTGAAGGGGACGGAGCTACAGCCTAGTATGCTGTACCACATATATGCAAGTCACCAGTTGCCTGAGCAGTTTTAGGCATTTCTAACTGTCACAGAATGTCAGAGTTGAAAGGGACCTCAGGAGATCATCTAGTCCAACCCCCTGCTCAAAGCAGGACCAACTCCCAATTAAATCATCCAACCAATTTTTGCTCCATATCCTAAATGGCCCACTCATGGATTGAGCTCACAACCCTGGGTTTAGCAGGCCAGTACTCAAACCACTGAGCTATCCCCACCCCACAAAATGTACATAAACTGCACTGCGTGATGTGATTTGGAAACTGTGATCATAGAATATCAGGGTTGGAAGGGACCTTAGGAGATCATCTAGTCCAACCCCCTACTCAAAGCAGGACCAGTCCCAAATTAAATCCAACAGATTTTTAATCCCATATCCCTAAATGGCCCCCTCAAGGATCAAACCTACAACGCTGGGTTTAGCAGGCCACTGCTCAAACCACTGAGCTATCCCTCCCCCATGTCCTGGGGAACCTATTGAAATCCGTTACGATGGTGCTCATGGCAAGGAAATGAGATTCCGGTAGAAAGGTCCTAGCCTGAGTGGTGTCAAAACTGCAGAAACTATCAAAAGCCTCCATCCCAAGAAAGGGGAAAAAATTCATTTGCAGGAGCTGTAGACCAAGCATCTCAGCGAGGTGATTAAGAAAAAGTAGAAAGCATACAAGGAGTGGAATATGGGAGGGATCAGCAAGGAAAGCTACCTTATTGAGATCAGAACATGTAGAGATAAAGTGAGAAAGACTAAAAGCCATGTAGAGATGGACCTTGCAAAGGAAATTAAAACCAATAGTAAAAGGTTCTATAGTCATATAAATAAGAAGAAAACAAAGAAAGAAGAAGTGGGACTGCTAAATACTGAGGATGGAGTAGAGGTTAAGAATAGTCTAAGCATGGCCTAATATCTAAACAAATACTTTGCCTCCATCTTTCATGAGGCTAATGAGGAGTTTAGGGATAATAGTTGGATGACAAATGGGAATGAGGATATGGAGATAGATGCCAAATTTAAATAGCTTAATGGGACTAAATTGGGGGGGCCCAGATAATCTTCAACTAAGAATATTAAAGGAACTGGCACATGAAATTGCAAGCCCCTTAGCAAAAATTTTTAATGAATCTGTAAACTCAGGGGTTGTACCATATGACTGGAGAATTGCTAACATAGCTCCTATTTTTAAGAAAGGGAAAAAAAGTGATCCGAGTAACTACAGGCCTGTTAGTTTGACATCTGCAGTATGCAAGGTCTTGGGAAAAAAAACTGAAGGAGAAAGTCGTTAAAGGCACTGAGGTGAATGGTAAATGGGACAAAATACAACATGGTTTTACAAAAGGCAGATTGTGCCAACCCAACCTGATGTCCTTCTTTGAGAAGGAAACAGATTTTCTAGACAAAGAAAATGCAGAGAATCTAATTTACCTTGATTTCAGTAAGACATCTGATATGGTGCCACATGAGGAATTATTAGTTAAATTGGAAAAGATGGGGATCAATATGAAAACTGAAATGTGGATAAGGAACTGGTTAAAGGGGAGATTACAGCGGGTCATACTGCAAGGTGAACTGTCAGGCTGGAGGGAGGTTACCAATGGAGTTCCTCAGGGATCGGTTTTGGGACCAATCTTTTTATTACTGACCTCAGCACAAAAAGTAGGAGCGTGCTAATAAAGTTTGTGGATGACACAAAGGTGAATGTATTGCCAATACAGAGAAGGACTGGGATATCATACAGGAAGATCTGCATGACCTTGTAAAATTGGAGTAATAGCAAAAAGGATAACGTTTAATAGTGAAAAGTGCAAGGCCATACATTTAGGTATTAATCAACAAGAATTTTAGTTATAAGCTGGGGACACATCAATTTGAAGTGACAGAGGAGGAGAAGGACTTTGGAGTATTGGTTGACCACAGGATGACTATGAGCCGCCAATATGATATGGTGGTGAAAAAAGTGAATGCGGTCTTGGGATGCATTACACGAGGTATTTCCAGTAGAGATAAGGAGGTGATAGTACCATTATACAAGGCACTGGTGAGACCTTATCTGGAATACTGTATGCAGTTCTGGTCTCCCATGTTTAAGAAGGATGAATTCAAACTGGAACAGATACAGAGAATGGCTACTAGGATGATCCGAGGAATGGAAAACCTGTCTTATGAAAGGAGACTCAAAGACCTTGGCTTGTTTAGCCTAACCAAAAGAAGGCTAAGGGGAGATATGATTGCCCCCCTGGAGAGGGATGAATACGAGGGAAGTAGAGGAATTATTTAAGCTCAGTACCACTGTGGGCACAAGAACAAATGGATATAAACTAGCCAGATGGAAGTTTAGACTTGAAATTAGATTAAGGTTTCTAACCATTAGAGGACGGAAGTTCTGGAACAGCCTTCCAAGCGGAGCAGTGGGGGCAAAAGACCTATCAGGCTTCAAGACTAAGCTTGATGAGTATGTGGAGGAAACGGTATGATGGGATAACCTAATTTTGGCAATTAATTGGTCTGAGTATTAGCAGTTAATATGCCCAATGGCCTGTGATGAGATGTTAGATGGGATGGGATCTGAGTTACTACAGAAAATTATTTCCTGGGTGTCTGGCTGGTGAGTCTTGCTCACATGTTTAGGGTTTAGCTGATCGCCATATTTGGGGTCAGAAAGGAATTTTCCTCCAGGGCAGATTGGCAGAGGCCCTGGGTGTTTTTCGCCTTCCTCTGCAGTATGGGGCACAGGTCACTTGCTGGAGGATTCTCTGCACCTTGAAGTCTTTAAACCATAATTTGAGGACTTCAATAGCTCAGACATAGGTTAGAGGCTTATTGAAGGAGTGGGAGGGTGGGTAAGATTTTGTGGCCTGCGTTGTGCAGATCAGACTAGATTATCATAATGGTCCCTTCTGACCTTAAAGTCTGAGTCCAAGAGGACACCGATGAATTCTGTTCTTTGAGTGGGACTTATGGTCAACTTCACCACGTTCAGTATGAGGCTCCAAGCTCACATGGTCTTCCGTTTGGGCCCGGCAGAGGCCCTTGATTAGCCAATCACCTAGGCATGGGAATACTTGCACTTGCCGATTCCAGAGGAAGACTGCCACACCCACCATGCACTTGGTGAACATCCAAGGGGCCACCAAAATGCCAAAGGGAAAGATTGTGAACAGATAAATTAATGTTGTTGACCATCAATCACAGGAACCATCTGTGGGACAGGATTATGGACACATGAAAGTACGCATCTTTCAGGTTGAGGGCAGCATACCAGTCCCCTGTAGAAAATGATAGAAGCTAGGGAGACCATGCAGAACTTCAACTTCCTTCATGAATCTGTTGAGGTTTCACAGATCTAAAATAGACCTGAGCTCATCCATAGCTTTGGGGATTAGGAAATATTGGGAGTAGAACCCCCTGCCCCTGAACTCCAGAGGGGTCTCCTTTACCACCCCAAGTTGTATGAGCATTTGCACCTTCCACAGTAGAAGTTGCTTGTGAGAAGGATCCCTGAAGAGGTGGGTGGGAAGGCAGGAGAGAACAGAATTGGAGAGAATATCCCTATTCTACTGTGCTCAAGACCCATCAGTCTGAGGTTATTTGGGACCAAGCATGGTAGAAATGAAATAGACAGTTCACAAAAAGAAGGCAAGGATCTGGGGTTTGAATCGGCACACCATCCTCAGGTGCAACATCAAAAGTTTGGTTATGAAGCTCGAGGAGAACTGAGATGGGCACCTCCTGCCCTATTTCCTATTATAGTCCTGTCTGAGAGGAGCAGAGCAGAAGCATGGGACAGACTGAGCTCTGAACAGCTTCTTTGGGGGGCCAGTGTGTGAATCCCCAGGGATTTAAGGGTTGCCTGTGAGTCCTTAAGGTTGTGGAGCCCTAGAGACTGTCTGCTCTGAAAAGAGTCCCGAACAGTCAAAAGGCAGGTCCTGGATAGTATTCTGGACCTTCTGCAGGAGCCCTAAGACCTGAAGCTGCATCTCATGGTTATGACGGTAACCATCGTGGGAGTAGCCAAATCTGCAGAATCCAAGGGGACCTGTAGGAAGGCCCATGCGACCACCAGACCCTAAGTCTGAGTGAGCTGACCCAGACCAGCTGCGGGTTTATCATCATTGTACAGATGTACCCTTAACTGTTGCTGCTTCTTTACGAGGGATAAAGTCCCTGAGATGGAATGATTTGAGATTTATTTTTTTAAGATATTCTTTTGCCTTTAAAAAAAAGTTTAAAAACAGCCTTAGCCATCAGGAATGTCAAGTCTGATCTACTCTGGTTTTACTTGAGGGGCTTCTAGGTCTTAGGCCTCGTTAATTATGCAGAACGTGTAGACAGAACATTTAGCAAAGGTGTCCTTTCCTCAAAATGTTAACTATGTGTTATTAAATTTTTTAAAAACCATCTGATTAAAATTCACTTTCCCTGCTTGGCCTGTTAATTCAGGATTTCACAATCCCCCAGTGACTGCAGTCTCGGAGAGCAAACGAGATGTGAATTTCTAACATAAAACACAAGCTAGGGGAAGGCAGGGGGAGAGAAGGATTCCTTAAAAAAAACAGCTACCAAGCAAAAGTGAAAAAGGGCAGAAGCCTCAATTTTTTCCCCTTTAACCAGAAATGAAATCCCCCTGCAGATGCTAGACTGCTAATAATCTAACTGGTGTTCCCAACTATGCTCTTTCATTACTCTAATGTGGTACAGCAATAGTAATCAAGATTTGTCAAAAGCTTTTCCAGACAAACTGATAAGGGACATTCTCTTTCTTCTCACTGGAACGGACTGTAAAAACAAGAACTGTGTCCCACTTTGTCCCTGGCTACATGCAAGTGAAAGGAGGAACGTCGCTTTTGCAATATGTATTTGTAATGGTTTGATGCTGAATCATTAATTCCCATCCAAACAGGATATTCCCTGCAGATTTATCAGTAAGAGGAACTTATACATGACACACAACTCCCCATCCCCACAAGCAGAAGCATGTGAAACACCTCCCCACATGCTGCAGAGGAGTGGCTATGTGATTTCACCCACCACTACAACAGAAGCAAGCCCTGTGTTGCACAGGCTCTACATTCCCCATCCACACACACAGGCTTTTCTTTAATCTCAGATTAATACATTTCTGATTTTGGAAAGAAGTCTTCCCAGTTCCACTCCTTTACCCCACTCTCAGGCCTGGCTCCACTCTACATTCTCCGCTGGTTGGAGGTCAGAAAAGAAGTCCCTTTGGGTCCACAGGGCTATATCTGCAGCCCTCTTACTCCCCCTATTTGTCACAGCAGGAACTTCAACTTTAACCCTTATTCAATACGGGAATGGGTGGCTGCTAGACAGATCCAGAGTCTTGACCCAGAGTCTTCCTTATACTGCAGAATGAGAGTCTACAATCCTATGAGATGACATGTTCCAGCCCAATCCCCATTCAGAGCACACCACAAAGGTGTCAGCTTGAAGGTCATGACTTACCAACACACATTCTCCCAATGATCCGACATCCAGCGATGGAAGCATGAACAACAGGGATGGTCTCAGAAAGCTCCCCCTCAAAGATACTGTAAAAGGAAGACAGTGAAATGACGCTGCAAAGCAAAGAGTGACATATACAGAGAATCCCATTCAATCCAGAGGGACTCAGACCCCAAGGGAAATCGAGTGAATAGACCTGAGACGGAGATCTGATGTTCCTGACCTGTTTTACAAAGATACTTATGAGTATCCCCATTTTACAGAAGAGGGGGCAGAGAAGTTCACTGACTTGCCCAAAGTTTCACAGCAGGTTAATGAGTCAGGAATAGAACTCAGTGCAGTCCGCCCCTCCCCCCCGGTCCGCCCCGTTCGCCGGACCCCCCGCCCCGGTCCGCCCAACTAAACTGAACTAATTTCCTGTTAAAATGAATTATTTGAATGTGTCAGCAGCACAGTGAACACAGAACAGGCGGGGGAGGAAGGTTGGGGTTAGCGGGGAGGGATGTGGGGAGCGAGGGGGGCAGGGATGGAGGTGGCAGGGCGGCCTGGACCCCGAGGCCGGGGAGGGACGTGGACGGGGTGGGGGGGCGGTACGGCCTGGGACTGAGGTGGGCGGGGAGGCCCAAGGAAATGGGCGGGGGGGGAGGCCCAGGGCCGGGGCCGGGGGAGACCCAGGGCCGGTCCGCGCGCTCTTACCTGTAGAAGTTCTCCGAGCCGCCGATGGCCACCAGGCAGTAGCAGTTGGTGAGCTTGGCGAAGCAGCCGATCTCGTGGTTGTTCTCGAAGGTGGCGCGCACCGCCATGGCCGGAGCGCGACAGACACGCGCGAGCTGCCACAGACCGCACCGCCTCGCGCTCCGTAGCTCCCCACCGGAAGTGCGCGGGTAGAGCGGCCCCGCCCCTCGTCTCTATGGCCCCGACGCAGCACAGCGCGGCGCCGCCGCAAGGCGGGGGCGGGACTCGGGAGGCCGCGAGCCCGGCTCCGCCCCGCGCTGGGAAGGAAGAAAGGACCCGGCTGCTGCCGGCGAGGCCCCGGGAGTGCCGCCCCCCGAGACCCGCGCGCTGGGTCCCCGCTTCTCCCCGCGCAGCGCTGAGCCCTGTCCCCGGGAGCCGGGACGCGGGCGGGGGCAGGCGGGGAAGACGAGGACGACAGGCCCCGGTCTGTGCCGCGCTGGCCCCGCCCCCTCCTGGCATCAGCTCCCAGCCCGGGGTCTGCTCCTGGCTGGAGACCTGAACTCCGGGCCCGTCCCACGTGGTTCCGTGGGGCGCCCCCTTGTGGAGAGTGTGGGGCCGGGTCGCGGGTCCCCTTGTCCTGGCTCTTGCCTGGCTGGGTTCTGGGGACCAGCCGCGGGAGGCACTGTTCTGCCCGTGACGTCACTCCTCCTGTCTTTTGGGTGCCTCCTGCAATAAACGTGATGATTATTAGTAATAGTGAGTTCTCAGCTGCAGTAGACAAGGTAACACTGTCTGTGGGGCATCGAGAAGATGGTGATCAGAGGAGAAACGTGCCTCTGGGCAAGTCCCTGGGCATAGGGTCATGACTGTACAATGTACCCTGCCTGGAGTGCTTAATGTGTAATGTAACCCTTCTGCCCATCAGAGTTGGCAGCAACAAGTGCCGGGTTCAGTATCCAGGGGTTCCATTCCAATAGCACAATACAAAAACCGGCTCGAGCCCCCACCCAGTGACCTGGGACAACCATATACCACCCCTCTGGGCATCTGTAAGAGACAATACTTCCCCTCTCGCAAGTACAGAGTCTGAGTGTACCAAAGCCTTTTAATAACAGGGAGAAACAATGTGGCATTATATTGGGGAAACACCACAAACAAGGTTAATAAACCAAACCATGAACCAGAAGCCCCCCTCCCAGCAAATAGGCCATGGCCTTCCCTTTGGCTTTTGAGTTTCACAACCCCAAAAAGTTACTTAATAGTCCCAAAAGTCCAACAGCCCAAGAATTTCTGTTCTTGGTTAGTGCAGAGTTCAAAAGTCAATTGGCAGAGTCTTACCTCCCAGCCTGGGTGGAAATGGAGGGTAGGGCACGGGGCACCTTACGTGGCCCGAGGCCGACTGCACCGCCTCTCTGTGGGGTTCCACTGCAGCCCTTACTGCAATCCGCTTTACTCTGCTCGCTGACACTCGAACTGCTTTGCAACGCCAGTCACTTCGCTAGCCGTCCTGCTAGCCGACACACGGACAGCTCTGCGGTGCCAGTCACTTCATTAGCAGCACAAACGGCTCCGCTAGTCAACACACGGACTGCTCTGCTGTGCCAGCCACATGAACTGCACTCAGGAACCACTCAGCAGAGTCCGCTGCCAGTTACACAAACTGCACCCAGGAACCACTCGGCTGAGTCCGCTGCTTTGCTCTGCTAGCTGCACAAGTTGCTTGGTACCACCAACATGCCTTTAGACCCGCCCCCACTTAACACAGTGCTCAGTGGTTTCAGCTTTCAAGTGATTTCAACTCTTAGTGGGGGGTCAGCACATTGACAGCAGTACACCAGCAAACTCAAAGTGAATTCAGCTTAAGAGGCTGAACCAAGACTCCTAAGGGAATCAAAAGTAGCTCTAACATTTCACAGTGGAGAAAAAAAAAAAGATGCAATGGGCTGGGGTTTAAACAAGCCCCTTACCAAAAAGTACACAAATATACCCACACCCTTTCTCAATTTCAGAGTATTCTGAAGTGCGTGGCCCTTGCCCAGTGAGTGCTACCTAGATGATGGCGAGTCCTTCCCTCATAACAAGAGCCAAGTATATGTCCATAGTCCTTCATTCACACGGTCAGGATAACATCACTTTATCATTCCTGCCCCAGTAACATAGAAACTGGGGCTCCCACATCAGCCGAAGTGGCCATGTGGGCTGCTGTGAGCTCAGGCTAGGCGCAGTGGGTGTATCTATTCAAATTGATCAGCCCCAAAGTTATTTTCCAAAACTCACTGTAATTCCCATAGTTCGCCACCAGATGTCAGAATATATCCCATTCCTGACACTGCTTACATGTAACGAAAGGAGCTGGGGCACAAGGAGGTATTTTTACATTCATAAATGATACAGCCAAGCCCAGAGCTGCTGGGGCTATGAACTGCCAAGTCCCAGGGCTCAGCCCTGGCACATTTTCAGCAGTGCCTGGCTGTTGCCAGCTTGGGATGCCTGGGTCACAGAGATCCCCACTGCCTCAGTGTCGGGAGACTGGTGAGAGGAGGACAAAAGGGAAGATTGAGAATGATGCTTTTTGGGGTTATCTGGGGTGTGTAGGAAATCCCTAACATTTGCTTACCACATGAGGAAGTCTTGGCTGTGCAAAGGTCACCATTTAAAACCTGGAGGGCCATAAGTGGCCTGTAAGCTGCTGGGGCATAGATTGCCTTCCAGTGAGTGGAGCAAGGACTTTGTCTGGTGGTGATGGCAGTAGGGTAATGACAAACGTAGAGCCAGGAATCTGGCACTGGTCCAGGGGTGAAGCTGGAGTCAGTGTCAAGGAGCCAAGCTAAAGGTCAGAACCATGGTCAGAAGCCTAAACCAAAGGGTAAGCTGGAGTCATAGCCAGAGATATAGGTAGGAGGAAGAGCCAGGAGTCAGAAGCCTAAGCTGAAGGGCAAACTGGAGTCTTAGAGACCTAGTCAGGAACCATAGTGGAGCATGAAGGCTGAGGTAGAAGCAAGGATGGGAACAAGCAGGAGCAGGGCTTGATGTGAGGACTGGAAACAGGCTGGAGCAGGAAGCGAAAGCAGAGTAAACACAGCTATGGCCATGGTACATATTGAGAAGCATTTTGCTGCCGCAAGGCTAATATAGCAAACTGGTGGCGACCCTGGCCCAATCAGGAAGCACAAGCATTTGGAGAGTGCTCATTACGTCCAGCTGAGCTTGCTGGGTTGCTTTGTGACACAGCCTCTGTACCAGACAAATTAGGATTAGGCCAGAAGAAATCTGATGAGGTTCAACAAGGACAAGTGCATGGAAGAATCCCATGCACTGCTACAGACTAGGGACCAAATGGCTAGGCAGCAGTTCTGCAGAAAAGGACCTAGGCATTATAGTGGATAAGAAGCTGGATATGAGTCAACAGTGTGCAACTTATTGCCAAGGCGGCTAACGGCATTTTGGGTTGAATAAGTAGGGGCATTGCCAGCAGATCAAGGGACGTGATCTTTCCCCTCTATTCGACATTGGAGAGACCTCATCTGGAGTAGCGTGACCAGGTTTGAGCCCCACAATACAAAAAGGATGTGGAAAAATTGGAAAGAGTCCAGAGGAGGGCAACAAAAATTATTAGGGGCTGGAGCACATGACTTATGAGGAGAGGCTGAAGGTACTGAGATTGTTTAGTCTGCAGAAGAGAAGAATGAAGGGGGATTTGATAGCAGCTTTTAACTATCTGAAAGGGGGTTCCGAAGAGGGTGGATCTAGATTGTTCTCAGTGGTACCAGACAACAGAACAAGGAGTAATGGTCTCAAGTTGCAGTGGGGGAGGTTTAGACTGGATATTAGGAAAAACTGTTTCACTAGGAGGTTGGTGAAGCACTGGAATGGGTTACCTAGGGAGGTGGTGGAACCTCCTTCCTTAGAGGTTTTTAAGGTTAGGCTTGACTCCTCATTCTTCTCTTCTGTAGACTAAATAACCCCAGTTCCCTCAGCCTCTCCTCGCAAGGCATGTGCCCCAGTCCTCTAATCATTTTCATTGCCCTCCACTGGACTGTCTCCAATTTGTCTGTAGTGGGGGGGAACCAAAACTGGGCACAATACTCCAGGTGTGGCTTCACCAGCATCAAATAGAGGGGAATAATCACTTGCCTCGATCTGCTGACAATGCTTCTACTAATACAGCCCAATATGTCATTGGCCTTCTTGGCAACAAGGGCACACTGTTGACTCATGTCCATCTTCTCATCCACTGTAATCCCCAGCTCCTTTTCTGCAGAACTGCTGCTTAGCCATTCAGTCCCTAGTCTGTAGCAGTGAATGGGATTCTTCTGTCCTAAGTGCGGGAGTCTGCACTTGTCCTTGTTAAACCTCATCAGATTTCTTTTGGCCCATTCCTGTAATTATTCTAGGTCACTTTGGACCCTATCCCGACCCTCCAATGTATCTACCACTCCCCCCAGCTTAGTGTCCTCTGCGAACTTGCTGAGGGTGCAATGAATCCCATGATCCAGATCATTAATAAAGATGTTCAACAAAACTGGCCCCAGGCCTGACCCCAATAACATGACCGGACACTGATATTTTCAGTGGTAAGTTTTCTTTACTTTTTTAATGTAGTTTGTACTATCTCTCTTAACATAGTTGTTAGCAAGTTGTAGCCTGAACAGTTATCACACTTATAAGATTATGTATTGGGGTGCAACATGCACTGGTCATAGATAGCAGGTTATTTTCCTAGGCAGCTACTTAAAGTTAATTAAAAAGATGGAAGTTGGTGAAACAAACTTTATTTAGTACAGACAACTGTAACTGAAATCATAGGAAAGGATCAATATGCACTAAGATTAGAATAAATTAAGTATAGTAAAGTGGTTTCCTGCATTGTGCATATTTACGCTATATGGAGAGCACTGGAAACAACGATGGAAAGGAACAAAAGTGAAGCCCATCAGAAAGGAGATCCTGATTCAGTTTACACAGTCTTGAGGACCTGACACATGCCAGGAAATGGGAACTAGGTGTATTTTATACCCTTCCTTATGTTGACAGTACAGCTATATACCATTTCATGCTTTATCCTGACTATAATAAGATCAATAGCTGTCCCTAACCATACATGGCCTTTGGGGTGTCCTTAATTAAGCATTAATATTCCTCTCTTACATCACTTATTTCTTAATAATTCCTATATGTACAAGTAGTCTAATTGCCTAGATACTGTATAGCAACCTAATTGCTAAAGCCCCTTGTGATGTTCCCCTCTGATGTTATTTGGACTGGTGTTCTGCTAGGCCTCTCCAATCCTTGATTCTGGGAGCCAGACTTACCCTGCTCTGCTGTGAGAACCCCCCACTCCTGGGCTGTTCACGTACAACCTCTGGTTTGTAAGTTGCTCACACCTAGTGCAAGTGAATGACACTAGCCAATACCTCCGGTCCCAGAGACAACCCTAGGAACCTCCATCTTGCAGTGTCCAGTTATGCCCACTTGGGCCTGCAAGCTTATATAAGTTCGTCAATTTAACTAAGAAATTGACATGTACCAGGCTTGCTATTCCAAGGGAAGCCTCTGACACACTGCAAACCAAACGCACTGTTTCAGATAGAATAAACAAACAGATTTATTAACTATAAAGACAGATTTGAAGTGATTATAAGTCAAAACATAACAAGTCAGTCTTGGTCAAATGAAATAAAAGCAAGACACATTCTAAGTTCATCTTAATACTTTCAGTGTCATTACAAACTTAGATGCTTTTCACTGCAGGCTAGCTGGTTACTTCTCAGGCTCTCCCCTTTGATCAGCACTTCATTCGCTTGCTGGTGGTGCTGTCTGTAGATGTAGGTAGAAGAGAAAGAGCCAGCATGAAAAATCTCTCTCCCTTTTTTCATGTCCTTTCTTCCCTCTTGGCTTTGCTCCCACCCGGCTTTCTGTGTCAGGTGAGCATTACTGAGCCTCTCCAAGCAAGGTTGAGCAAATCCTCCGGTGTGGCCTCATGCAGGTGAGCCACTGCACTGTAGACAATGGCTGTTGATGGGTTGGTTGACACTCTGCCTGGGTGCTGGTTACTTTCCTTGCTGTTGCCTCTGGGAGCTAATATCTTGCTGATTTCCCCCAACTTACAGCATGTTTTAGTGATAACCATACCACACAATTCTTATAACTTCATATGCATTAATGATATTCATGTATGAATAGAGAAATGACTTGTAGCCGATTATAACCTTTTCCCTGATACCTTACAAGGCATGCTTTATATGTAAGATCACGATTATATGAAAATGAGGAATATGGGGGTTACAGTGCACTCCCCCAAGGTATAGAATGTCACAGACCCCAAACTCCCCTCCGGTGGAGTACTTGACCTGTTTAGGGTTAATTGATTGTGTTTCAGAATGAAAGCAAAACAAATTTGACTCAGGATTATCTTAGATTTCCCTCATTTCAGCTACACTTCAGCCTTTAATATAATTACTTCCACAAAGCCTTAACGTAATGATAGGCCCTTAAATTTTAGCAAGTTTAATAACCCATATACTTATGTTCACTTATTTGCCCCAATGCATGTTCCACGCTAACAAGCCATACACCCACATACATCCAATCTTATACTGCTATTATGTCATTTTACCATTAGCAAGCATAAAATCACTCAAAAGACATGAGAGAGCCTTACTTATGACCTATGATCCTAAGATTTTGTCAAGGTATTTTTAGTAAAAGTCACAGACAGATCAGAGGCAATAAAGAAAAATTCACAGAAGCAGTGACCTGTCCATGACTTTTACTAAACATATCCATGACAAAATGGGGAGCTCAGCTGCGGGGGGCCCCGTACTGCCTGCAGGGCTGAAGTCACAGAGATCTCTGGAAGTCACGGAATCCATGATAAAATTGTAGCCTTAATCATAACATCAGGTTAGCAGCCAACAAAATTGATACAGGAAAAGAAAATCTTTAAATACTCCTTTTAATTTAAACAGAATTTTAGTTAAATCACCAAGAACCAGGTAAAGAACTATATAGGATGACATCAAATGATTATTTATAAAATAAAGCTTGTAGTAAAATGGTCTTTTTTAATAAGGGCTAAAATAATGTAGAAGCCTGGACTATTTCAGCATATTACTCTGTGTTTTGTGTTTGTTTTCAAACTGACACAAGATAAAACTATCAGAAAAAAATTATGGTAACTCTGGGAATGAGATCGGAGAACGTTATAGGACGTGGTCTACATTACAAACTTATGTCAGTGTAACTAAGTCACTCAAGGGGGTGGAAAAGCCACTCCTCTGAGTGATGTAGTTACACCGACCCAACCCCCAGTATAGACAAAGCTATGTCAATGAGAGGGCTTCTCCTGTCGACACAACCGTCACCTCTCGCAGAGGTGGAGTACCTGTGCCGCCAGGAGACGCTTCCCCGTCCAAATAGGCAGCATCTTCACTAAGTGTTACAGCGGCGCAGCTGGGCCAGTGTAGACACACCCTAGGACAAGAGAGAACAGATTAGGGCCCAAATCGACTAGATATTTGCTTAGATTTTGATTTGTTATAGCTCATGATCAGGTCCAGTCTACTGTGTCCAAGAGTTAGTCTTTTCTCATCCCTGTGTATATTGCAGCTATTTTCCTTTGGTATTTCAGCACTGAGTTTAGCAGAGCTTGGGACTGCAGCTATCAACTCACTTTTTAACTGGTTGTATTGGAGAATCAGGTCCAGTTTACTATGTCCAAGAGTCTGTGTTCTCTCGTTCCTGCATATTTTGCTGCTGCTTTCTATTGATTTTTCACTTGAAACATCACTAGGCCCTTTCTGCTTGGTATTTGCCTCATTTGTACAAGTGTTCTCAAAGGGGGATTGTAAGTTTGGTCCCTGTCTGATGGCAAAGTGATGGAGCAATTGGTCATTTTTAGTTTTAGCTGGTGCCTTATTTTCTAAATGACTAGGTTCACTGCAGCTTGGTATGGGGAAAGACATTGGCTGCAAGGATGCCTGGTGTGACTTAAGATTAGGCTGGTCATATAAGGTAGACTTGATTTTAGCTGACGTGCTGTGGCTAGAGTTTGACATTTCCCAGTGCTGCTTGGAGTCACTTGGCTTCATGGAGCCAATGGCTTCCTTTCTCTTTTCACTGGTGAAACCAGGACCCAGGTCTTGCTTTTCCTGGAGTACCTTGTAGGTGGAGTTCTTCAGAAAAGGAGACATCTTTACACTCTCAATGCTTGAATTTGAGAGACTACTTGCATGGCTTGCGGTTTCAGCTTCATTCGTTTGGGCAGATTTTAAAGGCGTCTGAAAGTTCCATGCTGAGCAGCGAGGTGAAGTGGGGCTCGTTCCAGCCTCAGAGATACAGAAACCAGGCACAGGTTTGGATTCTGCATACAAGCTTCGGAATTCGCTGTCAAACTCCTCAACGATTTTGCCTTGGAAGTGTGTCACCAAGCAGGTGTGAACTTGACTGCAAAGCCAAGTAAAACTGGAAAAGAAATGTAAAGGTGACATGAATCAGCAGAAAGAGATGGTTAGCAGGTGTTTCTAACCTTGTGATATCTATGGTAAATCATTTATATCTTCACACTGATGTGTGCATTGGAGCCTCACCTCATGGTCTCAGGGGAAGGTGTCTGTTTCACCAGATGGAGAAGGATTTTGCACCCTGGGCTCTGAATGTACATGGGAAGGGGAGGGGTACAGACATACTTGGCTTCTTGCAGGCAGTTTAAACCACAGTAGAGAGGTGTCCCTGGAAGGGAGGAGGGCCGGGTGAGTGGGGGGCTCTGGGTGTGTCCCCAGGAGGCGGGGGCGGGATCCTGGATGGGGCACTGGATGTGTGCAGGAGATCCTGGTCTGTAGAGGATGTATTCTCTGGAGCAGTGGGATCCTAGGCTGTAAAGAGGTATCTCCCTGGGATGGGGGAATCCCAGGCTCTGGGGGGCTGGTGTTCTGGGGGCTACCGGGCACAGGGGGAGACAAAGCAGAGGCTACCAGAGCCTCCAGGATCAGTTCGCTGTATTTCCTGTATCTTTATTTCTGTATCTTTGGTACAAGGTTAAAGGATTTTTAATGGTGTGTTTGCCAGGTTCTGAGCCAGCTGAAGTCTCAGGATACCAACTCCCGAACCTGGGTTAAACTGTTTAATTTTGGACAGTGACCAGGTTATGTTAATACCTGTGACTCTTTGGCTCCACACCTTTCATCTACATTATATAACAGGTAATGTTAATTGCATGAAGGTGCGGAGATTAACCTTGGAGGCCAGGGGTAGCGCTACATTGCCGGTGGTGGGACAGCATTAGCGATTGGCATGGTATGTGGTGCTGGGATGAGGGTGCTGTGGAAGGCAGAGCATGCAGGAGAGCTGCGCAGACATGGACAGCAGAGGGTTTGGGGGGCACAGGTGGAAAGGGCAGGGTGTGTGTGGGCAGGGGAGGGTCGGGGGGCACAGGGGGAGCATGGGCAAGGGAGGGTCGGGGGGCACAGGTGGGAATGGAAGAGGGAGTGTAGGCAATGGAGGGTCAAGGGCACAGGTGGGCAGGGCAGGAGGAGTGTGAGCAGTGGAGGATTGGGGGCACAGATGGGCAGGGCAGGCGGAGTGTGAGCAATGGAGGGTCGGGGGCACAGGTGGGCAGGGCAGGGGGAGTGTGAGCAATGGAGGGTCAGGGGCACATGTGGGAAGGGCAGGCGGAGTGTGGGCAGTGGAGGATTGGGGGCACAGGTGGGCAGGGCAGGAGGACTGTGAGCAAGGGAGGGTCAAGGGCACAGGTGGGCAGGGCAGGAGGAGTGTGAGCAGTGGAGGATTGGGGGCACAGATGGGCAGGGCAGGCGGAGTGTGAGCAATGGAGGGTCGGGGGCACAGGTGGGAAGGGCAGGCGGAGTGTGGGCAGTGGAGGATTGGGGGCACAAGTGGACAGGGCAGGGGATCTCAGGTGGGTGCATGGGGCAGTCGGGCAGGACGTTTGGTGGGGTAGCCCTGGTGAACACAGACAGGGAGCCGGGGGCTGGAGGGAGGAGGAGTCCCTAGGCCATTGCTCTGAGAAGCAGAGGAGACACCGCTGAGCTCTGCAGGGAGCCTGTTGAAGAGGAGGTGCCCAGGAGCTGGACAAGACTTTTCCTGCAGTACAGTGGTGGCAATGTGGAGGGAGGGGAAAGGACTGAGCCTAGCTGTCCCTGGCACCTGCCAATGCTGCAGTGCACTGGCTGGTTTCTTCATGTTGCTTCTTAGAGGCACCAGCTGGCTAGAAGCTGCTGCTGTTCCCCAGGTGTTCTTTGCCCTGTGGTTACTGTCACTGGATCTCTGACTGGTCCAGCTTCTCACCCTTGCTGCCCATAGTGCGGATGCTTGTCCTCTCCGCATCTGTAACGTGTGGCCTCCCAGCCCACAGCCACGCACTCTGTCCCCCTTCCACTGGATATGCCTCTAAAAGCGCTTGTTAATCCTCATAACCTTCTGAGCAAGATTAGCACATTGTGTTCTCGTGTGGCCGTTTGGTGCAATGCTGGGCTCACACCAGTTTTATTCTGGTGCAAACCCAGTGACTGGTTGAGTTGCTCCTGGTTTTCATTGCGGGGGCAAGATGAGATTTAGGCTTCCTGCCTTTGCCTTTCAAGCCTAATTAACTGGATATTCAGCTTCAGTTGTTTCCCCTCGTTACCCTTACCAGATTCATTCTAAATTATGCACAGAGAACACAGGACCTGCCGGGAATCCAGAGGAAAGAATAATTCAAAACAATACATTCAATTTGATTACGTCCATCGTATCATGGGCACTAAGGAAATAGTGTGCCTTCTAGGAGAGCTTCCAGTCTGACCATGGGAGGAGGATGTGGCTGGGTTTGTTAGCAGAGCCAGGAGCATGGAAAGAAGGGAGATTTAAGATGTAGGCCAGGGCAGCGCCTTGGAGGAGGGAGCAGGAAGTGTAAACTTGTTGCTCGTAGACAGCTTGAGGGGATATGATGAGACTGGCAGAGGAGTGAGGAGGGTGCACAGATCCAGGAGGGACGTGTCCAGGGTGGGGACAAGCCGATAGTCATTGGCACAGAAAAAAAAGGGTCTCATATTTTGGTATTTTGTAAAGAAACTCAGAAGATTTGGGAATGAGTTAAATAAGAGGGGGAAGAGTGAGACTTGACCTTTGGACTGAGATGTCAGCAGTAACACCGGTCTGAAAGGAGAGGCGATGGGAGAGAAAGAGTTGGCTTTAAATCATATTAAGCTGGAGTTGTTGGTAACCATTCAAGGAGCGAGAGCCCGGGACGCAGAGCTGCACATAGGGAAGCAGGTCTGTGACCCGTCAACTTGGAGAAGACAGTTAAGTTAATGTGAGCGAGAGAGGCCATGTAGGCTAAAGTGCAGAGAGGGCCAAGGACAGAATCTGAGGATCCTGACAGAGCAGGGAAGAGGCAGCAGAAGGAGACACTGAAGGAGCATTCCCGGAGGCAGGAGGACAGCATTCCACGGAGGAGAGAACGACAGCCTCAGAAAGTCTGAGCAGGATGGAATGCAGCTGAAATTCAGCCAGGATGCAGCCAAGTCAGCAAGATCCTGGGCAGAAGGACAGGGGTGCAGGAAGTGGAGAGGGCTTCAGGAGGAAGTTGATAGTGGTTATGAGGAAACGGGGGTGTAGGCCTAGGACTCAATAAGGGAGAAGTAGGGCTGCCTTGTGAGGAAATCAGCAGAACTCGAGGAGGAGAAGATGAGTGTGATGGTGTACCCCAAAAGGCTTTATGGGGGGGGTGCCTATAAATATATGTATGACATGACTGGAATATGGTTTTGCTACATATGCCATGTAACATATCTATGTAAATGTAAAGATCTGCTGGATCTGTTCATCCTATTTGTATGTATGAGTCAGTTTTGTATTCAAAGTTATGAATACTGGCTATGTACTTGGTTCGTTGTAAGTAGACTTTGGAAAGCAGCTGGGCAGCTGTCTGAGAAAAAAACCTATTCTCAGTAAAGGCCCAGTCAAGAACCAATAAAACTGACAGTGAACTTTGTAGACGCCCGTCCACACCCAAGCTTCCCCAGGAATGTGGCCTGGCCTGGCTGGTAATGAAGGGAGTCTGGCTCAGACATGTGACTGGACCATGTGGCTCTGAAGCTCCATTTTACAACTGGACTCTGCATAGGAAGAAGGAGGGGGTCTCCACCCACAAGAGAAAGTCTATATAAACCCTGGAGAGACCTCTCCATTTTGTCTTCAGCTGGCTCAAGGAACAGCCTCTCCACCCCACAAGGAGACCTGAAGGAAACTGGAACCTAGGACAATGACTGCAGGAGAGGGTGCGAGTGATAGCTGGATCCAGACTAAAAGGGAGATTAGTCTGAAAGAAGAAGTTCACTGAAACATCTGAGGGTGAGGCTTGTTACTGTATTAGTGATAGATCTGCATGTTCTATTTTATTTGGTAATACACTTTGTTCTGTCCGTTACTACTTGAAACCACTTAAATCCTATTTCCTGTCTTTATTAAAATCACTTTTTACTTATTAATTAACCTGGAGTACGTGTTTGGTACCTGCGGGGGGCAAACAGCTGTGCATATCTCTCTATCATTGTTATAGAGGGCGAACAATCTAGGAGTTTGCCCTGTATAAGCTTTATACAGGGTAAAATGGATTTATTCAGGGTTTGGACCCCACTGGAAGTTGAGCATCTGAGTGCCAAGGGCAGGAATACTTCCTAACCTGTTTCCAGGTAAGCCCATAGCTTTTGGGGGACATGGATCAGACCTGGGTCTGGTGTTGCAGCAGGCTAGCGAGTCCGACTCAAACCATGCAAGGTACTGAAGTCCTAAGCTGTTTGGGCAGGAAAACAGAGGCAGGAGTAGCCTTGGCATAGCGGGTGGCAGCTCTCAAGGGGGTTTCTGTGATCCCAACCCATCACAATGAGTTTGTGGTGAAGAAAGCCTCAGTGGCCTGTGGAGACTCTTTGGGGCTGCCCAGCAGTTCAGGAGCAAGAGTGGGGGAAGCAAATGTTGGATGTAAACCAGGGCAGAGGGTCAGTGGGGAGGAAGAGCAAAAGCGTGACATGGAGGAAAGCGTGAACGGAGGGTGTCAACTCGAGTCAGAGGTGAGGAAGCAGGAAGCCACAGGCAAGGATGTAGTTATGAGCAGCAATAAAATCAGATGTTGCTCTATCGAAGGTCATGGAAGGGGCAGCTGGGAGGTAGAGAGCAGCGTGGGAATGGGCAGTATTCAGGAAAATAAGCCAGTGATCAAAAGTGGAAAAGATCACTGCCGGGTGAAGACAACAAAGTCCTGGGAGTGGCACTGGTGGGGTGTGTGCGCAGCGGGAGAGTTAATGCAGTGTGAAGGTCAAACAGCAAGGTAAGGGCAGGAGGCTAGAGGATGGGTGAGTGATCAGCATGAAAGTTGAAGTAATTGACAAAATGATGAAGAGGGAGAGCCATGTGTTGAAATCAGGCAGGAAGAGGGTGTGAGGGATGTGGGTGAGATTATGAAATTGGTTTCTACGTAACATAGAAATCTCTGTGACAATGAATGTTTGGCCCAATGTTTCTGGGTTTTAGAGGTGCAAACTGCGATGTCTCACCTGTATGTACCAGCAAGAACGTGGTCACAATCTATCAGTACAAACTTCTCCAGAACCTGACCTGCAAATTTCTTGCCTGCTTTACTGTAATATGTGTCTCCACTCACACACCGCACTCGCATGTTCTGAAATCAGAGGACAAAATATGGATTGAACCAGATTGAACAGAGCAAGCTGAATCTTTTCTTTCTTAACAGATTTCTATACATATGATAACCTGAGTGATGGGCTGTCCTACAGTGATCCCCCGGTCCTGAAAGGAGGGAAGCAGCAAGAATGTTTTCTGGCTATTGCATTCCTTACAGTAACAGAGAGTTCTATCAAACTTCCTGCTGCTTGCGGATCATGTAATGAAATCAAAATACCAAAAATTAACCTGTTGTTATTGGGTAGCATCTTACAGCACTGCTTATACAATATCTTGGCATGAAGAATTTGTCCTTCTATATCAGGCCTGTACAACACGCGGCCCGCACAGGCTCACTATGCGGCCCGTGGGGGGGTGAGTAGGGGCGTGGCAAGCCAAGCGGTGGGGTGGGGGGAAGTGGATGGGGGCAGGACGAAGGTGGGGTTTTTCGGCCCGCAGATGGGTTTTTTGCAGTAATATGGCCCTCGCTGCTTTCCGAGTTGTGCAGGCCTGTTCTATATCATTTATTGAATTTAAAAATCTACACAGTTTCTACCACATCATTTATACAATTATTGAATAGCACTGGCCTAAGAACCAACCCCTGCCGAATCCACTAGAAAGACTCCATTAGTTGATGAGTCCTCATTCACAGCTACATTTTGAGATCTCTGTCAGCTTTTTAACCCATTTAATATATACAATACAGATTCTGCATAGTGCTAGGGTTTTGTTAGTCATGCAGTAGAAAAGCCTTACATAATTCTAACTATATTATTTCAGCCTGACTTGTAATCTTGTCAGACATCATCATTAGGGTTTCTCTCATCAGAGTGAAACTGACCTGAGCCTAGCCACATCTTTTATAAAATCATAGAAGTGTAGGACTGGAAGGGACCTTTAGAGATCAAGCAATCCAGTTCCCTGCACTCATGGCAGAACTATGTAATAACTGGACCATCCCTCACAGGTGTTTGTCTAACCTGCTCTTAAAAACCTTCAATGACAGAGAATCCACAACCTCCCTGGGCAATTTATTCCAGTACTTAACCACCCTGACAGGAAGTTTTTCCAAATGTCCAACATAAACTGCCCTTGCTGCAATTTAAATCCAGTGCTTTTTGTCCTGTCCTCAGAGGTTAAGAACAACAATTTTTCACCCTACTCCTTGTAAACAAACTTTTATGTACTTGAAAACTGTTATGTTCCTTCTCATTCTTCTCTTCTCCAGACTAAACAAACTCAATTTTTTCAATGTTCCCTCATAAGTCGTGTTTTTTAGAACTTTAAAAGTTTTTGTTTCTCTTCTCTGAACTTTCTCTAATTTGATCACATCTTTCCTGAAATGTGGCACCCAGAACTGAACACAGTAATCCAGTTAGGGCCTTATCAGTGCGGAGTAGAGCGGAAGAGTTACTTGTCGTGTCTTGCTTATAAAACTCCTGCTAATGTATCCCAAATGATGTTCTCTTGTTTTGCTAGTGTCATACTGTTGTCTCATATTTAGCTTGTGATCTACAATGACCCCCCAGATCCCTTTCTGCAGTACTCCTTCCCTAGGTACTCATTTCCCATTTTGTATGTGTGCAACTGATTGTTCCTTCCTGGGTGGCATACTTTGCACTTGTCCTTACTGAATTTCATCCCATTTACTTCAGGGTTGCATGTCCCTAGTTTGTTTACGAGAAGGTCATGCAAGACTGTATCAAAAGCTTTAGTAAAGTCAAGATATACCACATCTATCGCTTCCCCCACCCACAAGGCTTGTTACCCTCTTAGCAGCTTTGGTTATAGTGGAGAGTGACCCCAGCACACACTCAGATCATCCCCCAGAAATGTATGTCCTGTACAACCCAGCTCTCTCCTGGACAGTACAAATATATTATGAACTAGTATTAATGGAGGATTTTAACTTCCCTGATATCTGTTGGAAGCTTATTACAGCAAAATATAATATGTCTTGCACATTCTTAGCATGTGTAAGAGAACAACTTTCATTTTGGATCCTGTTTTGACCAACATGGATGAATTAGTTGTGAACGTGAAGGTGGTCAGGAACTTGGGAGGAGGTGATCATGATCTGATAGAATTCAAAATCATATGGAAAAGAGGGCATAAGAACAGCAAAACAAGGACACTGGACTTCAGGAAGAGAGATTTCAACCAACTCAGAAATAGTAGGCAAGGTCCAATGGAAAGAACAGTTAGGAAGAAAAGGAGTCAAAGGGGGGCTGGCAGTTCTTCTGGTGGCTGAACATCATGCTGTTTCAACGCTGAGGAAAGATAAGAAGATCAGCAGGAGGCCAATGTGGCTGCACAAGGAGCTTTTCAGCTATCTAAAACCCAAAGCCAGTTTTACTAAGAACAAACCATGCCAGACCAGCTTGATTTCCTTCTTTGACAGCGGTTTCGTGGAGAGGGGGAATGTGGTGGTTATAATATACATGGACTTCAGCAAGGCTTTTGACACAGTCCCACATGACAGTCTCATAAGTAAGCTGGAGAAATGCAGGCTCAGCGGAACTACATACTTACATACATACAGAGGGTTCTTGATAAATTGGAATCTAGCCTATAGGCAACAAAATGACATGCAAAAAAGACAAATGTAAGGTTAGGGAAGAAAAACCAAATGCACAAATACAGAATGGGGGAAAACTGGCTTGGCAGCAGCATTGCTGAGAAGGATCTGGGAGTTGTGGTGGCTCACAACCTCAACCTGATTCAGCAAATGCAATTCTGGGTTCCATTAACAGAGGCACAGCATGCAAATAACAGGAGGTGATAGTATTGCTCTACTCAGCACTTATTAGGTCTCAGCTGGAGCACTGTGTCCAGTTTTGGTCATTAATGTCTAAAAAGGATGAAGAGAAACTGGAAAGAATCCAGAGGCAAGCGACAAAGATGATCAAAGGGATGGAATGCAGCCATGTGAGCAAAGGCTGAAGGAACTGGGCATGTTTAGTTTGGAAACGAGGATATTAATGATAGCTTCAAACTCTTGAAAAGCTGCCATAAAAAAGATGGAGAAAAGTTGTTCTCTCTTGACACAGAGGGCAGGACAAGAAGCAATGGATTCAAACTACAGCATAGCAAATTTAGATTGAATATCTCAAGGAAAACCTCCTAACTGTAAGAAAAGTAGGATGATGGAAGAGACGCCTCAGGAGGTCCTGGAATCTCCTTTGCAGGAGGTTTTCAAAAGGCTGGATAGCTATCTAACGTGGATGGTTTAGACTCAACAAATCTTGCATCTTGGCAGAAGGTTAGACTAGACTAGATGACCCCTGCGTCCCTTCTAGACCTGTGGTTCTACGATTTAAGTCAGTTATTCCTTTTAGGGGAATAATATGCCAGTTTATTATTTTAAATCAGAGGTCGGCAACCTATGGCACGCGTGCCATCCTTGGCACGTGAGCCGATTTTTACTGGCACGGGAGGCTGCCTGGCAGGCAGGCAGCGCGCAGTTAAAAATCCTGCCTGTCTCTTCTCCCCCTCCCACCCTCCGGCGCGGGGGGAAGAAGCATGTCCGGCCGCTGCAGGCTTCCAGGACTCTTGAAGCGTGCTGGGTTCTGCCCCTCCTCCTCTTCCGGGCTGCCAGCCAATCAGCTGATGGCCCTTGCCAGGGAGGAGGAGGAGGAGGGGGAGTGGGAGAAACCAAGGGAGCTGCAGCACTGCTCTGGGTAAGAGGGGGACAGGGCGCTGGGGAAGGGGGTGGAATTGGGGCACATCCCCTCCAGCCCCCTGCCGTGACCACCCCCAGGACCCCAGCCCACACCCCCAGACCCCTGCCCTGACCCCTGCAGTCCCCTCACACACATCCACCCTCTGTCCTGACTCTGGCACCCCTGCCCCAGGCCCCTGCTCTGACCCCTGCAGCCCCCTCACACACACCCACCCTCTGCCCTGACTCTGGCACCCCTGCCCCAGGCCCCTGCTCTGACCCCTGCAG
>ML677360.1:2234807-2258665 GCA_007922305.1 Dermatemys mawii | reverse complement strand
ACCCCCCCCCCCATTCCCACCTGCCCCCCTTCACACCAAATGGGAGCTGCCCAGGTAAGCGCTCCACACCCAAACCTCCTGTCCCAACCTCGAGGCCCCTCCCTCATTCTAGCTCCTGGCCAGACCCTGCACCCCAATCCCTAGCCTGCTCCTTCACCCCCAGCCCTGGTTTAGTTATATAATATATAGACTTACAAAAAGAGACCTTCTAAAAAACATTAAAATGTATTACCGGCACACAAAACCTTAAATTAGAGTGAATAAGCGAAGATTCGGCACCCCCCTTCTGAAAGGTTGCCGATCCCTGTTTTAAATAGTTGTCCAAACACCTCAGCTGAAACATACTGGATTAGATAAAACAATAAAATAAGTTTATTAACTACAAAGAGATCGATTTAAGTGAACACATGTAATAAGGCACAGAAGTCAGAAATTGTTCTAAGAAAATAAAGATAAAATGCTTACTAGGGAATAATTTAACAAACTATACTAGATTCAAAGCAAAGTTTTCTCACCACATGTTTTCAAGCAGGCCCCTCCCACAGAGATAAAGGCCTGCTTCCTTTGTCTCTTCAGGTGCAGTTAACATGATGTGCAGGGAGAGAGGACGTGGTGCCTTGGGGTGTCTGCCACTTCTTTTTATAGTCCTGTCCCCGCTTTGAGAAGCATTCCAAGCTGGGAGCAAGGCAAAAGGCAGCGTGTGTGGAAGGAAGCTCCATGCTGTTTCTTGGCTAAGATGTAGATTTTTGCCCCTGCCCCTTTCCTGCCAAAGAATGGCCTCTGAGGCCAGGTCTACGCCACAGACCTATATCGGTATAACTACATCACTCAGTGGTGTGAAAAATCCACCCCCCTGAGCGCAGTAGTTACACCAACCTCACCCCTCACGTGGACTACATTGTGGGGGAGAGCTTCCTCCATTGACATAGCTACTGCCTCTTGTGGAGGTGGATGAACTATGCTGACAGGAGAAGCTTTCCTGTCGGCGTAGTAGCATCTTCACTAAAGTGATGCTCATGTGCTGCTGCAGCACTGTATGTGAAGACAAGCCCTTAGTAGGTAATGGTCCATCAGCCTTGTTTACACCTGCCTGAAGCGTCAGCCTGCCCTCTCTCTCTGAGGAACTGGTTTAGCCACTCCCCAGACTTATCTGGAAAACATATTTTTAGTCAGTTTATGTTTATAACTTCACATATGATGCTATGTGCATTTCACCTTGATACTAATGATCAGCAAATTATGAGATTTTAAATGATATCTAACAAAGCATACCTTGTACAAACATTATTACAATAGGGTATGTGAACAGAGGGGTATGTTCTGTCACACATATCAATTGCGTTAACTTTGTATACCACCAAAAGAAATGCTGCAAACTCACTGGGAAATGGTCCTTGTTAAGAGCCATTTTACTGCACATCTCTATAAAATAATTTAAGTACTTCTCATCAAGGATCAGGTAAACAGAGACATGTCGTCTGCTTGAAGCTTCCATCAGGTCACAGAGTATCTCCATGTCTGTGAAGAGATCCATGACGATTGCTATCACCTAGCAAGAAAAACAAACAAGAAGGCCCAAGTGAAGGAGATTTCTTAGATGGGCACGGTTGTGGTAGGTAGCTTCCCAGCCAAAAAGAGGAGGAAGCAACACCTCAGAGACTTGAAAGCCATAAAGTGTAGGGACTCAGGGCTGATGTACACTGGAAAGTTATGTTGGCCTAGCTACATCACTCACATTATTAAGCCAGGTAAGTCCTAGTGTGGACAGCAGTAGTGTCAGGGTTCCTTCCCCATTCTGAACTCTGGGGTACAGATGTGGGGACCTGAATGAAAGACCCTCTAAGCTTATTTCTACCAGCTTAGGTTAAAACTTTCCCAAGGCACAAATCCCTTGTCCTTAGACAGACGATATTTCTGCCACCACCATCAAGTGATTAGACAAAGAATCAGGGAAAGGACCACTTGCAGTCCCTATTCCCTTCAAAATATCCCCCCAAGCCCTACACCCCCTTTCCTGGGGAAGGCTTGAGAATATATCCTCACCAATTGGTACAGGTGAACACAGACCCAAATCCCTGGATTTTAAGAACAATGAAAAATCAATCAGGCCCTTAAAAGAAGAATTGTATTTAAAGTAAAAGAATCACCTCTGTAAAATCAGGATGGTAGATAACTTTACAGAATAACAAAAGATTAAAAAAAACACAGAGGTAACACCCTCTAGCCTTAGTTTCAAAGTTACAAACAAAAACAGGGATAAACCAAAGGGAAAATTCACAAGTCGAAAACAAAAGATAACTAACACGCCTTGCCTGGCTGGTACTTACAATTTTTGTAATATGAGAGACTGGTTCAGAATTATTTGGAGGAAATAGATTGGTCCCTCTCACTCCCAAGAGCGAATGCTTACACAAAGAGCACAAACAAAGCCTCTCCCCCCACCCTCCAGATTTGAAAGTATCTTTTGGTCAGGTGCTAACCAGGTTATTTGAGCTTCTTAACCCCTTACAGGTAAGGAGGAATTCTAGGCTACCCTCTGTATGGTTATGACAGCTAGGTTGACAGAAGAATTCTTACATAGATCTAGCTACCACCTCAAGGAGAGGTGGATTTATTACAATGATGGAAGAACTCCTTCCATTGCTGTAGTAAACATCTACACTACAGCAGCGCAGCTGTGCCTGCTAATGCTTCTAGGACAAAGATACCCTTGGAGCACTAAATAGTGGAGACCCAGAGAACAGGTCCTAGCACCTCTCTCTATACACATGGAGACAGGATGTTGAGGCTTAAACAGTGCTGCAGGCTGTTGCCAAACCTTGACCATCTTTCAATTCATAATAAGGAACCGGGACTTGGTATCAGGGAGAGTGAGCAGCAAGGTGGCAGCATTACCATGTTCATCCCCATAGTATACTTAGTTCTGCAGCAAAAACAACACAAACAAACAACCCCATATAAACACCAAACCGAAAGCAGAGCTCTTCTTGTTTTCAGGTATTTGCTGGCTCCTGTGCTGATGCTCCATGATGGTCTCAAGGGGTTTGCGGTCTGATTGTACTATAACTGGGTGGCCAGAAGTGTACTGATGGAATTGTCAAGCAGTCACTGGGCAAGTGCTACTCCTGGGCTTAAGAGTAGTCTTGGCAATGCCTCTCAGGCAACCTGGCCAATTAGGGATTTCAGCTGCAGTTAGCTAGCTGATCCCAAGCCCAGTTTCAGGCTGTCTTTCCTGACCTTACCCCACCCTTCAAAGGCACCTCCCTATGGCCTGTTTTCTCAGGAGGAGCCCTGGGGCATGCATGTTTTCATACCGAGTTTGATCAAGGCATCCAGATCAGCCGGTAGCTCTAGTCACGCAAGTTTATGTTTGATCTCATCTTTGAGGCTGAGCCGAAAGTGGTAGCTGTGCACAGCCTCATTCCATACAATGTCAGCTATCAGACACTAGAACTCCAGGTCATAAGTAGCAATTGGCTGGTGTCCCTGCCACAGGGTTGGAGTGTGGCTCAGGTCAGCAAAAATTACTGCTGGGGCTTGAACAACATCCTCAGATTGGTTCTGGAAAGGGCTAGATTTTTCCTGGACTGGGGAGGCCCAAGCTGACACCCCTGCAGTCAGCAGGCCAGTGATACGTCCCACCTGAGAGTGGTCAGTGGAGAAGGTGGGGAGGGATGGCAGGTGCAACAGGAATAGGAGCTGGCACTGGTCCATAAAACTATGGAACTGGCTGAGGTCACCTACAAATTTGTCTGTCAGAGGAATTTTAGGTTCCTGAGGGGGAGGTTACAAATGATGCAACATGTGCCTACAGTTGTAGCATTCTGCGCCTACAAGGCATCTAACCTGCCGCTATAGGTTCTGTATGGCATCACTACTTTGGACAGAGAGATGCTGGTCTTAGTGGGATCCACTCCAGTAACTGACCCACACCCACTTCCCTTCTTTATCTCCTTTTTGGTTGCATCGATCAGTGTCACAGACTGGGACATGGAGCAGTCAGTCCTAGTGGTTGAAGCCAGAGTCAAATTACAGGAGCCAGACCTGAGGGTCAGGGCCATTGTCAGGAACCAGGAGTCAGAAAACTGAGCAGGGGAGAAGAGCTGGAGCAAAGCTGGGAACAAAGTGGGCACAGGAACAATCACAGTTGTGGATATAAGCATTAAGCAGCCCCTGGCTTAGTGCTACTGCAGGGCTTACTAGTAGTCCTGGAAATGCCTCTCAACCAATCAGGCAGTCTGGCTGATTAGGGGTTTCAGCCATGGTTAGCTCATTGATCCTAGGCCCAGTTATAGACCCTCATTCTTGTGCCCTCCCTCCTGCCCATGGTATGGACAAACCTTAACCCAACACCACTCACCCACATGGGATGGACAAACCCTGACCCTGCACCGTGGGGTCCAATCCATGGGTGCTAGGCACTTGCACACACACAATACATAGACAGTTTCTACCCTAAAAGACTCATCCCTGGTCTACACTGTGGGTGTTGGGGGGGGTGGGAAATCAACCTAAGATATGCAACTTCAGCTATGGGAATAGTGTAGCTGAAGTCGGTGTATTTAAGTTGATTTATCGCAGCGTTTTCATGGCGCTGAGTCGACCACTGCTGCTCCCCCATCGACTCTGCCTGCGCCTCTCACGGCGGAGGAGTACTGGAGTCAACAGGAGAGCGCTCGGGGATCAATTTATCACATCTAGACTAGACTCAATAAATCAATCTCTGAAAGATCAATTGCTACACGCCGGGTTGGCGGGTAGTGTAGACCTGGTCTCAGAGTATAAAAATATGGCTGGAGAAAGCAGGAAAGAATCTGAACTGGGCTAGGTGAGGGGCCCAGGTGGCTATAGAGTTGAGCAGCATATGTAGCAGTCACAGCACACCAGCTGCCCAGACATTGCCAGGCTTGTGATGACAGCAGTCAGGACTCATGAGAGTTCCCAACAGCTGTGCCCCATCCTGTGTGCCTGCATTCATCCCGTTGTCCAAGACACTCTATCTAGATAGGGTGGGTGCTGTACATACCGTTTTTGCCTTGCTGATCAGGCACCGGAGTAAATCCTTGATGCTGTTGGCCTTGTTCCTCTGGAAATAGACAGTGGCTTGAGTTTGGCCATAGCCTGTGGCAGGTGGCATCACTGGCCAGCCCAGCTCCAGCTCTGGAGGCTGCTTGTCAGACATGAGTGGGAAGTAGGTACCAGAGCTTAGTTCAGAGAGTGTCTCCATGTCCCCCTCTTTGGGCTCGGTCTCATGCCCATTCCTTGCATTAGGCTCCAGGATACTCTGGCTTCTATACTGGCTCATGTAGTCCATGTCAAAGGGGGAGAGAAATGGCAGCTCCCGTTCTTCAGCAATGGCTTGCAGATAGCCAGGCTCCCCCTGCTCCAGAAAGGCATCCATAGCCAGCCTGGCTGTCTCACTGTGCTGCAACACCAGGGGGATGGGCTTCCTCCACCACGGCTTCTTTAACTCCTCCAACCGACTCCGCAATGGTCCAGACATGCCAGGACTGTCCCCAGAGCCCCTCTGGAATCGGGACCCAGCCTGAACATGGTGGCCAAACATGACTACAGCTGCTGCTGCTGCTCTAGAGGTTCTGTTTGTTGTGTTCTTCGGCAGCTGGCTCCGGCCTTCTCTTCCAACACTTTGTCTCTTTTGGATTTTCCTCGGCTCTTTCACAATAGGTTCCCCTGGGGCCGTGGGACTTGCCACTTCCTCTCTAGGGCTGCCAAGAGTTCTGTAGGAGAAGGGACGTCCCTTATTTCTTCATCTCTGTACAACTAGATTGGGAGTTGCTGAATGCTGCAAAAAGCAGCAAAAAATACCCTGGGCGAATGTAGGGGAGCCCTGCTTATTAATTATTAATAATATCGGGAGAGGTGCGAAGTTTCGACATACAGTGTTGGCAATCCTACCTGAGTCTGCGTTAGTTGTCAGTTACTGCTGAACATCCCTCCACTTCGGGGGGGAAGAGGTAGTTTTCCACAATCCTTGCCCTCAGTTTTGTTGGCTGCAGACAAGTTTTCGTGCAGTTGTGATTCTCAGCGTCTGGCTTGTCCCTTCCAGATGGATTCAAGAATTAATGGGCCCTTCCTTCTTCCTGCCAGTAACCGACTGCAGATATACTTCCTCATGTACTGACACCCAGGCAGGTTTCTGCTCTCACCTCAGCTTGTCTGTCAGCCAAGCTGCAACCTGCTGGGTCAGGTCCTGTGCTCAGAGTGGAATGCAATATTGAATCTTGTTCCAAACCAAACATGTTTCTCAGTGGTAATTATACAACAAATGCAAATAAAACAAGCAATTAACGATAGTCAGCCATGCAGCAAACACAGAGGAGACAGTCACTTGCCCATGATCACGTTGTCTGCCTGAAGCAGCACAGTCTCAGAACAGCACATACCTTTTATGCCATAAACCCTGTAGAAGCAACAATTCACAACAGTCGTGTTTTATTGGTATTTCCCCAAATACACATCTTGGGGGTACAGAAGCCCAAGGTATCTGAGAATGTCTGTTTCTCATGCAGTGCTAGAACAGCAACTCCATGCATGTTATGGGTATTTTCAGTGCTGTGTTGAGCCCAAGTCTGCCTGTGGTATTAGGGAGCCTTTAATACAGGTGCCACACATCAGGAGCTGTCACTGTACTTTGCATCCCTTCCCTGGTATTGAATGTGATGTGTTACTGGTACATCCATTGCACAACGTTCAGGAAGAAAAGCTCTGCACAGGCGACCTGATTTTCAGCCAGTAGGTGCATGTTCGATTACACAATGGCTCTGCATGTGCGCTACCGGAACTAAATGCAAACAGCTGAGATTTGCGCTGTGCATGGCTAGTGTGTAGCCAACCCCTCAATTTGCACATGCACATTTTGTCATCATCATAATAGCAGCGGGTAGCACAGACCCCGGGTAACATTTTTCATCCATAGATGTCAAAGTGCTTTCCAAGGGTGACAGCAGTATTATTATCCCATTTCCCAAAAAGGAAACCCGAGACCCAGGGTGGCAAAGGCCGACATTTCCAAACTCAAGGGCTATGGGACTGATGGGGTCAGCACTCCTACGAATCAGGCTATGTCATTTTAGGCAAGTTTTAATACAAATATGCTTGTGAGATGAGTCATGAGGCTCGACTGTACTCACCGATGGAGACTATGATTCACCTCCCAGTCATTATCATAACAAAGTGCTTTACTTTCAGTGGATTTGCTTTCAGGGTAGGAGTGTGCATGGTTTCTGTTAATGAAGCTGTTGCATGACCATTGCTCAGAAAGCTGTGGCTTGATGCCAGCAGTGTTCAGCCCGCATCTAGCCTTCCAGTGCGGGCTCAGATCATGGAAAAGGCTGTGACAGAAGTCTCCCAGTATCTTGCTCTCATGAGGTTCCCTCACCACAGGTGGCATTTCCTACTGGCTGTCACAGGGATTAGCTCTGCCAGCCAGTGCGTCCGTTCCCAGTGGTGACTCTCCCATCCTCATCGCTGCCTTCGTGACTGGTTGGGAAGATTAATTTCAGTGTTACCCACCAGTCCTGGGAGTATCTGCTCTCCTTTTGACAACCTGCCCTGACTGTGGCGTTTTCAGGGAGGGCTGTCCCAGGCACACCGGGTGACACCTACCTCCAACTTTTAGGCCATGTGGCCTACATACCACACAAACACAGCCTAAACAGACACTTCACAATGCTGCTCAGTCAAAGACTCTCTACACCGGTAGACACAATCCAACAATGTGTGTGTGCGAAGGGAGGCCCTTTCACACGGACTCCACCTTTAATGATTCTTACAACTAATGCCTCCTTGATAGGCTGCAGAGCCTATGTACAGCACCTCACAATTCAGGGCAGGTGGTCTCCCTCTAAGACACTGTTACACATAAGTCTCTTGGAACTGTACACAGTTCACAGCCTGTGCTTGCTCTTCCTGTCCTTGCTCAGGAACTCGACTGTACGTGTAAGGATAGACAACACTGCCTGCCTGTTTTATATAAACCGGCAGGGAGGGGTAAGGTCACACTCCCTGTGCACCAAACCCATGAAACTATGGAACTGGTGTATCCGGCACAATGTCAGCATATCAGCCTCGTACTCCCAGGTTGTTAAAACACTACAGTATGCTGAGTAGAGAATTTTCTCAGGAACACGAGAGGGAACTAAACACCATAGTCCTACAGAACATATTCAAACAAGGGGGCCACCCATCCATTGATCTCTTCACGGCATCCCAGAATGGCAAATGCCGGCAATTCTGAGACCAGGGCTCGAGCCTCAATCCCTAGGAGATGCCTTCCTTCTCAAACTGGATGTACCTCTGCTAAATGCGTTTCCTTTGATTATCGAGTTTTAATACAAAATATGAACCAACAAGGGCAAAGTCATCTTGGTAGCCCCCACTTGGCCCAGACTTACTTGGTACTCGTGCCTGTTGCAGATGGCAGTATGCACACCGTACACTCTTCCACTTTGGGCAACACTTCTATCGCAGGATGCCGGGAAGAAAGGGGCAGTTGATAGTAATTAATATAAATGAGAAGTTGATAATTGTAAAAAAAGTTGATAAGAGAATCAAAGAGACACAAGAAGAACTCTGTGGCCAGCAGAGTTACGGACAGTAAGGAGGAATTTTTTTAAAATATATTAGGTACAAAAAAATCCTGACAATGGTATTGGTCTGCTACTAGATGGAAATGGTATAATCATCAATAATAAAGCAGAAAAGGCAAAAGTGTTCAATAAATATTTCTGAACTGTATTTGAGGAAGGCTGCTGAGGACACTGTATGTAAGAAAACAGTATGACTGGGCAGAGCACCAATATGAAACTGCAGAAAACCTGAGTCTCTGGATTAAGTTTAGAAATGTGAGCAACAAGGCTGATGTGGTGGGAGTCTGCTACTGACCACCAAACCAGGGGGATGAAGCTTTCTTCTGGCAACTAACAGAAGTTAGTGGAGTGTAGGCCCTGGTTGGGGGATTTCAATACCCTGATATCTGCTGGGAGAGCAATACAGCGGTGCACAGACAATCCAGGAAGTTTTTGGAAAGTGTAGGGGACAACTTCCTGGTGCAAGTGCTGGAGGAACCAAAAAGAGGCAGAGCTCTTCTTGATCTGCTGCTCACAAACAGGTAAGAAATAGTAAGGGAAGCAAAAGTGGATGGGAACCTGGGAGTCAGTGACCATGAGATGGTCAAGTTCAGAATCCTGAAACAAGGAAGAAAGGAGAGCAGCAGCATATAGACCCCGGACTTCAGAAAAGCAGACTGTGACTGCCTCAGGAAACTGATGGGCAAAGTCCCCTTGGAGAATAACATGAGGGCAAAAGGAGTCCAGAAGAGCTGGCTGGATTTTAAAGAATCCTTATTGAGATTTCAGGATGTAGAACTGATAAATGAAATTGTTTGTACATTGTTCATGTTAAACCTCATAAGTAAAGTTTTATGAATGAAACTTCATTCTTCCACAAAACCTAGTACCCCAATAACTGACTAATTGACAATTAAGATGTTTGTTAAGAACCACAGCTGTTCAGGCGGCTGCCCTTGTGAATTTCACTTTCAATCCAATTGCTACTTAAAGTATTTAAACTTGCACTGTTTCAACATCGTAACTTCTGCTCACTGGTTGCCATTTTGTATTAACTATTGTCCATTGTCTGCCATTTCTTACACTTGTCCATATTGTAACCCAAACTCCATTTTAACTTGTCTTAAACTCCATTTTAAAATGTTCACTCCATTTTGTAAACCCTGCTGTAAAAGTTGTTCTGCAAAACCCTGATGTAATCTGATTAGTTTAGATGTGTGAATGAGGTATGCATGGATGATGGAATCAACCTCCAGCCCGTCCTGATGAAAAAGTATGAACACCAACGGCTGAAGATGCAGACTACAGCCCTAACAAAGTAAGAGGAGTCCACTCTAAAGAGAAAAGAACAAAGGTCCAATTGAAGGAACATCAAAAACAGGTCCAAGGCTGAAAGTCACGTCTGCAATTGATGGGTGATCAATCACACAGATCCCAGAGGCAGCATGACACAGCAAGACCTAGAGATGTTGGATTCAAACTAAAAACCTATAAAAAGGATGGGTGAGATGGGAGACTTTGGGTAACGTTCTGCTGCCAACATCAAGGGGTATCGGTGTGCGCCCGACAGAGACCCAACCCCTCCTTGTGCCCGGCTCTCTTGGCCAGTTAGCCGCCACAAGCTACGATCCCAAGCTGCGAACCCAAGCCACAGACTCAAGCTACGTTCAGGACGGGTAACTATACAGCAGCTGCAGAACATCTAGTGTGTGTGTGTGTGTGTGTGTGTGTGGTGTGTATACATAGGTATTGGATATTAGCTATTGGTTATAAATCAAATTGTGTTATAATAAACGTGACATTCTTGTCTTGTCCCCTGAAAAGATCCTGTGTAGTTTTATCTGTATAACAAGGAATGAACTATCCTGATGTGTATAAAGAAAGTAAATATGGCAGGCGACTATCTTGGCTTAACAGTGGAATCCTTTCTGATCTTAAACACAAAAAAGAAGATTACAAGAAGTGGAAGATTGGACAAATGACTAGGGAGGATTATAAAAATATTGCTCAGGCATGCAGGAGTGAAATCAGGAAGACCAAATCACAATTGGAGTTGCAGCTAGCAAGAGATGTTAAGAGTAACAAGAAGGGTTTCTTCAGGTATGTTAGCAACAAGAAGAAAGTCAAGGGAAGTGTGGGCCCCTTGCTGAATGAGGGAGGCAACCTAGTAACAGATAATGTGGAAAAAGCTAATGTACTCAATACTTTTTTTTGCCTCTTTTTACGAACAAGGTCAGCTCCCAGACTATTGCACTATGCAGCACAGTATGGGGAGGAGGTGACCAGCCTTCTGTGGAGAAAGAAGTGGTTCAGAACTAGTTAGAAAAGCTGGACGAGCATAAGTCCATGGGGCCGGATGCATTGCATCCGAGGGTACTAAAGGAGTTGGCGGATGTGATTGCAGAGCCATTGGCCATTATATTTGAAAACTCATGGCAATCGGGGGAGGTCCCGGATGACTGGAAAAAGACCAATGTAGTGCCCATCTTTAAAAAAGGGAAGAAGGAGGATCCAGGGAACTACAGGCCAGTCAGCCTCACCTCAGTCCCTGGAAAAATCATGGAGCTGGTCCTCAAGGAATCAATTCTGAAGCGCTTAGAGGAGAGGAAAATGATCAGGAACAGTCAGCATGGATTCACCAAGGGCAAATCATGTTTGACTAACCTAATTGCCCTCTATGATGAGATAACTGGCTCTGTGGATGAGGGGAAAACAGTGGATGTGCTATTCCTTCGCTTTAGCAAAGCTTTTGATATGGTCTCCCACAGTATTCTTGTTAGCAAGCTAAAAAACTATAGGCTGGATGAATGGACAATAAGATGGATAGAAAGCTGGCTGGATTGTCGGGCTCAACGGGTAGTGATCAATGGCTCCATCTCTAGTTGGCAGCCGGTATCAAGTGGAGTGCCCCAAGGGTCGGTCCTTGGGCCGCTTTTAATCAATATCTTCATTAAAGACCCGGAAGATGGCATTGACTGCACCATCAGCAAGTTTGCCGAGGACACTAAACTGGGAGGAGTAGTAGATATGCTGGAGGGTAGGGATAGGATATAGAGGGACCTAGAAAAATTAGAGGATTGGGCCAAAAATATCTGATGAGGTTCAAGGATATGTGCAGAGTCCTGCACTTAGGACAGAAGAATTCAATGCACTGCTAGAGACTAGGGACTGAATGGCTAGGCAGCAGTTCTGCACAAAAGGACCTAGGGGTTACAGTGGGTGAGAAGCTGGATATGAGTGAACAGTGTGCCCTTGTTGCCAAGAAGGCTAATGGCATTTTGGGCTGTATAAGTAGGAGCATTGCCAGCAGATCGAGGGACATGATCGTTCCCCTCTATTCAATATTGGTGAGGCCTCATCTGGAGTACTGTGTCCAGTTTTGGGCCCCACACTACAAGAAGGATGTGGAAAAATTGGAAAGAGACCAGCAGAAGGCAACAAAAAATGATTAGGGGGCTGGAGCACATGACTTACGAGGAGAGGCTGAGGGAACTGGGATTGTTTAGTCTGTAGAAGAGAATGAGGGGGGATTTGATAACTGCTTTCAACTACCTGAAAGGGGGTTCCAAAGAGGATGGCTTTCGACTGTTCTCAGTGGTAGCAGATGACAGAACAAGGAGTAATGGTCTCAAGTTGCGGAGAGGGAGGTTTAGGTTGGATATTAAGAAAAACTTTCTCACTAGGAGGTGGTGAAGCACTGGAATGGGTTACCTAGGGGGGTGGTAGAATCTCCTTCCTTAGAAGTTTGTAAGGTCCAGCTTGACAAAGCCTGGCTGGGATGACATAGTTGGGGATTGTCCTGCTTTGAGCAGGGGCTTGGACTAGATGACCTCCCGAGGCCCCTTCCAACCCTGATATTCTCTGATTCTATGACACCTGCGCCCTAGTCAAGTGAGCCCTCACTATTGGCAGTGGGAGAATCTTTGCTAGCTCGTAATAGTAGCAGATACAGACTGTGATCCAGTCTGTGATATTCTTTGGGCAGAGACAGGGCAACCTTTCAACCTGTCTACGACCGCAGCGAACAACTTTGTCGATGCATGGAATGGCTTTGTTCTATGTAGAAGGACAGAGCCCGATTGATGTCCAGGGTATGCAACCTGGGTTCCTCATCCATCACATGGGGCTTAGGACAAAGGACCGGAAAAAATGTCTTGACCTGTATGGAACTGGGAAATGCTGAAAGGCTGGGTGTGGATTCAGCTGAACCTTGTCTTTATAGAAGACCATGTAAGGTGGTTTAGATGCTAGTACTCTAATTTTGGAAACTTGATGGACCCTAGTTATGGCAACTAGAAGGGAGACCTTCCAGGAGAGAAGCAGGAGGGAGCAGGAAGCTAGGGGTTTGAAGGAGGGACCCATGAGCCTTCACAGCACAAGATTCAGGTCCCAAGGGAGTAGCAGATCCAGGACATGTAGGTAAAGGTGTTCCAGGCCCTTCAGAAACCATGCCATCATAGGGTGGGTGAAGACCAACATGCCTTGAAATGGAGGATGGAACGCCAAAAGGGCTGCCAGATGCCCCTTGACTGAAGACAGAAACATGCCCTGGAGTTTACAGTGCAGCAAACAGTCCAGGATGTCTTGTAGCAGGGCCTGTTCTGCACAGATGTGACAATCTGAGGCCCAACACGTAAATCTCTTCCACTTTGCCACATAGGTAGCTCTGGTGAAAGGTTGCTGGACACCGTTGGAACACCGTTGTTCCTCTCCACGCAGCAGCCAGGCTGTCAAGTGCAGTGCCACCAGGTTCGGGTACAGCAGATTGCCATGGCTCTGGGACAGCAGATCCAGCCGAAGAGGGGGTGGCTGCCGACAGACTCAGCACCATGCTGAACCAGTGTTGATGAGGCCACAAGGAAGACCATGGCCTTGTCTTGCTTCACCTTCAGGAGGACCCTATGTATCAAGGGCACTGGCGGGAAGGCGTACAACAGTGCTCCCAACCATGAATTTAGGAAGGCGTCTGACAGGGAGTCCTGGGTCATGCCCTACCGAGAGCAGAACATGTGGCACTTCCTGTTCTGTCTGGATGCGAACAGGGCTCCCTTGGGGATTCCCCCACTTGCAGAAGATCAGGCTCACTATCTACTGAAGGAGCGACCATTCGTGGCGAGACGAGAACGTACTGCTGAGGTGATCTGCCAAAATGTTCTTGGTCCTCAGCAGGTGGGTGGCCACCAGGTGAATGGTGTTCCTCACGCAAAAGTCGTAGAGGCTGAACGCTTCTCAACAAAGGGGCGAAGACCTGGCGCCCCTCCATCTCTTGATGTAATACATCATGGCGGTATTGTCCATCAGGACCTGCACCACCTTGCTCTGCAAATGGGGCAAAAAAGCCTAGCTGGTCAGAAGAACCGCCCTGAGCTCCCTGACATTGATGTGGAGGGCCAGGTCGAGCTGTAGCCAACATGGGTTACACCAGCCCAGATCCAAAGTGTCCGAGACCAGGGTGAGTAATGGAGATGGAGACATGAAAGGAACTCCCCGGAGCACTGACTCGGGATCCTGCCACCAGTCCAGCAACAGTAGGACATGGCTCGGCATTGTGACCGTTCAGTCTACGGGGTACCTGCTGGAAATGTAAACCGAGGCCAGCCACGTTTGCAGAGGCCTCAGATAAAGTCAAGCATGGCTGACCATGTACTTACATGCGGCCATGTGGCTCAACAGTCACAGACACGTGTGGGCTGTTGTGAGCAGGTGGGCTTATATGTGGGAGATTAAGACCGCCACGGCCTGAAAACACGCTTTGGGAAGAAAGGCCTTGGCCTTCATGGAATTGAGAACCACACCAATAAACTCCATTTGTTGGACTGGCGTTAACGTGGACTTTCCTGCATTTATCAACAGGCCCAGGTCGCTGCAGGTGGAATGCACCAGATCGAGGCTCCTTTGTATCTGCTCCAGAGACCTGCTCTTGATGAGCCAGTTGTCGAGATATGGAAAGATCTGGTCCTCCCAATATCTGAGGTAAGCCACCACTGGCGCCACGCATTTCATGAACACCCTGGGGGCTGAGGACATGCCACAAGGTAGCACCATGAACTGAAAATGCTGCCTGGCCACTATGAATCACAGGAACTGTCTGTGTCCTAGAAATATGGAGACATGGAAGTAAGCATCCTTTAAGTCGAGACCAGTCCCCCGGATCCAGGGAAGGGATGCTGGAGGCCAGGGAGACCATGTGGAACTTCAACTTCTTGAGACTTGTTGAGGCCATGCAGGTCCAGAATGGGTCTGAGATCCCCTATTGCCTTCAGGACTAGGAAATAGTGGGAATAGAATCCTCTTCCTTCTATATCCCAAGGAACCTCCTCTACAGCCCCCAAGTCCAGGAATTTCCTGACCTCCTGAATGAGGAGTTGCTTGTGAGAAGGGTCCCTGAAGAGGGATGGGGGGTGGTGGGCAGCAGGAAGGAGTGGCCAAAAATTGCAGGGTATAGCACCAAGCAACTATATCTAGGACCCAGTGGTCCGATGTAACCATGGACAAGGCCTAATAGTAAGGGAAAGGGCAGTCAAGGAAAGGGTGGGAAGGATCTGGGCAGATGGCTGGTGTGTTGCTCTTGGATGCACCTTCAAAATGAGCACTTCTGGCCCCCTTGGTGCTTCGCTGGGCAAAGCAGTGCAGCGCAGTGGGATGATGACAGGCAGCAGCGGCTGAACCTGATGTCCTGTTTCTTTATAGGCCCTTGATGAGTGGTGGTGATGGAGGAAGCCGGAACGGCTGCCTCGACGTCTATGGAGTGTGCATCCCAGAGAATGAAGAGTCGCCCCTGTGTCTGTAAGGCCGTGCAGCCCCACATTTGTCTGGTCGGAGAAAAGGCTGACATCATCAAATGGGAGGTCCTGGATAGAGGCCTGCATCTCCTGGGACAGGCCTGCGGTCTGGAGTCAGGAATTGCGCTTCATAACCATCGCTGAGGTGACCATCCGGGCAGCCGAATCAGCCGCATCCCAGGTCATTTGGAAGGAGCACTGAGCCGCCGTGGTGCCTTCCTCCACCAGAACTGCAAAATCCTGGGTCACTTCCTGAGACATGAAGTCTTTGAACTTGAGGAAGGAATCCCGCAAGTTAAAATTATAGCAGCCCAGGAGGGCCTGGTGGTTTGCTACCCAAACTGGAGGCTGGCCATAAAATAAAACTTGCAATCAAACAAGTCCAACCTCTTAGCATCTTTATTTTTAGGGGCGGAACCGGTGGGGCCCTGCTTATTCCTCTTGTTGGATGTAGACACAACCAATGATCATGACAGCGGGTAGGTATACAGTACTCAAACCCTTTCACGGGAACAAAATACTTCTTTTCTGCTCTCTTGGATGTGGGAAAGGTAGAGGACGGGGCTTGCAAGGAGGATTTGCCAGTGTTCAGGGCTCCCTGGTGCACCAGGAGTGTGACATGGGTTGGGGTGGCTGCTGAGAGCACAATGAACAATGTGTCCGTCTGCTCCTTCATCTCCTCTGCCTTGAGGGCCAAGTTCAAAGCCACTCTATGAAGCAGCACCTGATGCTTCTTGAAATTGTCCAGTGGGCTAGCTCTGGAGGGGCCTGCCATCGTCTTGTCTTGGGAGGAGGAGGAGGATTGGACCAGCAGGGGAGGCCCGCCGGTGTCTTCCCGCAACAGGGAGGATGGCCTTAGTGTGGGCACCAGTTTCTCACCCATGACGGACACCAGAGGATCCTGCACCGAACACAGTGCTGACGGTGCCTTGGGTGCTGACTTTGGTCTGTCCGATGCAGCAACCAAAGGCTAGCGGAAGTGGGGCAATGGCATGACAGGAACGCCCAGGCATTCCAATAAGGCCATTGGGCTGGTCACTGGCCTTGTTGCCACACCGTCCCCAATGCCACAGTCATGCCCTCTGGAGCCCAGTTCCATTGCTGCCTGGGTGGGGGGCTGAACTGTGCCTCCGATATGGAGAAGTCGTCATCCTCCAGTGACCACGGCAGGACCGTCAAGGCCTGGTCTGATGGATAACCAGCACCGCTGGCGACTGGTGCTGGGAGTAGAGAGAGCGGTGCCGTGTCAGGGAACAGCCTCGAGGTCTTGGTGTTGACAACTGAAAACGTGACAAGGACTGGTGCCATGGAGATCCTCTATGCCTGGGAAAGCTTTGGCATGAAGACGGAGACCAGGAGCCTGGTACCAAGGACTGGTAACAACAGGCTGGAGACCTGGACAGTCGCAGAGACCAAGAGCGTGGCGACCTTGGGTTCTGCGTTGGCTCCGGAAACTGGTGGCGCTAGTTTGCCTTGTGTGAGGTTTTACTGGTGGGCTTGCTCTTGTGGGGAGCCTTAGCCAGTTCCATTGTTGAACGCAGTGCTGGCTGTGGTGAGACCTCTCTTGGTTATGCAGGTGCCAAGAGCTGAGCGGGCATCAACTGAACCGTTGGCTTGGACCCAGTACCCTTTCCACAGAGTCGGGTCTTTTCGGGGGGAGGAACTCCCCAGGGCAGAGCCATTATGTGGGTCTCGAGTGGGTGTAAGGCCCAAAACAGGGTCCTTTGCCCAGAGCACCTTTATTGGGTTTGTTCGGTACCATCTTATTCAGCTTCTTTTTCAGCACCAGGGATGGGGAACAGTGCCAGGAGGAGCCCAGGGACGGGTGCACTTCATACCAAAGCTGAAGCGCTGGATGCTGTTTTGGCTCGAGCCAGCTCTGAGGATGGGCGCAGAGCAGCCTACATCAGGAGGGCCCTGAGTTGTATGTTGTGTCGTGTTTCCTCTGTGTCTGAGGATGAAAGTTCTTATAGATACGACTATTTAGCATTGGCTCCTTCATGTGGGACTCTCCGAGGCACTGCAGACAACTATTGTACGGGTCACTAACAGGCATATGCCTGTTACACGTGGAGTAGGGCTTAAAACCTGGAGAACAGGGCATGCTCTGCCTGGGGCAAAGTCCCCACTGGGACCCTAACTCACTGAACACTTTACAGCTACTTAACTACTAGCTAACAAACAAAAGAACTATTTACAACTGGAAGCACAAGGCTGAGACAGAAAAAGAAACCACTGGTCGCTTGTGAAGCAAGGGAGAGAGGCACTCCGAATTACCAGTATGGGCGGTAAGAAGGTATTGAGAGGGCATAGGGCTGGCAGCACTTGATGTACCGCGTTATAAGTGTGACACTCCAGGGGGTGCCACAGCCGGCCCTAAAGGCAAAAATCTCAGACTACTGCACACATGGGCACACGCACACCTACAATGGAATTGACCTGAGCAAGCACTTGAAAAAGAAGCCAAGTTAGTTACTCAAAGCTGTTAAAATACAACAACAGGCACCCATTCAGTGCTGTGGCTGCCTGTCTCAAATTTAAAACGAGAACATAAAGGAAGGATTGTCCATAAATATAGACATCCCAGTCTGCCCCTTCCCAACAGCCTTGGAGAATGGGGGAAAGATGGGCTTTGCAATGCTAACATACCTGGGCTCTGGAGGAGCTGGAGCAATCTCCCTGGCAGGACAGTTCACTGGCTGCTCCTCATCACTGCCACAATGCTCATCAGAGGCAGAGCCAATCAATGGAAATGTGAGGACTCTCCAGGGCTCCTCACAACAAGGCAGTACGTCTGCAGAAAGGACAACTAGCTTCTGGCTGGTTCAGAATTAGGATCTCACGTGGATTAGGTCCTGGGAAAGAACAAGAGAGCGTACCCTTCCACCTGGAATGAAACCATGCACTTTGAGGACAGGGACAGCTCAAGTGAAGAAGAATGAGGGGCCTTGATGTGCAGGTCTTCAGACTCCTTCCTTCCTGAAGGTTGTGACCACTATGAGCATGAGCTCAGAGAAGACTCTGGGTGCTCATGAGAAGCCAAAAGGGAAAACTATTCACCGAAAATAGTCCTGACCCAGGCTGAAGCAGCAGAACTTTTGGGAAACTGGGAGGAAGGTCACAGCAAGCTCATGAGTTCATGAAGCTTTTTGCTCTGCATGGTTTTTAGACCTATGAGAGCTGAGTCCTTTAACAGAAGAGACAGAGGTCTTATTTTTTTTGAGAAACTGTTTCATGTCCATCTGTGTTCATAACGGAGGTGGCATCTTTCATCATAACACTATTTCTGGTGAGCCTGGATACAAAGATATATTGCAAATATGGTGTGTATGTGTCCTATTGGAGCCTATACATCTGAGAATGAGGGAGATTAAGGGACCTTCTTTGCTCAAGGGAAAAGCCACTCCACATCCTTTATCTGCAGAGAATCCAGGGCTGGAAAGGCAAGTTCCTCCCCTGCCCAATTCCAGCCCTTGTGCATTCTCTTTAATTCTGAGAGTGCTCGTAATTTGTATGAGTCTGTATCTGTCCTATCTGCCTAATCTAATCTACTCCTTCCATTCCTTTCCTCCCCTATACATCCTCACTGGTGGCTCCTGTGCAGTGGCAGAACATACGGGAGCATTTTCTGGAGCCAGGGAAGCTGTCATGGCCGTAGATCTTCCAGTTCCCGTATCCTTGGAAAGTACATGTGTATGCTCCCAAATTAATCTGTGGCACTCTGATATCTGTGGCCTGGGAGGCACCATGGTCTCTGTAGACTCTCGATTCCTATGGTGGGAAGGGCTAAGGTCAGGGGCTTGTGGACTCCACATATTCCTAGTACTGGAAGAAATGTGATCCCACACCTCCAGGTCTGGAGGCCTTGCATTTCTGTGGCATGGCAATGTCTGTGTCCACTAGGTTCGTATGGCCTGGGTAGTGCCATGCTTTTTATCCTGTATTCTCGCGGCCGGGGAGACACAACAGGTACTACAGCATGAGTCAAGGTTTAAATGACATAGCAGGAAAGGGGTTAAAGTTTAAATGACTATTTTGTTTATGAATTAATGTAGGTAGTTTTGAGCCAAAATATCTACCATTAATTTTTCCATCTATTCCAGGAGCAGTAAGATACACACAGTAAAGTTTATTTTGGTACTTGGTATACTTCACTCCCATTAAAAATAAATTAATCAGCAAATTCCTACACGGCTAAGCCTTCTTTTATGTAAATACAACACAGCTGTAATGAATTACAAGGTGTTATTATCTCACACATACTGCATAATACTTCACACATAAGAGGTTTCTCTCCTTAGCTCAGCTTGCAACAAAAGCATCTTAAATAAACTGAGAGAAAGTTGTTTGGTTTGTAATGTTTTTACAGAAGTGGGATATACCTCACACATATAAGGTTTCTTTACATGACTCATTTTATAACAACTTAAACTGAGGAAGTTTGCTTTTGAAAAAACTAACAAAATTACTTATATATCTATATATCTATATATCTATATATATTTATCTATCTATATCTATATCCAGATAGATAGATCTATCTATCTATAAATATACACATATATACATACATACACGCGCACACACACAGAAAAACTCACTAGTAATTGCTCCCCAAACAAAGACTAAGAAGCACTCGCCTGCGTTTTGTAGATCATGTTCTGGATCCTATTTGTCACTGACCAGAAAGGTGATGTCTAACACTGATGCAAATTACCTAGAGAAGATGGCACTAGGAGCAGGAACATTCACAGTCCTGGGCAGCTACAGAAGACATCAGACTTACACCAAAAATAAGAACATTTGTGGTGTGTTAGTGTGATCACACATTAAAGATGACTCATCTATATATTTGGTGAATTGGTTTATTAGGGCTATATCCTGACACGAAAAGGTACTGTTCTTCTCATTCTCAGCAAAGGCACTACAAAGTACACAAAACAAGTACAGTTCTATTACTCGGTCACATGGTTTCCTGTGAAGATTTTAGACATGAGAGAAATAAAACCAGTTTCAGTCACTGAACTAGAAACCCCATGTTGACCTTTAGTTTGTGCAATAAAGCCCTACTTTCTGTTGATTTATTTGGTGCAGGTTTTCATTTAATAATTCTTTTGGGGTAACCGTTGCCTGCTTAATGTTAACTAAAAAAGGTCTTGAACCTCTTCTTTGCGGGTAGAGCGTAGTTTTATCCCAGAGAGAACATGAATAGACCATTGAGAGGTTACTCTACTGCAGCAATCACTAGAGAACACTCTGGAAAGAATATAAGCAATACAGCTACAAAGCCCCACCATGGCCCTGTCCCCTCCATCTCTAGCTAGCTAGTATCCAAGGAGATTAACAGGGACTGTGAACATGCCTTGGCTCTGGCTCCAGCTCCTTGCCCCTACCTCTCCTTGTGCATCTGTACAACGGGTCAGTTACAGTGTGTCCCTAAACGGGGCTTTAATCGAAAATCATTTCAAGATCTTCTCAGCCAATTCCCAAGCATTTTAATGCAAAAATAGACTATATCCCTCAAAGCCAGGATAGAGGTATATCAACATTGAGAACATGCAGAACTCAGCCTTGTGCTTAGCAACTTTTTGTGGAACAGAAAGAGTAATGTCACTGTATCTGTGTGAAGCAGCTCCTCTCTTGCCAGTTAAAGAGCAGAGAACTCTGTTCTTGAGGTACCTATCACTTTTGGAAAGATATTTGGTTTTCAAAAGATGGACTCTGTCTCTCAGAACTTACATGGTCAGCTTTATACTTCTGCAACAGCCAGGCATTCCTCAAATGAACTAGCAGCATTTAATCCTAGATAGAATATTCAAAAGAGTATTGCTGTCAGGTTTACCAACATGTAAATTAATACAAAAAGGCTATTTATTTAAATATATTCTTTCAACAGCAAATATTTATTCCTTCCCTTCTCAGATACCCCACAGAATGAGATAACTTCACTTTTAGGTACAAGCTGATTTAACACATTGTTCATTGACTGATGAAGGTCTCAGAGTCCTTCATCATTATATGCTGGGGAAGGTGGCTTCAGAATGCTTTGGGCATTACTCTCCACAAGAGGGCGCCAAGTCACTTCACCAGTCAGAAGCAGGTCCTCTCCATTTATAGCATCCAGGTACTGCATCTGAAATTCACAAGGAAATAATGCATTTCTGACTTGAAATCATTGGAAGAGATAAAGGTGGCCTGAAGATTTCCTCCAACAATTCCAAACTCACCAAGAGTTCATGTAAGCAGCATGTTTTGAAGTAAGGAAGTAGAAGTGTGGGATTGTTTTGAACCTTTTAGTACTGTGTGGAAGAGGACTAGAAGAAATGGGTAAATGGCTGAACATGTTTCACAAAGGGGCTAGAAGACAGGGAGCTATAGAAGGTTTGAGTTTAACAAAAGGTCTTCTAATGCCTGAAATAAAATGGTCTCTGAAAATCCTACAGTGGTGCAAAGAAGAGGGTGGTGTGCTGAGGAAGCTTTGACCTGCAACCAGCGTATTGGACCGTTCCCTCAAGCTTGAAAAATCAAGTGGAGACGTATTCAATCCACAGTTGGCTGAGACTGTCCTGGTGACTGCTATGAATAAATAAGTGAAACTATTAATTTCTACCCCTGCAAAAGACCTCTATCCCAGTCCTAAATGCCTCTGCCACCAATCTTAAATGACCGTTGTTATTCTTGGTATTGTAATAGTACCTGAAGATCCGTACAAACCCAGTAGGAGATAGCTCCTATCCCAAAAGGTTTATATGAAATCACAAGACAAGCTATGGGTGGGAGGAAGGAAGTATTACCGTCGCTTCACAGACAAAGAACTGGGGCTCAGTGCCCTACTCAAGGTCACACAGGCAAGCTGTGGCAGAGCCAGGAACTGGATCCAGGTCTCATGAATCTTAGCCACAAGACCAAACTTCACATAAGCTAAAAAATCCACAGCTCCTCTTCCCCTTGAACCGAAAAGAACCAGTGATAACAGCAAATCAAGCAGTTCTGCAAAAAGCTGTCTTTACCATAAGATGGGGTAAAAAGATAGGCTTTGCAGCCTGCCATAAAGCTAATCACATTTGGGACATTTTGGACCAAGGAGGAGGGGAAGGGGAGTAAATTCTGAAGTTAAGGGTCCTTCATGGAGAAAGCCCTGTCAGCAACTCCCTCTCCTGTACAAAGGGAGATCCAGCTCAGTTGCTTCTCCTGCCTACAAGCAGTGGCAGTACAGTACGGGGAGGGAGGTATCCCGAGTAGGCAGGTCTCAGGCTATTTAGAGCTTTCGTAGTAAAAACATCACCTTACCCTATTAACCAGCAGTCAATGCAGATCTGGGACCACTGGTGTTATGTTTTTTCTGGTGAGATACACTACTTGCTAAGCCATGCAAGCTGCACCAGCTTCAATTTCCAAGCTAATTTAAGGTGAGGTCTGATGCAGGGCACATTGCCATCTTGAGGTGACAAAAGAATGGATTAAAGTAACCCAGCCCACATTCAAAAGAAATAGTCGCAGTCTCCTGGCCTGACACAAACTGAGAAAAGCTGCTTGGTCACTGCAGCTCTTTGACAGTCTCGCAGCAGCTAGGAATCCAATAATATCCCCAGATTGCAAATTCCAATGTGTGTGGCAGACACACGTCTCATGAAGAGGTGTGGAAATAATCCTTGCCACATTTTATAGATTATAATACCAGAAGGCACCATTGGGATAATCTAGTCTGACTTCCTGTATAACACAGGCCAGACCACTTTCCTGAATTAATTCCTGTCTGAACTAGAGCATATATTTTAGAAAAATAAATAAATCTTGATTTACAAATAAACAGTGATGAAGAATCCACCACTATGCTTGATAAATTGTTCCAATGATTAATTACTGTTAAAAAATTATACCTCATTTCCAGTCTGAATTTGTGTGTCAGATTTCAACTTGTTATACCTTTGTCTGCTATACTGAAGAGCTTATTGTCAAATATTTATTCCATGTGTAGGTACTTATAAACTGTGATCAAGTCACTCCGTGATCAAGTCACTCTGTAACCTCCTCTTTGTTAAGCTAAATAGATTGAGTTCCTTGAGTTTCTCAGTATAAGATGTTTTTCAATCCTTTAATCATTCTCATAGCTCTTCTTTGAATCCTGTCCAGTTTATCAACATCCTTTTTGAACTGTAGACGCCAGAAGTGAACACAATATTCCAGCAGCAGTCACACCACTGCTAAATGCTGAGGTAACGTAACCTTCCTTCTCCTACTCAAGATTCTGATGTATGCATCCAAGGATCAAATTAGCCCTTCTGGCCACAGCGTTGCACTAGGATTGCATGTTCAACTGATTATCCAGCATGACTCTCACTCCAAGTATTTTTCAGAGTCACTGCTTCTCAAGTGACAAAGAGTCCTGTGGCACCTTAAAGACTAACTGAAATTTTTTCAGAGCATGAGCTTTCGTGGGCTAATACCCACTTCGTCGGATGCATGCATGCATCCGACGAAGTGGGTA
>ML677360.1:2058403-2234407 GCA_007922305.1 Dermatemys mawii | reverse complement strand
CCCACTTCGTCGGATGCATGCATGCATCCGACGAAGTGGGTATTAGCCCACGAAAGCTCATGCTCTGAAAAAATTTCAGTTAGTCTTTAAGGTGCCACAGGACTCTTTGTCACTTCTGCAATTCCAGACTAACACGGCTACCCCTCTGATTCTTGACTGCTTCTCAAGACAGTTACCCATTCTGTAAGTATGGCCTACACTCTTTGTTCCTGAACGTATAACTTTACGTTTGGCTGTATTAAAGTGCATATTGTTTGCTTGTGCCCGGTTTACCAAGTAATCCAGATCACTCTGAATCAGTGAGTGACCTGTCCTTTTTTATTATTTACCACTCCCCCAGTTTTTGGTATTATCTGCAAACTTTATCGGGGATGATTTTACATTTACTTCCAGGTCATCGATTAAAATATTAAATAGCATAAGGGCAAGACCCGATCCCTGCTAGAAAAGCTCCTGCTTGATGATTCCTCATTTACAATTACACTTTGAGACCTGTCAATTAACCAGTTTTAATGCATTTAGTATGTCACATTAATTTGTATTGTTCTAGATCAGGGGTCTTCAAACTTTTTGAGACAAGGGCCATATTAGATTTTTGAAGGGGCTTCACGGGCTGCCGCTGTGGCCCGCCCTTTGCTCCTCCGGCCACTGCTGCGATCCCCCGCTTTGCTCCTCCAGCCATGCTGCTGCCACGACCCCACCCTTTGCTCCTCCAGCCATACCATGGGGGCACTCACCCCTCTGCACATGGGGCCGCCGGCAGCAGCTTGTACGGGGGGTGGATGGGTGGGGGGCAGTGGCTGCTTCTCCATGTGCCTGCTCAGCTGGGGCCGGGGACTGGACAAATTGATGCCGGGGCTGGATCCGGAGACCCCTATTCTAGATTTTTAAGCATCATTTTGAATGGTACCAAGTCAAGTGCCTTTCAGAAGTCTTCGTATATTACATCATCGCTGTTATCTTTATCAACCAAATGTAATCTCATAAAAAAGGATATAAAGGTATTTTGACAGGGTATATTTTCCATAAATCCATGCTGATTGACATTAATTATATTATCTTCCTTTAATTCTTTATTAATTGAGTCCTGCATCAGCTGTTCTATTATTTTGCCTGGGATTAATGTCAGGCTGATAGGCCTATAATTACCCCCCTTTTAAATACTAACATAACATTAGCTTTCTTCTAGCCTTCTAGAACTTTCCCAGTCTTCTAAGACTTATTGTACATCAACATTAACCATCCAATGAGCCCCTCAGCCAGCTCCTTTAAAACTCTTGTATGCAAACAGTAAATGGAAATGCAACATGCATTTGCTAAAGTTAGTTAATTCCAGATTAACCTGATATACTTATTTGAGAAGAAAACTGATTAGTTAGATAGAGGACATGCAATCAATCTTGTATACTTTGACTTCAGTAAAGCATTTGACATGGTATGGGAAATTATTAGTAAAATTAGAGAAGACAGTGATTAGTAGAAGAATTTTAAGGTAGGTAAGGAACTAACGAGCAGAAGGCTGGACTGGAGGGAGGTTTGTAGTGGAGTTCCTCAAGGATCAGTCTTGGGACTGCTCTTATTTAATATATTTATTGATGACCTTGGCACAAAAAGTAGGTGTGTGCTAATGAAATTTGCTGATGATAGGAAGTAGTGAGGCATCATTCATACAGAGGAGGATCGAAACATTATACAGGAAGAACTGGGTGACTTTGAAAGCTGGAGTAAAAGAAATGGGATTAAATTTAATAGTACAAAGTCATACGCATAGGATCTAACAATAAAACTTCTGCTATAAAGTGAGGGCTTATCAGTTGAAGTGACAGAGGAGGAGAGAGACCTGTATGTGTAAGCTGATCACAGAACGACTACAAGCATGAAATGTGATGCTGCTGTGAAACAGGCAAATGTGTTCCTAGAATGTATTAGGGAGGCATTTCCACCAGAGATAGCGAAGTATTAATGGCATTGTACAAAGCACTAGTAAGACCTCATTTGGAATACTGTGGACAATTCTGATCACCCATGTTCAAGTAAAACTATTTCTAAGTCAAACTGGTGCAGAGAAGAGCTTCTAGGCTGATCAGGAGAATAGAGGGTCTATTTTATGAGAGGAGATTGGAAGAGCTTGGCTTACATATAACGTATAATAAAGTCTGAGAGGGAATATTACTGCTCTCTATAGAATACGTTTGGGGGTAAATACCAGAGAAGGTGAAGAGCTATTTAAGGTAAAGGACAGTGTTGGCACAAAAACAAATGGGTATAAACTGGCCATGAACAAACTTGAGAATCTGAAAATCTGCTTGTATCATCAGTCAGGGTGAGAAACTGCTAATTCATAACCAATCTGTCAAGTATGTTAAGCTAAGTTTGCATTTTTGTTTATTTGCTAGGTAATCTTCTTTGACCTATTTGTTATCACTTATAATCACTGAAAATCTCTTTTGGAAGTTAATAAACTTATTTTATGTTTTAATCTAAACCAGCAAGTTTGGAGTGAAGTGCTTGAATATCTTAGCTCAAGGGGCGAGGGCTGTTGCATCTTCTCTCCATTTGAGGGAGTAGTGAACTCTATGAGCTTATGCTGTACAGATCTCTGTGCAGTGCAAGACAAAATAATTTTGGGTTTATAGCCTGGGGGGTGAGTCTAGGAAGCTGGGAAATTGGCTTTGTTCTGCTGTTTGTACTTGAGTGGCTTAGGTAAGCACACTCAGGTAGCTCAGTGTGGATGAGTGGCACCACCTACTGTCCTGTTGGGTGGTAACAAGGACTGGGTTAGGCTGGCTGTGTCTCCAACTTAGGTCATACTTGTAAGATCCAGGTGTCTCTCCTGGGAAGCAGTGACTCTGAAAAAGATTTGGGAATCATGGTGGATAATCAGCTGAACATGAACTCCCAGTGTGACGTTGTGGCTAAAAGAGCTAACGTGATCCTGTGATGTATAAACAGGGGAACCTCCAGAAGGAGTATAGAATATTGTGCCCAATTCTGGTGCCCACAACTGAAAAAATATATTGATAAACTGGAGTGTGTTCAAAGAGAATGAGACAAGAACGATTAAAAGGTTAGAAAACCTACCTTATATTGATAAACTCAAGGAGCTCAAACTATTCAAATTAACAAAGAAAAGGTTAAGGGGGGAGGAATTTGATTAGAGTCTATAAGTACCTACATGGGGAACAATTATTTGTTAATGAGTTCTTCAGTCTATCAGAGAAGGGTATAAGACAATGTAATGGCTGGAAGATGAAACTAGACCAATACAGGCCCAGGTAGAGACCATTTAACTGTGGAACTAAATGAGTGGTTGCGAAGGTGGTGTCAGAGGAACGGCTTTGGATTCTTCGACCATGGGATGTTGTTCCGGGAAGGATTGCTAGTAAGAGATGGGATCCACCTAATGAAGAGAGGGAAGACCATCTTTGCAGGCAGACTTGTTAATCTAGTGAAGAGGGCTTTAACTAGGACTATGAGGTGGATAGAAAGCTGGCTAGATCTTTGGATTCAATGGGTAGTGATTAACAGCTCGATGTCTAGTTGGCAGCCAGTATCAAGCAGAGTGCCCCAGGGATTAGTCCTGGGACGAGTTTTGTTCAACATCTTCATTAATGATCTGGATGATGGGATGGACTGCACATTCAGTAAGTTTGCAGATGACACTACGCTGGGGGGAGAGGTAGATATGTTGGAGGGTAGAGATAGGGTCCAGAGTGACCTAGACAAATTGGAAGATTGAGCCAAAAGAAATCTGATGAGGTTCAGCAAGGACAAGTACAGAGTCCTGCACTTAGGACAGAAGAATCCCATGCACTGCTACAGGGTGGGGACTGATTGGCTCTGCAGCAGTTCTACAGAAAAGGATCTGGGGATTACAGTGGACGAGACGCTGAATAAGAGTCAACAGTATGCCCTTGTTGCCAAGAACCTAACGCATATTAGGCTGCATTAGTAGGAGCATTGCCAGCAGATTGAGGGAAGTGATTATTATCCTCTATTCGACACTGGTGAGGCCACATCTGGAGTATTGTGTCCAGTTTTAGGCCTCCCCACTACAGAAAGAATGTGGACAAATTAGAGAAAGTTCAGTGGAGGGCAACAAAAATTATTAAGGGGCTGGGGAACATGACTTATGAGGAGATGCTGAGGGAACTGGGCTTATTTAATCTGCAGAAGAGAAGAGTGAGGAGGGGATTTGAAAGCAGTCTTCAACTATCTGAAGGGAGGTTCCAAAGAGGATGCAGCTAGACTGTTTTCAGTGGTGGCGGATGACAGAACAAGGAGAAATGGTCTCAAGTTGCAGTGTGGGAGGTTTAGGTTGGATATTAGGAAAAACTATTTCACTAGGAGGGTGGTGAAGCACTGGAATGGGTTACCTTGGGAGGTGATGGAATCTTCATCCTTAAAAGTTTTTAAGGTCCATCTTGACAAAGCCCTGGCTGGGATGACTTAGTTGGGGTTGGTCCTGCTTTGAGCAGGTTGTTGGACTAGATGACCTTCTGAGGTCTCTTCCAACCCTAATTTTCTATGATTCGATGAAAGTGGAACCGCCTCGAAATGAGAGGGAGAAACTGTAATGCTTACTCTGCTTCTGGTGGTCTCAACCCTCCTGAAAAGAGTGAGAAGTTGTGGGGGGCCTCAGCGTTTTATGCCCTTTTAAAACTGAAAGTAGCTATGGCAAGAACAACCCACCATAACAGGCGAAGGAATTCTCTTTACAATGTTTACATGGTCACTCACTACTGAAAATATGCTGGAGCGTTTCATGGACTTCTGGAAATTAGAGGCAGCAGGAGCAGCTACAGCAGCAGTTCTGCCTGCTGTGCTTTCTGTTCTTATGGTTCTTCACCCTGCCAGTGTGAAACACATGTATTGGCAAGTCAGATGTGTGATGGATTGGTGAAACGTGGAAACCTGTATTTTGGTGTGCCACACTATAATTTACAGATTATCAGGTCTTTTAAGTACTAACAATGCTTTAAAAGCTGCTTTCTCATTACGAGCAGCTGTATGTGTAATAAAGCCCAAAGTGTTTCAGATTTCTTATAAAATGGCCCAAAAAAGTCTGACAATCTAGTGAGAAATATGAAAAGAGATTATTTTGGATCTCTTATTATTCTTTCAGTCTCAGTCCATTTTTATCAAACCACCATGAACAACTGAAATACCAGCCGAAGTTCACATCCTTAATTCCATTATTTTGCCACTTTTATAGGTGTTTTAGAAACTAAAGGTTTAAAATTCCTTCTAAACTGAAAACCTCTACCTCGACCTTAACTCTGAAGTTGTGACCAGCTCCAGCATAAGAAAGCAAATCTTCCAGATAGAGACCCAAGGCACCAAGCTCCAGTAGAGAGAAGGGACTAAGACGTTGTCTCTTGGGAAGGAAACTGGAACTGGATTTTATGAAACTCTTGGTCAATCTCATTTCTGTAATCATCCCTGTGCAATGTTGTTCGGGAAGCAAGCAATACAAAGTTCACTTTCCTAGGAACAGTAAGAGAGACTACACCCACCTGCTTGCGCACATACTCCACTAGCAGTTCCAGCTGCCTGGGGTCCTCACAGTGCTTGTTGAAAAGGTTTCTCCAAAGGGCTGCTGCCAGTACGTGGTCATCAGACAATATCCCCTAAAACAAGGAGTGAGAGGGAAGGATTGTACACCGTACACGGAGAGAATGTGAACACCAAGCAGAAAATATGGGTGAGATTTAACTACCTGTTGTCTGACTACATCTTCTCAGTTTATTACACACCTCCTACAGCCCCCTACTATTAGAGTTGCAGTCTCTCTTTCGCATCTGTCTATATTCCAGGTGTTGAGAACAACACAGCTACAACAACCCTGGAAAATATACCACACATCTGCCTCTCCCTGAGGCTCATGAAAGCGTGTAGCTGCTCAACACAACAGTCCAAAAGAAATGGCTAGATGAGTGGATTCTGGAGAAAACAGAGCAAATTCTGTGTATGAGCTGGTAAACCAGTTTTCTCTGTTTGGTGATCACTGTCGCAGAGCCTCACTCCTTATGAGACTAGAGAACATTGCTGCACAGCATAGGGAGGGATGGGGGTGGGGAGACGACCGCGATAATGTTTAGGCCTATCTGGATTTTTTTAGTTAATTTTCACTGGCAGATGTCTTTGCTGGATTCAGATCTGTAACACTTCTTTGTCTGTGTTCTTCATAACCTCTACTCTCTGTCTAGATTATATGGCGACCATCCATGCAACATCTGAATGCCTGTCCTCGGCTGGATGCTGCTATCAGGTGTGCACTAGGAAAATATTACCTTAACATTAAAGACCAATATTTGCCTTCACTTTAACAAGACATTTTTGGATTTTTTTAAAATGTAAGGGTGGGTTTTAAAAAGAGAGAGAGAGACACATTTACATCCCCTGGCTACACTTACAAATCAATAAAAGGAAAGATCTTGATGCACCTTGCTGTCCAATACTTTGTGGAACTCAGTGTTTATAAGGAATACAGCTAAATAAAAAACTAAAGCAGATGATTATGTGAATCAGTACAGCACCTGCAGTGACATCAGCTCAGGCAAAAGAAATAACAGCTACACTTTGCCCTTAATGTAGTGACTTCCTTCAGAGAATCACACAGCCCTTACAAACATCAGGGCATTTTTACCCTTCTGGGTCATTAGACAGGCTCGATAAATATCATATCCAATGTACAACCGGATAAGCTAAGGCACTGAGGGGGGAAGTGACTTGCCCAAGGTTAGACAATGAGTCTGTGGCAGAGCCAAGCAGAGAACCTAGACCTCCTACCACTCAGGCTATGGCTACACTAGAGAGCCTACAGCGGTGTAGCTGCAGTGATGCAAGTTCTCTGTGTAGCAGCTCTAAGCTGTGAATTTAATTAATCCATCGAGCGGCGGTAGCTATGTCAGTGGAAGAATCTCTCCCGCTGACATAGCGCTGTCCACACCACCACTTAGGCCGGTGTAACTTATGTCGTTAATAAGCCACCCTCTGAACACCCTTGAGCGATGTAACATACTAACATATGTGGTAGCGTAGACATAGCCCCAGGTGCGTGCCTCAGCCAGGTGTGTGCCTCAGCCAGCAGACCATGCTGTTCCTCCTAGAAGGGCTCTCATTAGTCAGGTTACAAAGCACAAACTGATCACAACTGCTACAGTCAGGAAGAATTCTGTCCCCATTGCGCTATGATGTGTAGTCTGGAGGTTTTACTCCTCCCTGTGAAGCACCTAGCTTTCAACGCCATTGGAGAAAACAGTGCACTAGACGGGCTATTGCCGTCTGCCACCTGGTCTGTAGCCAGGATCGAGTGTATGCTCTTACCTCATCATAACCAAATATAGCTGCATAGAAGTTTTCTGTCATGCTTCTCATGCTTTCTTTTAGAGTAAAAGAATCAATCTGAAAAATAAAACAACAACATAATCTGTACAGGTCCTGAGAGATGGGAGCAGTGACAGCAGTGAATTCTGTGGAGGTTGGGGTGGGGAGAGGTGAAAGCAGTGTGGGTCACGGGGTGGGAGGAGATAGAGCAGTGTGGTCTGTGAGGGGCGGAACTGGGAAATGAGCAGTGTGGTTCATGTAGGCTGCGCAGTGGAGAGGTATATGCATTATAAGATGGCACAGACTTCGTAGAAATGAAAACTATCATCAGTATCTTTCCTATGCGCTCAGAGGGTAAGAGAGTCCCCAACATGGGATGCTCTTTCTCATTAGTCTCACATTTCTTCCAATTCCCGTCAACTCCTCCCTGGCTCCAAACTGCTGGTTTCTGTTGCTTCCGCAGATTAACAGATATTAAAGCCATTAGCAGCCTCTAGAGTCTGACCTCCCACATAGAACACAAGTCATAGAATTTTACCCAGTAATCTCATCAAAAATTAATACTGGTTTGTTTGACAAGTGCCATGCGGATTGACATTGATTGTGCTACCATCATTTCATTAATACCAGGTGTTTCCATGTCAGCCTTACTATGTATTGCCCAGGATCAACGTCAGGCTACCCAGCCTATTGTTTCTGGGTCATCACATTTACCCTTTTAAATTATTGCCCCAACATTAGTTCCCCCTGCCCCCCCCCCCCGCCCCGCACATCATTCTGGGCTTTCCTAGTATTCCAGGATTTGTTAAATACTAGCATCAATGGCTCAGAGAGCCAATTTTAAAAAAAAGTTCTTGGGTGCAAGTTTCTGGGTCGTCTGGATCAGTTTTTCTGATCCTCCTTTTTTGCTCTCTCTCTGTCTCATAGATGTGCAGATTGAATGAGGTGGCTCTGCTGTTGTCTGAGACTGTGCAAACAAACTAAAACCAACATATATGGGCTCAATTCTACAAGGTGCTAAGACTTCTGGAGAGACCCAACAAAGCACTTAAGAATCTGTTAAATTTTAAGCAAGTGAGTAGATACCCTAAAGTCACTGGGGCTACCCACAGGCTAAATTTAATCAGATTCCTCAATAATTGCTAGTTTGGGCATAGCTGCTCATTAGCTTACAGGATTGAGCCCTGCGTGAACAGAGCTATGAGCTACCTAGATGTGCTAGGAAGAGCTGGACCGCTAGACACTCAGAAGGATGGCTAAATCAGACTCATGCTGGGCTACAGAATACTTCTTTCATCTATAGTTTTCTTTTTGTCAATACAAATTGCTCCAAACAGTTTTGAACTAAAACATTTTCTTCACATAGATATAGCTGCATTTTAACTGGCAAGGACTTGGGAAAGATTCTTTCCTATATTGGACCCATAGGACAGATTTAAGGGACACTCTAAGGAGGAGCTCCGACAGAGAGGGCTAAAAGAGCCCCATATGGTCTCTGCTTATTTGCATGCCCCCAACCTCAGTCACAAACACCTGAGACTGCCTAAGTATGGCCAGAGTTCTGGGATATTCTCTTGTGTTCTTCCCAGTCCAGGCAACTTCCAAATGCTCACATCTAAAAAATGTCTCATTTGATTATCTTCAAAACTATCCAAAATAAATAAATAAAATAAATGCCCCTCCCATCTCCCATGTGTAACACTGAAGATAGAAGCAAGGATTTTTTAAAAAGATGTTGGGGATCAGTATAGTGTTGAAAAAATTGCATTTACTATGCAAAATGCATTGCTGTTTTGGGGGCAGCAATATCACGTCAAATACAGACACTACACAGCAATGGAAAATTATGAATACAGCTATAAGAAATCTCAAAACTCTGATGATAGCACAGACTGCTGGAGTTATATCCCTATAGCCTTAGTGGTTGTGCCTATATAATAGCTGTTCTCTCAAAACTCTAATTATTTTATATCATGCCATTAAATCCATTGTTTATATACTCTTCCATTAAATCACTATCCTTTTTCATAATTTGATTTTTATAAGAATACATGTAGTGCAACCACAAGGAAAATGTTCCTTTTATGTTAGTTACTCATATTTTTCCATTTATATGAGCTATTAAAATTCATGCAGATATTTTATAGGCCATCAAGATTTGGTGACTGGCTATTACTGAATGTTTAATAAAAAACTAAACAGAAGAAATCAGAGGGCTAAATGATGACTGCAACTCCTGTAATGACTTAATTAAATTTTTATTGAGTACATAAACTATGATGTCACTTCTAGCCAACCACACTCATACTTTCTATGCATGCCAGAGCCCGTGGTTTTTCTCAATAGAACATACTTCTAAATAAGCAGCACTTCTACATTCTAATAGGGGAGCAGGTTTCATGTAACACACTCAATAAATTATCCTTCCATTTTTAAACAAACAAATTCCATGAGTTATAATATATTTGCCATGCACTTTTTATGACATAATAAAAATGTTACCTTAAGGATTACTTAACACATACTACAAATGTTACAGCAGGCAATTGCAAAGGGGTAAAGAAAACAAACAGTCCCATTACAGGGACAAGTTCTGGACTAAACATCCCTAGGGAAGCAACTTACTACATTAAAAACCAAAAGCAGTGGCTTTAGGTTAGTAAGAAATGGATTAACGAAGGAGATAAAGTTAAACAAATATGGCAATAAGTACATCTTAGAGACAAACATTTTGAAATAGGAAATATGACTGAGGATAGGGGAATATCTTAGGCAATAAATTTCCATTTAAAGGGTTATCATACTATTTTTGAGAAATGTAGTCAACAATGCATAACTACAAAGAACTGGAAAAATCAGCCTCTCTTATAAAACAAGGGAACCAAGTAAATTGAAATCAGCACTCTTTGGAAACCTTTCCCTTCTTGATCTTATCTGCTTTCTCACTACTGGCAAACTTCAGTCTGGCTTTTGACCATGACGACTGCAAGGACTCTTTTACACTCCTTTCTCAAATAGCAAAGCTGCTAGAGAACTTCAAATGAGTTAAAAATTTATAAAAACAACAAACAACGAGATAAATTCTCCTGGGATATGGCTCCTTCACACTCTGGAGTGTCCCATCTCAGAGCAGTTACCAGAATCAGGCCATCCATGCACCAGTGCCTGTACCCTCAAATAAAAATCTGTGTTCAAAACAAATTAAGAAAGCTTGGGTGTCCTGCACACCTACAAGGATGCTTAAAAGTAAGGCAATATCCAGCTAAGGTATCTTGCTTTAATATCGTATTCACCACTTTTGCTGAAAGACTGCTCCCTTTATTAACAATTTATTTCTTCTGCTTATGCAGTAACACAATATACATACCATATTCCTCACCAACACACTAGAACGCAAAACCTTAACTCCAACTTCAGCAACAATAACACATATATTGTTAGACATCCAAGCATTGGTAGAGTGTTTGTTTCTATATCCCAATTCTATGATTCCATGATTTTCCTATGGAGAAGTATGAAGTCAGAGTTAAGGTTTTGCATTCTAGTTGGATGGTTAGGAATGTGTTGAGTGTATTGTGTTATTGTATGGGCTGACGGTGCATTGACATTGTTCATAGAGGTGCACAATCTCAAAGTGAAACTGAACATAATGTGTGGAGGTTAAAGAGGTACATAAAGAGTTTTTAAAACTGGACATGCCTTTGCTGTTATGAGTTTGTATTAATGGGTATTGCCCTTAAGCAACAGTATAGCAATAGACTAAAAGAGCTCACTCTATACAGCTTAACAAAGAGAAGGTTAAGGGGTGACGATTACAATCTATAAGTATCTGCATGGGAAACAAATATTTAGTAATAGGCTCATCCATCTGGCAGAGATCCAATGGCTGGAAGTTGAAATTAGAGAAATTCAGACTGGAAATAAGATGTAAATTTTTAACTGTGAGAGTGATGAACCATTGGAAAAAACTTACCAAAGGTTGTGGTGGATTCTCCATCCATGACCATTTAAAAAATCAATATTGGATGTTTTTCTAAAAGATCTGCTCTAGAAATAATTTTGGCAGTGTTCTCCTGCGTTATGCAGGCCAGACTAGATGATCACAAAGGTTCCTTTTGGCCTTGGAATCTCTGAACAATAATCTGGGACTTTGCACCATTTAGATGAACAGAGGCTGTGAACCTTCAGTGGAAATGGAGTGGTGGTAACTGTGTATCACTGGCAGCTTTGCTCTCTCCCAGTGGTCTCATGTAGCTATCAAAAAGACAAAAGGATTGTATGGCTCTCTGTGGGACCCTTCAGGTTAGAGCCTTCATTACTCATCGCACACATGCCAATCACAACTCTCTAAACTCTGCTGGGAAGGAATGAGTGGAGTCACTGTAGTGCTGTATTATTTACTCCTGCTATGTCACATAAGCAGGTTAGTAGAACCTTGCAATTCACTGTTTCACAGGCTACAGAGAGGTCCAACAGTATGAGTGTGGAGAACTTACCTTGAGGAGGTCATCTTCAGTATCACTAGAGTCATCTTTGTGCTATGCTCTGGTCTGAACACTGATTGTGGGGCTTCCAGGATGCTGGCCGATCTCACATTTTGGAGCTTAGTGGTAATTACTTTCTCAATGATCTTGCCCAGGACTGGGAGGTTAGAAAAGACAGTAGTTGGAGTGTTGTCCAAATGTTAGTTTCTTGACTACTGGAGAAACTATTGTTGTATCTTTCATGGAGTTTGGTACGTGTCCTTCTCTGAAGGAGAAACTGATTATTTCCATTAATAGTGTACATAGTTGCTCTTCACTGCCTTTCACCAACCGGGTGGGGGAGTGCATGGATTCATAGATTATGGCGCTAATATTTTTCACGGCTTCCTGAGCTTTGGCATGTGATGGAGCCAAACTCTTCTAGGGTTGATAGAGTAGATAATATAATCAGGTCAAGGATGGAATTTTCTTTCACACTTAGCTTCATACATATTCAGTTGATCTTATCAGTAAAATATCCTGACAGCTCTTCACAGCAGCGGATGCTTGGGGCTGGCATCTGGGCCGTGCAGTCTGGGTGACTGAAATAGCTCTACTGGCCGAGACTGTGTTGCATCAATTGCAGGGAAGTAGAAGGCTCCAGTTTGCTCCTTTATTGCAGTGGCAAAGTTCTGTAAGAATTGTTTGTGGTGGATAGATTCAGAATCCTTTTTGTGCCACTGGCATTCTAATTTTCTGTCTCAGCCTCATCTTCTGTTGCTCTTCTGTGAACCATGGTGATCTTCTCCACTGGTGAGGGGAAAATGGACAATGCGGGACCAAGGCATTGATGGTAATGGACATCAGGTGACTATACTGTTATACTAATTCATTGGCACCTTCTATTTGGGTGGTTTGTTCTCCTATAGTGAGTTTTAAACCTAGAGGTACAGGAGTCTTGGGAAAGGACAAGCTTTGGTTGTTCACTACTGTAGTGGGAAGGAGAGAAGTTTGATCTCTGTCAGCATGAGGTGGTGAGACCAATAGTGTGGTATGTCAGTAATACCTCAATACCCACTCTTAGACTGATGCCAGGATTCAGCATATGTCTTGCTACATGTGTGGGTCCAGAAATTGCCTGGGAGAACCCCATGATTTCTATATGCAACATGAAATTAAATTCTACTGTGTCCTTTGCATTGTCTATATGAAAGCTGAAGTCCTGAGAGGAGAGAATTTGGGGGATTCCAGTATTATGCTGGGCAGCAGCTCTGTAAGTTACTCCAGAAAGCTGACAGGGTTCCCAGCTGATGGTCTTTACATCACTATGAGTTCTAGGAACCTTACTGTCCTTTGCCCCACAGATCACGTTTTGTTTCTAGGTGGAGCACCTTCTGCATCTCAGACTGGAGGGGAACACTGAGGGGAACAAGATTATTACTCTGCCTCCTCTTTCTTTTTTTTTCTGGTACATTCTGGAGTCTTTCTTGCTTTGTAATATATAGAGTATACTGTGGGACTAACCATGCTAAGGCAGAATCGCGGGTGGCTTTGAACCATGTCTCAGCGATGTGAGCAAGATTAACTATACTGACATTTTGTATTTCACCACTATAACATATAATCGTTATTACAAATTGTCCAGTACCTATTCCTCTACTAGAAACATTGTACAAACCTCACTGATACACTGGGGCTCTTTGTCCCCCTGAAACAATTAGACCATGTACAGAGGTTTATGAGTCAGCTCCTGTTCCTGAGCTAATGGCTCTAGTTCTTTTGCTCAAGCAGTAGAGGCCAATGCTTTCAGAGCCAAATATCCATTAGTTCAGATGCTGCAACAGACCCATAAGTCACTGTCTATGGTCTATCCTGTAGTGAGTGGCAAAGATAATTCATTGTTATAACATGGATTATATCTGCATTTTCAGAAGTCTTCTAGCATCACAGCATAGTAAGCAATAACAGTATGCCATCTAAAAACATTCTGCCATTGTGCTGACATAAATATTATGCTATAATCATAGCTTATGCCATCACTAACATTGTGTCAATATACCTATGATGCTGACATCCAAAAATAGTAACTTCTTAAACCTTAATAACTATTAATAAAACATGTTGCAACTTTTAATGAATATTCTTGCCAACTACGCATAGCAAAGAATAACACACATTTAATTTCCTACTTCAGACTACTCTAAGGCTTTTTTTTAAAAAAGGAGTCTGAAGAGAAATGAGAAACTGGAATAACTGTGGTCATGTGATGCTTTTTGAACTAGTTACAGCAAGTGTCAGACTGGGTTTCAAAATTCATGCAGTTCATAAACAAAAATAAGCATTTGAAATTGACACTATAATTCAAAACAGATTTTACAGAATTTGTTTTCACCTCTGTTAAAATGAAAATCACTGACCAACTTTAACGATGGTAGCTCAGTCACCCCACCACAATGGTACAGACAGATCATTCATTTGGGCTCCATATGCAGAACTGAAATATTTATTGAATACACCTGGATTTTCTGCATCATTATTGATAATTTTACCACTCCCATATAATAATGGAGCTACACGAGTACTATGATTCCTTCCCCGCCCCCAATATGCATTAAAAAACCTTCTTTCTTTAACTCTACCTAGATATTTCATTGATACCTGTGACTTTTTGTCTACCCTGCATTTCTTAATTTTAGATTTATATTCATTGCCATCTTCCTCCTCTTCCCCCTCTCTGTTATATAATGATTTATTGTTCTTTAGTATAGTTTTCACATCTGCTTAAGCAGATTTATTTTATACACTGAAATACTTTTTTTTTTTCTGGCTAAGGAACTGTGGCTTTTTGGGCATCGAGCAAAATTCTTAAACAACTCCCAATTTTGTTCATGCTTTTCAGTTTTATTTTTTTCCCCAAACACATTTCTCTCATAATTCTTTGTGGCACAACCGTATTCTGTTTCCACAAAATGAGTAATCAGGACCTGATCACATGTATCTAGGCAACCACTAATATTTTGTTGAGTAATCAATTCATCTTTATCATAATGAAATTTAATACTGAAACAAATCTAAACATTATAGAGATATTGTAATTATCCCCAAAAGTGCTGAGTTAAGGATACACTTAAAATGAATAAAAATATTTTAAGGTACGGAAATACACAATTAAGGTACAAAAACACACTCTACTCTGCCGCATAGTGATGCCATAATGATTAAGGAATTTTAAATGTTTATGGTCTCAGATTACATTAAACTCAATTTCAAAGACACAGATGTTTCATATTTTAGCCCTTCATGCCACTAAGTAAATCCTTTCTCCTTTGAGCCTAGAAGGGAATACACAAGGCCTGCATCTGGGGTGTACATAGTAGCCTGAAAATACAAGATGAGCTAGCATTAGGCCTACAGTGTCAACAATGGTATTGACTGGTTCCTTCTTTATACAGTTCTTCCTGTTCTGATTTGTACCGGGGACAGATATAGGCAAGTGGATGATCTGAAGTAATACAGATCACACTGCTAACCTGAGCATCAAAACTGGACCGGGATAGACTAATCTGAGTGAAAGAAAATGTTGTCTTTGGCACAGTTTATAAAAGGGGTGGGCAAACTACGGCCCAGAGACTGGATTTGACCTGCAAGCTCCTCCTAACCAGCCTCTGAGCTCCATCTGGGAAGGTTGCTCCGGCCCCTCCCCCGCTGTCTCCCTCCCTCGCATCCTCAGCATGCCACGCGAGCAACGCTCTGGGGGCGGGGCTGCGTGACAGTGTATTTGGCTCTGGGCCAGACACGCTGCGCGCTCCAGTAGAACATCATAGCAGGGTGTCTGGCTCTGGGCCAGACATGCTGTTCTGAGAGGCGGCATGGTAAGGGGGCCAGGGCAGGGGTGTTGGATAAGGGGCAGAGAGTCTTGGGAAGCGGTCGGTGATGGGGAACAGGGGTGTTGAATAGGGCGTGGGAAACTCAGGGGGCCTGTCAGGGGCCAGGGGTGTGGCTAGGGATTGGGGCAGTCAGGGGACAGGGGTAGGGGGGTTGGATAGGGAGTGGGGTGCTGGAGGGAGTTATTGGGCAGGGGTTCTCTGGAGGGCGCAGTCAGGGGACAAAGAGCAGGGGGGCTTAGATATGGGGTGGGGTCCTGGAGGTGGAGTTAGAGTAAGAGGGGTCTCCAGAGGGAGCAATCAGGGGACAAGGAGCAGAGGACGGGTAGTTGAATGGGTCAGGGGTTCTGAGGGGGGCAGTCAGGAGGTGGGAAGTGGGTGGGGGCAGTCAGGGGGTGGGGCCAGGTTGTTTGGGAGGCACAGCCTTCCCTACCCAGCCCTCCACACAATTTTGAACTCCAATGTGGCCTGCGGGCCGAAAAGTTTGCCCACCCCGGTTTATAACCTACCCATGAGTTTCTAGAAAAAATGCACCTTCCTCACTGGCAGGACTGGTTCCTTTTTGACTGTTCACATCAACCAATTAGAATCATAGAATAGCAGGGTTGGAAGGGACCTCAGGAGGTCATCTAGTCCAACCCCCTGCTCAAAGCAGGACCAATCCCCAACTAAATCATCCAGCAGATTTTTGCCCCAGATGCCTAAATGGCCCCCTCAAGGATTGAACTCACAACCCTGGGTTTAGCAGGCCAGTGCTCAAACCACTGAGCTACCCCTCCCCCTAAAATGGGACTCTCATCACATGTCCTACCCTGCCTGTCCTGTCAGTGTGTGACGCATTGGGCCTCCCATCACATAGCCTACCATGAGTTCTGTATTTGTGCCAAACTTCATCATCTGAATCATCACACTGATTTCAGCTTCTGTACACTCATAAACTGAAAAGTACAAACTCACTCATAGACGGAGAAAATCTGATTTACCTAAGCACTCCTCCTCCCCAGCGTATCGCTCATATGCAAGCCACAGAACAGTTAACAGTTAAATATTTTCTTGCCAGTATTTTAAGAGTGCAGAAGGTTCCAAATTGCTGGTAAAATAAACAATGCCAGACTGTGAAAACTCCTGGCTGCCATGTTCTCTGATGTTAACAAGAGTTTCTTTATTGCTGTAACCTTTCTGAAGTGAATACAAATTATTTCTCTTCCCTAGTTCTGCCCTCAAGTAAAAGGCAAGGGAGGAAAGTGAACCCTGAAGAAAGCTACACAGTAAGAGCTCCAGAATCCTGGGGATGACTTGTTCAAACAGGTTGTTTCAAAGACAGCATTTAACGTAGTTTCCAATATAACTCCTGCATTTCATTCAGACTTGGTACTGTTGTGAAGAAGCAAACTCCAAAGGCTCCTCAATAAATGATCAGAGATATAAATGGATAAAGTCTCTTTACACACACTTCACTGAAAAGGACCAAAAGAAGTAGGTTAAACCTGGATACGGACATTATTCTCTTCCTCTAGCCCAAGCATAGAAAAAGATGATATAGTCCAGTGGTTTTCAAAATTTTTTACAAGTGACCCAGTTGACAAAAATTATTCATGTCCGCAACTGAACGGAGCTGGGGATGAGGAGTTTGGGGTGTGGGAGGGGCTCAGGGCTGGAGCAGAGGGTTGGGGTGCAGAGGTGAGGTTTGGTATGAAGCGTTCAGGGTTCTGGGCTGAGAATGAGAGTCTGGGGTGCAAGAGGGGCTCTAGGTTTGGAGGGACTCAGGACTGGGGCAGAGGGTTGGGCTGTATGAGGGGGTCAGGGCTAGGGATGAGGGGTTTGAGATGCTGGAGGGGCTCCATGTTTGGCAGGAGCTCAGGGCCGGGGCAGGGGATTTGGCAGCTCAGGTGTGCAGCAGGGGTGCACTGCATACCGCACTGCGCCCTGGAAGCGGCCAACAGCAGGTCTGGCTCCTAGGTGGAGGCCAATGGGAGTGCGGAGCCAATGCTCTGGGTGGGTGAGGTTCCAGAGGACTGGAGAAGGACAAACAAAGTACCTGTCTTTATAAAGGGGAAAAAAGAAAGAGAACCCTGAGAATTATAGACCAGTCAGCTAACTTTGATACCTGGAAAGATACTGGAACAATTTAACAATCAATTTGTAAGCATTTAGTGGACAATAGGATTATAAGGAATAGCAACATGGATTTGTCAAGAACAAATCAGGCCAAATCAACCTAATTTTCTTCTTTGAGTAGGTTACTGGCCTAGTGGACGGGGGGGGATGGGGTGTCAAAGATGTGATATATTTTGGTTTTAGTAAGGCTTTTGACACAGTCCCACACGACAGTCTCATAAGCAAACAGGGAAAATGTGCTCTAGATGAAATTACTATAAAGTGGATCTACAATTGGTTGGAAGATTGTACTCAGAGTAGTTATCAATGGTTTGCTGTCAAACTAGGAGTACATAGCAAGTGGGATTCCACAGAGGTAAACTGACTACCATTGATTGATCTGACAACTCAGAGGCACTAGAGAAATTGATCACATTGATTATAAAATTATCAGTTAGGAAATACAGACAATTGATAAGTGAAGCTAAAGACATCAATGAAAATTCTATAACCCCAGGACAAAAGGAAGGATGTTTAAAAATATATCAGGAAAAAGAGAACTTAGAAATTGTATAGGTTCATTATTAGATAAGGATGGTAAAATTGTCAGTAATAATTCAAAAAGAGGCAGAAATATTCAATACATATTTGTTATGTATTTGAATGAAGTTGGATGATGTATTCATTTCTTACAGTGATAAATATTTTCTAATCCAGTAATAATTAGGGAGGATGTTAAACTTTTAAAACACCCAAGAACTTTAAAAGAATTCACTGAGGAGCCCTCTGCACTACTGATAGAATCACAGAAGTGTAGGAACTGAAGGGACCTTGAGAGGTCATCTAGTCCAATCCCCTGCACTCAAGGCAGGCTATAATATTTTATGTTGACATTAAACAAATCATGGAATATTCCAGAAGACTGGAACATCTAATGCTGTGCCAATATTCCAAACGACTGAGGTAATGTCAGGCTAGTTAGCCTGAAATTGATATTCATCATCATCTTCAATACTTAGCAGAGCGGTCGGTCTTCCATTTGGTCAGTTCCTGTGCAACTGCAAGGGCTTGATGGGCCAAGAACATTGGAACAGACTTGATGCACCTACGTAACAGGAGGTCTGACTCTGGGCTGCCTCCATCCCTCACAGTTGGTGGAATTTTATCCTGGATGTTACAAGCTACCCGGAGAACAGCATTCACTAGAATGTCTTGAGACATTTTGGCAACATGTCTGAAAAGCGTAAGACACCACCTGCAGACTATGGCCCCAGTCGTCAGTATGCTGGAGCAACAACAAACATCTGCATTACAAATTAAGTCATTCCACTTTATGCCAAATGTACTACACTGGCATTTTGTGTGGAAAGCCTCCAGCTTTGCCCAGTCTGAGCGGCATAGTGTCCATGTTGCACAAGCGTACAGCAGTACGGAGAGGATACAGCTCAAATAGATCTTGAACTTTGCTGTCATGCTGAAATGATTTTGATTCCATATTCATAGAATCACAGAATATCGGGGCTGGAAGGGACCTTGGGAGGTCATCTAGTCCAGCCCCCTGCTCAAAGCAGGACGAACCCCAACTAAATCATTCCAGCTAGGGCTTTGTCAAGCCTGACCTTAAAAACCTATAAGGAACGAGATTCAACCACCACACTAGGTAACCCATTCCAGTGCTTCACCAACCTCCTAGTGAAAACGTTTTTCCTAATATCCAACCTAAACCTCCCCCACTGCAACTTGAGACCATTACTCCTTGTTCTGTCAACTGGTACCAATGAGAACAGTCTAGATCCATCCTCTTTGGAACCCCCTTTCAGGTCGTTGAAAGCAGCTATCAAATCCCCCCTCATTCTTCTCTTCTGCAGAATAAATAAGCCCAATTCCCTCAGCCTCTCCTCATAAGTCTCCTTAATCATTTTTGTAGCCCTCCGCTCGACTCTTTCCATATTTTCCACATCCTTCTTGTAGTGTGGGGCCCAAAACTGGACACAGTACACCAATGCTGAATAGAGGATAATGATCACATCCCTCAATCTGCTGTCAATGCCCCTACTTATATAACTCAAAATGCCATTTGCCTTCTTGGCAACAATGGCACACTGTTGACTCATATCCAGGTTCCCATCCACTGTAACCCCTAGGTCTTTTTCTGCAGAACTGCTGCCTACCTATTTGGTCCCTGGTCTGTAGCAGTGCATGGGATTCTTCCATCCTAAGTGCAGAACTCTGCACTTGCCCTTGTTTAACCTCATCAGATTTCTTTTGGCCCAATTCTCTAATTTGTCTAGGTTCCTCTGTATCCTGTCCCTACCTTCCAGTGTATCTACCACTCCTCCCAGTTTAGTGTCATCTGCAAACTTGCTGAGGGTACAGTTCATGCCAACCTCCAGATCATTAATGAAGATATTGAATAAAACTGGCCCCAGGACTGACCCTTGGGGTACTCTACTTGATACCGGCTGCCAACTAGACATGGAACCATTGATCACTACCTGTTGACCCCGACGATCTAGTCAGCTTTCTATCCAACTTACAGACCATTCATCCAGCCCATACTACTTTAATTTGCTGGCAAGCATACTGTGGAGGATCGTATCAAAAGCTTTGCTAAAGTCAAGGAAGAACATATCCACTGCTTTCCTCTCATCCACAAAGCCAGTTATCTTGTCATAGAAGGCAATTTGGTTAGTCAGGCATCACTTGCCTTTGGTGAATCCATCCTGACTATCCCTGATCACTTTCCTCTCCTTTAAGTGCTTCAGACTTGATTCCTTGAGGATCTGCTCCATGATTTTTCTAGGGATTGAGGTGAGGCTGACAGGCCTGTAGTTCCTCAGATCTTCCATTCGTTTTAGATGACCCATGGCAGACACTGCAATGTTAATCTGATAGTTGGAGGAACTGGTGACTATAGAACCCAAATAGCAAAAAATGGAGACTGCGTTGACAATTTCATTATACAAAGAGATTTGGGTCATGGATGGACCTGATCCTAGATTTTACAACTTTGTCTCTGACTACAAAACATGGAGGCCAACTTAGCTGGCTCCTCCTCCATTTGCTGGAGTGCCTTATGAAACCTGTTGTGGCTTTGTATTAGAAGATCGTCATCAGCATAGTCAAGGTCTGAGAGAGATCATCGATCTTAATGCCTATGAACCTAATGGAATGTTGCACTATGAAATCCTTTGCCCAACAAAAGAGTGCAGGGGGTCAAGACAGAGCCCTGGCTGACATCAGATACTGATTTAGAAGGTGCTGCTATCCGATTAATTAGCATGGTTCCATTATGCAGCTTGCTAATTAAGTCCAGCAGAGTGATTGGGACACCTATGCCCTTTAAGGCCTTCCATAGCGTGACTTGGTCAATGGAATCAAATGCAGCCTTAAGATTAATATACGCTATGTACAGGGATTTCTTGAACTTGCAGTATCTCTCTGACAACATGCAGAGGGCCAGAATGGTGTCTAATGTTCCTGGTAAAGTCTGACTGTTGGGTGTGATGCTTCCGATGCAGCAAGGGGTCCAAACGCACCAGCAGAACATGTGCAAACACCTTTCCTGGCACGGATAATAAGGTGATCAGCCTGTAGCTCTTATATTCGCTTGCCCCTACCAGGATCCAGCATGTCTGGGCAATTTATACCAGCTCCTAGTACATGAGATAAGTTTGAGGGCAGGCCAGCGAGCTGAGCCGGAGCATAGTTTCTATAAATAGCAGCTCTCCTTCCATCTCAACACCATGTACCTATGACATTCACCCAAATAGGTTCATTCGCAGCTGCCTGGCTGTTTCAGTGCTGTATGCCTGATTCTACCACACTTAGAAAATTAAACCAGGTCATCTGAGGGAGGGACTTTATCTCAGAAATCCCTAGACCAAATAACTCCAAATTTGCACCATACAATCTACCATCTATCCTGGAGCCCAATGAGGCATATTTGTTTTCAAGACAATTTGCCTAAATGGATGAACACAGGACAGTCCCTAGCTATGGACAAAAATACATTATAAGAACCAGGAAATTTTAAAATGAGGTGATATTTAGGAGAGATATATCTCAGGAATCCATTGATCAAATGAGCCTACACGTGCACTACTAACTCTACCCTAAGAGTGCAAGTGGTGTAAGCAATTTTCAGGGCCAATACAAGTATACATGTGGATTGTAGGGTGCTTTGAAAATTCAGCTCTGAACACAAAGCTCTGCTTAGAGCTACCTTCACAATCTTTTTGAAAGTCCTCCCTCTCTCACACACACCGTGGTCGGTCCCCCGATATGACACTTCCACTGACATCTTTCCCCTGAATCATCAGCACATCTTGGGAGCTTAACATCTCAAACCTACTCCTCTACTGAAAACATTATGTAACCCAGCTAAGACAGTGTAATGGCTGGATGTTTATAATTCTACTGAAGTCTATGAACGAGTGGCCCTTGTGCTTCAGCTGAAGCAGCAGAGACTCATGCTTTTAGATCCAGACAACCCAACAAAGGTCATTGCTGCAAATGGTCCAGCCATTAGAAAAGATACAATTCATTACCATAGGTTACACATTCCTCCTTGCCAAGGAAGCTCATCCCACTGTAGTTCAAATCTCAGTACTAGTTTGTAGGGTCTGAATTCAGGACCTTTGAATCTAAAAACCAGTAGAAGACTAGGTCCATTAGCTTAGAAACAGCAGCAGACTCAAACCTCTATATGTGGTCTATCCCCATGATGTTAGTGTGAGTTACACTTGCATCTTCTGAATCATCTCATGTCATAACTCCTATGGGAAAAGAACTGTAACACTTCATTATCCTAATGTATGTCATCAGTAATATTGTGTCACTGTAACTCTTATGTTTGTAATATTCTTAATACATCTTTTTTGCATTGCTTTGTAGCTATGTTGGTCACAAGATATTAGGGAGATAAGATAGACTAGGTCACTGGTTCTCAAACTTAATGGGGCCGCGGCCCTTTTCTCGCTCCCCGTGGGCCATGCATGTCCACTGAAAAGCCGCCAAAGGTGGAAGCATTCAGCTCGGCGGCAATTCCGCAACGCTTGGAGCTCGCAACCCCCCGAGAATCACCCTGCGACCGCCTGGGGAGTCGTGACCCCCAGTTTGAGAACCTCTGAGCTAGGCAGTATCTTTGATTGGACCGACTTCTGTTGGTGAAAGAGACACTTTCAAGCTACACAAAGCTCTCCTTCACCTTGTATCTTTTTTGACATTCAGAACGTTAGTTTTTAAACCTTAAAAAGGAGTCAAACAAAACATGCTGCTGCAACTTTTAATAAGCATTTGTCCAAACTATTCAGAGCAAAGAATTACACAAATTAATGTCATACCTCTGATTGCCTTAGTATGTTTTTAAAAGGGTCTGAATAAAACGACACTGCAAAATTGTGATAAGGTGATTTTTAAATAGTTATAAATCTCCTGTGGACAGGGGGTGGAGCTGTCTTTTAAAATATCCTAGAAAATCCAAGCATTTCACAAAATATAATAAGCATTTGAAAATGATCCTCCAACTCAAAACAGAATTTTTATCAGACATTTTCAAAATGAAGAGTCTGGAACAAATTTTAACTTTCCTGTTCCTTCCACCCAAGACCTCCAGCTTCCTGTTCTCTGCCTCAGCAAGCTTCCTTCACCTCACATGAGGCTTCCTCCCACCCAATGTATTCATGGGCCACTCACTTTCCTCCTGGCCCAATCCACATCCTCTTCCCATAAAACACTTGTTTTCTATTGTATACTTCCCATCCTGACTCCTTTGCCGCCTGCTCTCCCTGTCTTGACTCTGATCATGCTTCTTGACTCCTTGGGCAACCTCATGAATCCTTTATCCTCTACTAGGAGGAATAGCTTCTTTTGGAACTGAACTGTTGCAAATTTAAGCAAATGTAAAACATGACATGAATAATCCCCAGATGAACCCCAAACTGGTTTCCAATAGTCAGAATGTGGCTAATGTAGGACAAGGCTACATTTTTTTTTTAAACAGATTCTAACAGTGGCAGAACAAAGCAGAAATCTGTGCTCAAAGTTTCTGAGCCAGATTCTGCTCTGTTACACTGATATAAATGTGGAGTAATGCCAGTGATTTTAGTGGTTTTTCCTTTATATTCACACCAATGTAACTGAGAGCAAATATGGGCCACTGTGTATAAATAGCTCTAGCTGAAAGCGTAACAAAGGCTGTATTGTGCTTTGCAAGGCAGAGGCAATAAACGAATTCAAAAGACATCTAGAAATAGGGGTTTGAGTAGTCTGGCGGGAAAGCAAGAAGGTGGGATTAAGATAAATTGGACAGGGTTGCCACGTTGGGCTGGACAGTCCTTTCCTGTCCCTATCATCTCTTACAACTTTTAAAATATGCTCTGATACAAATCACGATTTTGTACGGAACAAGCAAATCAGACATAGTATCCTTGCATCACACCAGAAACGTCCTTGTTAAAAAGAAACTTATTTGAACGAGGAATCAGTCCCTGATGCATATGTTTAGATAGGGTGCAATTTATGTGGAGTAATGGTAGTGAATCTTGATGTTACCAGGGTCAATCTAAGAATAAGGAGCAGGAATTTTCTGAAGTCTCCCCTTCTCTAAGTTGCATGGAATGGAGTCCTAACGATCAACTCCACTGCACCCTGATTCAGGAGTCTGAGAATATACTCAAGATACATGTCTTGCTTTTTAAAACTAGATTTACCAAAACACAATCAGTGAGCTAATCTAATATCTTTGTGGCCAAGGTCCTCTGATAGGAAGAAAAAGCGTTGCAATTTCTAATACTGACTCTGGCTCCCCCTTACAAACTGATTAAGCAGCTGTCAGTTTGGATAATTTAAACTTGCTCATTGTAAGCCACAAGATGGAGATCTCTGGCAGAGCAGGATCGTAAGGAAGTCTTTTACCCAGCCTAATGTTACTATTAACACTTTGAGCCATTGCATCAAGCCAATTTTTATGTTTGTTTTTTAAGTTTGGTAGAAATGTCACAAGTGGAAAAATTAAGTAAAGAGCACTGGTTAGCCACAGAACTGGACACACCTGGCTGCAAACCCACCAAAAGAAACTGACTTCATTAGTACTAGCAGCAGCGGAGTAAAATTTATATCTGAAATCTGCCTGTACCAGTAGAATTGCTGAGGCCAAAAGCTCTCTGTCTGTTTTTACAGCTGTGTCATGTTTTGATTCCTGACTCTTGCTGACACTCTGGAGCATTGAAGGAGCCCAGGCTCCAGGGTCCCAAAATTCTGCAGCTGAGATTCAGATCTCAGAGATTTAACTATCAATTTATGAAATAATACAAAGTCAAACTGGAGTCGGAGCTGACATAAATTAGTAGTAAAAACGCAACACGTATTAATTTAACACCAATGATCCTGCATTTTTAAGAGCAGATGGCAAATACATACATTCTAAATACACTGATGCCATTTCTGAAATATAAAACTTAATGTCCATTTTCTGCATCAGCTGTATCAACTACATGTTATGATACATGAAAGGGGGTTGGGCCCCTGAACATCCCTCTCTCAAAATGTACCCTACCTCAAAATGTACCCTACCTCTTACTGATTTCAGACAAACTGCCTTTTAAAAATAACCTGACCAATGGAAGATTTTTATATCTTAATGAGTGCATGAGCCCGAAAGCCTCTTAACAGAAGAATACAGTTAAAAATGGCAGAGATTAACTAAATGAACTGCTCTGCTTTCTGCTTATCAGTCAGGTAAATACATCAATCACCTCCTCCAGAAATCTGTACCCAGTTCTCCTCAGCCTTGTCTAACGAACCAAAAACTATCTTAGAGAGACAAGGTAGGTGAGGTAATATTTTTTACTGGTCCAACTTCTATTGGTGAGAGACACAAGATGTTGAGCTACACAGAGCTCTTCTTCAGATCCGGGAATGATACTGAGAATGGTCACAGCTAAATACAAGATCGAACAGATATTTAGGACATACTCTAAGGGACAATTAGAACCACAGGGCTAGAAGGGACCACATGGATCATCTAGTCCAGGGGTGGGCAAACTTTTTGGCCCAAAGGGTTGTAAAATGGTATGGAGGGCCGGGTAGGGAAGGCTGTGCCTACCCAAACAGCTTGGCCCCGCCCCCTATCTGGCCCCCTCCTACCTCCCAATCCCTGACTGCCGTAGTTTGCCCGTGCTTGATCTAGTCTCACCCCCTGCCAAGATGCAGGATTTGTTGGGTCTAAACCAGCCATAACAGATGCTTTCCAGCCTCCTTTTGAAAACCTCCAATGAAGGATCTTCCACAACCTCCCTGGGCATCTGTTCTATTGTCCTACTGTTCAAGGTGAAGTGGCCCATTAACACCCTGTGGTCATAGGACAAAAAGGGGGGTCAGTGGGTTACAGGTTGATGTATGACCAATACCCCCAACACACCTTTGAAGATCCACAGGTCCTACTCATGCCTATCACAACATGTGCCGTACCTCATCCAGTGTACTAAATGCCACAACTCCTCCTCTTTGGGTGAAACCAGACAATCACTGCACTCTCAAATGAACTCCCACAGGAAAATGATAAAGGACAAAAATACTATACATAAAGGTGGGTGAATACCTTTCCCAAAGTTATCACTACATATCTCACCTATCAGTCTTCACCCTCAAAGGAAACCTGCAGAATCCTTTCAAAAGATGACTCTGGGAGCTTAAATTTATAAACTTTATAATTTTATAAAATTTTATAAATTTATAAACTTATATTTTTAAATTTTTTTGATACGGTTTTAATAAAGACACTGCAACAATCTGTAACCCACTAATAACAATCTAACTCACTAACCCCCGCCCCGGGGTTTTGTCCTATGACTGCTGGGGTGTTAATGACCCACTTTACCTTGAATTGTCCCTTAGAATATGTACTAACTACCCTGAAAGGGTCCCAAAGCTCAGGCTGCAGCCCCAGTCCAAATGTCTATACCTTAAATTAAGCCAGTTGGCACAGGCAGCTGCGGTTGTCTAATGGTGGTGTAAACATAGCCTCTGAGTATGTCCCAGACCTGAAGAAGAGCTCCATGTAGCTTCAAAGTTTGTGTCTCTCACCAATAGAAGTTGGTCCAGTAAAAGACATTACCTCATCCACCTTGTCTCTCTAATGTCCTGGGACTGACACAGCTACAACAACACTGCATACAAAAACTACCTTAGCAGCTATAAATTACTGAACTCTTTATGCAACCCAGTGGAAGTTCAGACTTCCCTTGCAGAAATCCAGTTTTTAAGACAGAAATATAGTTTCCCTTTCTCTTCAGGGCTGCACAAAGGCAGACTAGCAAATTTCAAACAGATGCAGGTTTCTCTTTTGGCCAGGAAACCACACTCTCTTGTGGAATGAGCTTTAATTCCCGAGAGGTAGTGGAGACCCTCCTGCCATTTATGCCTCTTTAATATAGGAATAAATCCATCTGCTTGAGAGAGAGAAGCTGACCCTCTAGACCAGGGGTGGGCAGACTTTTTGGCCCGAGGGCCACATCGGAGCGCAAAACTGTAGGGAAGGCCAGGTAGGGAAGGCTGTGCCTCCCCACACAGCCTGGCCCTGCTCCCGATTTGCCCCCTCCCACTTCCCACCTCCCCAGAATCCCTGACCCAACCAACCACCCCTGCTCCTTGTCCCCTGACCACCCCTTCCCGGAACTCCCCGCCCGTCTGGTGCCCCATCCCCTATCCAACCACCCCCTGCTCCCTGTCCACTGACTGCCCCACCCCTGTCCCCTGGCAGGCCCCCCAGGAATCCATGCCTATCCAACCACCCTCTGCTCCCTCTCCACTGACTGCCCCCCTCCCCCACCAGGACCTTCTGCTGCTTATCCAACCCTCCACCCCCTTACCATGCCGCTCAGAGCAGCAGGAGCTCGCAGCCCTCCTGCATGGCAGCATTGCCGCAGGAGAGGGGGGACAGTATGGGGGATCGAGGGCTAGCCTCCCTGGTTAGGAGCTCAAGCACCGGGCAGGACGGTCCCGCAGGCAGGGCTGTCCCTAGCTATTCTGGGGCCCTACGCAGCCTCCCCGCAGGGCGGGTGGGGCCGCAGGCCTCTGCGGAGGGAGAGTGGGGTGACTGGCACCAGGTCTCCGCACACGGGGAGGGTGGGGTGCAGGGCTGGCCTGGGGAACCACCCCCCAGCACTCACCAGCATTGCAGCTGGTGCTGGGTTCTGCACTTCCCACTGCTGGTGAATGCAGGCCCAGCCCTGCTGCAGAGCTCAGGGGAGTGGGGGCAGGGCAGGGCAGGGCAGAGATGGAGGCCCTGTGGAAGAGCCGGAACAGGGGCTGGAGAAGCACACCGCTGAGCAGAGCACCAGGAAGTTTGGTGCCCCAAATTTCCTGCTGCGTACTTTGCCTATGGGTAAGGACGGCCCTGCCCGCGGGCTGTAGTTTGCCCACCTCTGCTCTAGACCTTTTTTAGATATCTAGCCCAGGACAAACTGAACTTCTTAACCTCCTGGGAGCAGTGCATGAGATACTTCAGGGACCTAAAAGCATGCTGTGATCTTCCCTTTATCTGAAGTAAGGCAGGACAAAAATGCCAGAATCTGAAATTCACCTGAGTAGCAGCTACTCAGAAATCAGAAAGGAATATTTAACAAGAAGGGCTGCCATGATGATTTTATTTTTGGTGGCTTCCAATGACCCTCAGAAAAAGCTAAACAGAAGCTAGAAGCTTCAATGGGGAAAGAGAAAGCTGGTAGAAAGAGCAGATTAAACAGTCTAGGACAAGGCAATTGACTCAGGCCTGACCTGGAGATTTGCTTTGGCTGGACAGCATCTTGAAATTAAGCAGTGCAATCCAATAAAAGAATTTTCAGCATCTCCTCCAGTAGTCACTAAGGTCAAAACTTGGTCCTTGTTGTTTCTCAAGACTCACTTCATTCTCCACTTCCTCCTAGAGGAACTCCAGAACTTGGGAAACAGAACAAGACCACCCTTGCATACCCTGCAAGGGCACCTTTTAGAGAAAAAGCTCTAAGGATGGGAGTATGGAACAGAGATAACAGACTTATTGGAATTCAGCCCAATGTCCATATTTAAGAAGCCCTAATATCTAAGGGACATTTTTCATGAACCATGCTTTCAGATCTAATTTGACCCAGATACTGACATAAATTTGACCCCATGCAAGAGGATCTGAAAAAAGTCAAGCAGGAAGCATGTTCTCCAAACGTCAACAACAGAAGTTTCAAATACCATGATCAACAGATCTGGTCCCTAGAGAGCTAGTAGGAGGAAAGCATATTGGTCTTCTCCAACAGAATGAATCCGATGCCGAGGCCAGAATCCAGAAAACCTCTGAACCTGGTACAAAACCTGTGAAGCTTGGATTTCTCTGTTATGGCAAAGTAGTCTACAGAGGGAATCCCTCATTTTGAGTAAACTGCCTTGAAGTTTCCCATATCCAATCACCAGTCTTTAAGGAGGAGAATCTGATGACAGAGCCAGTCTGCCTGGAGACAGACCACTACTAACACAGTTAGCTGGTGTGATTCTACCAATCTTGGGGGTACTACTACTTGAGCCAATGTCTTACTCATGATGCTTTCATGTTTGTTTATGTACAAGACTTACTGAGCTGTCTGTGAAGATTGGAATCCCATGCATTGCTACAGCCTAGGGACCAAATGGCTAGGCAGCAGTTCTACAGAAAAGGACCTAGGGGCTACAGTGGATGAGAATCTGGATATGAGTCAACAGTGTGCCCTTGTTGCTAAGAAGGCTAACGGCGTTTTGGGCTATATAAGTAGGGGCATTTGCTAGCAGATTCAGGGATGTGATCGTTCCCCTCTGTTCGACATTGGTGAGGCCTCATCTGGAGTACTGTGTCCAGTTTTGGGGCCCACACTACAAGAAGGATGTGGAAAAATTCGAAAGAGTCCAGAGGAGGGCAACAAAAATGATTAGGGGTCTGGAGCACATGACTTATAAGGAGAGGACGAGGGAACTGGGATTGTTTAGTCTGCAGAAGAGAAGACTGAGGAGGGGATTTAATGGCTGCTTTCGACTACCTGAAAGGGGGTTCCAAAGAGGATGGATCTCGACTGTTCTCAGTGGTACCAGATGACAGAACAAGGAGTAATTGTCTCAAGTTGCAGTGGGGGAGGTTTAGGTTGGATATTAGGAAAAACGTTTTCACTAGGAGGATGGTGAAGCACTGGAATGGGTTACCTAGGGAGATGGTTGAATCTCATTCCTTATAGGTTTTTAAGGTCAGGCTTGACAAAGCCCTGGCTGGGATAATTTAGTTGGGGATTGGTCCTGAGCAGGGGGCTGGACTAGATGACCTCCCGAGGTCTCTTCCAGCCCTGATATTCTATGATTCTAACTGATTGGCCAGATGGCTGTTTCAGATTTACTGTGAAATTTCTTTTCCTACCTGGTTCAGATGGCTTGATTAGGTTGAGAGTGAACAATGGCCCCCAGACTTTAAGAATGACTACCCGCTAATGAAGATTCCCAAGAGGCAACCCTGACTTCCAATCCCACTGTGAGTATCACCAACGAAAGAACTGCCTTATGGAGGCTGGTGAAGAAAACCTCGGATTCCACCTGGAAAACAATAGCCTCTTTACCTTGCTCTCACAGAATGAAGGGGTCATAAAAACAGCAGATCAGGCCATTGAAGAACATTGCAGGTGGAGGACAATTACCTTGGTGCCACAAAGCTGGTGTAACAGCATTGGAGGGTATCAGAAGCATTGCTGGAGGGGAAGTGACATGGCCACAGCACCACTGGGCTCTGGCTATTCTCAGCTGTTGCAATGGCTCCAAGTTAGAAATCTCACACTCCTGAGGAAGGAAGATAAAGGTTTAGACCTGAACATGCACCATCGTAAGTGGGGACCTCTCTATCCTTACTTTAGAGAATTCCTCCACAGCACCTTTGAAGAGGTGTGTGACTAGATGAGAAAGAGCTCCTACCTTTCCCCCACTGCCCTCTCACCTAGGTGGCAAAAACTGCAGAATGTGTCCTAAGGGAAAGATGTGAACAAGAAGAGGTCAGTAGCTTTTGAGATCAGCTCAGAGGTGGAGGTCCATGTTTAGCAGGTGATGTAAGAAAGCATATAGTCAACTGTGGGAAGAGGGGTAAAACAGTGTATTAGGCTGGCAACACTGGCAGAGAGGAGGGGATAAATTGACAAGATCGTCTAAGATGAGTTACATGCCCAAATGAAGCAGTGAATAGAAGCAAAAGAAATCCTAAGATCTTGGAAACATCTATATTTCACCACACATCCAACAAACAATATTCACTGAAATTAAAAAGGTACAGAGCAAAAAGTGAAATCTCTGCAAGCGGCATGGAAACTTTTTAAAGACACCATAATAGAGGCTAAACTTAAATGTATACCCCAGATTAAAAAACATAGTAAGAGAACCAAAAAAAGTGCCACCGTGGCTAAACAAAGTAAAAGAAGCGGTGAGAGGCAAAAAACCACTCTTTAAAAAGTGGAAGTTAAATCATAGTGAGGGATATAGAAAGGAGCATAAACTCTGACAAATGAAATATAAAAATATAATTAGGAAGGTCAAAAAAAATTGAAGAACAGCTAGCCAAAGACAAAAAATAATAGCAAAAGAAAATGTTAAATACATCAGAAGCAGGAAGCCTGCTAAAGAACAAAATTGTCAGATACAAAGATGAACATAATTTGTTGGGGAAGAATCAACATGGTTTTTGTAAAGGGAAATCATGCCTCATCAATCTACTAAAATTCTTTGAGGCGGTCAACAATCATATGGATAAGGGGATCTAGTGGATATAGTCTATTTAAATTTTCCAAAAGCCTTGGACAAGGTTCCTCACCAAAGTCTCTTAAGCAGAGTAAGCTGTCATGGGATAAGAGGGACAGTTCTGTCATGGACTGGTATCTGGTTAAAAGATAGGAAACAAAGGGCAGGAATAAACGGTCAGTTTTCAGAATGTAGAGAGGTAAAAAGTGGTGTCCCCCCAGGATTTGTACTGATCCAAGTCCTATTCAAAATATTCATAAGTTATGTGGAAAAAGGGGTAACAGGGAGGTGGCAAAATTTGCAAATGATACAAAGCTACTCAATATAGTTATGTCCAAAGCAGTCTGCAAAGAGCTACAAAAGGATCTCTCAGAACTGGGTGACTGGGCAACAAAATGACAGATGATATTCAATATGGATAAATGCGAAGTATTACACATTGGAAAACAATATCAACCATACATATAAATGATGGGGTCTAAATTAGCTGTTACCACTCAAGAAAGAGATCTTGGAGTCATTATGGACAGTTCTCTGAAAACATCCACTCAATGTGCAGTGGCAGTCAAAAAAGCAAACAGAATGTTAGGAATCATGAAGAAAGAGATAGATAATTAGCAGAAAATATCATTGCACCTCTGTATAAATCAATGGTACATCCACATCTTAAATACTGCATGTAGGTGTGGTCGCTCCATCTCAAAAAAGATATACTGGAATTGGAAAAGGTTCAGAAAAAGGCAACAAAATTAATTAGAGGTATGGAATGGCTGCCTTATGAGGAGAGATTAATAAAATGGACTTTTGAGCTTGGAAAAGAGACAACTAAGAGGGGGATATGATAGGGATATGATATAAAATCATGACTGGTGTGGAGAAAGTAAATCAGGAGTGCTGTTTACTCCTTCTCATAACACAAGAACTAGGGATCACCAAATGAAATTAATAGGCAGTGGATTTAAAACAAACAAAAGGAAGTATTTTTTCATACAATGCACAGTCAGCCTGTGGGACTCCTTGCCAGAGGATGTTGTGAAGGCCAAGACTCGAACAAGGTTCAAAAAAGAACTAGGTAAGTTCATGGAGGATAGGCACATCAATGTCTATTAGCCAGGATGGACAGGGCTGGTGTCCCTAGCCTCTGTTTGCCAGAAGCTGGGAATGGGAGACATTGGGATGGATCAGTTGATGATACCTGTTCTGTTCATTCCCTCAGGGGCACCTGACATTGTTCACTGTCAGAAGACAAGATACTGGGCTAGATGGACCTTTGGTCTGACCCAGTAAGGCCTTTCTTATGTTCTTAAAGGAGCAGTCTGTGAGATCAAGCCTGTAGACATATACAAGCTTTGTCTTTAAGTATTTGCTGTTCCCAGACAAAAGCTATGTTAAAATGGAGTTACAGCTGAGAAGACATCTAAGTAACTTAGGGGCAAATACATTATAGGGATGCTGTCATTATCGCAAACCAAGCGATATAAACCTTGAAAATTCGGAATTAAGGTTAAACTTCAAAGGAATCTAGTGGAAACATACAGTTAGGAAACACACAACTTTAACTCTGGTTGGTACTGACATCATGCAGTCACCAGACAACCATGCTGAACACGTTTTAGTGTGTACAGTCCCTGATTAGACAAGACTGATTTCTGAAGATTCTTTTTAGGTCTTCAAGGAGAGCTATGAAGGCAATGGGGATAGCCTAATTTACAGGATACATAGAAACTCCTAAATTCAGATCTATTCCAAAGACTAGATCCAACAGGGGGCTGCCTTATATGCATTTTCTGTAACTAACTGGGTAAAGCACCTGGAGAGCAGAGTTCTCAGAAAGTTTCAGGCATCTAAAAAAACCAAACAGTTGTCACTGTGGGAGCAACTGAAATCTCCCAGAATGAACATTTTCTAGGACTCTCTGAGCAATGAAAATAGAACAGTGTACACCTAATAGAGACACTCCCTTGAATACTGAGGCAACCAATATCATTAGCAGTACCTGCAAATGTTGTAGACCCATTGCATATACAGAAGAGAGGGCTGCCCAAAGAACTCACAATACAATTAGTGCAATTTAGAAACAAAAGGGAACATAGGGGAAAGGAGACAAGATTACTTCTGCTCTATCATAGAATCATAGAATATCAGAGTTGGAAGGGACCTCAGGATGTCACATAGTCCAAACCCCTGTTCAAAGTAAGACCAATCCCCAACTAAGTCATCCCAGCCAGGGCTTTGTCAAGCCTGACCTTAAAAACCTCTAAGGAAGGAGATTCCACCACCTCCTTAGGTAACCTATAGTTAATATTCCCTCTTTTGAATGTTACTTGACCCAGCTCCCTAGCTGACCCTGCCTTGGATTCCTGTTTCTTAGTAACTGGGGACATATAGGCCTAACTGGTATATTAACCGTTCTAGGTTTTCTATTTGTTCTGTTTACTTTAATCTGGAACAATCCCATTTTTTCCAGCAATAGCATAACAGCAGTTCCCTCTTTTCCCAATATAAGTCACAATAGGCATTGCCTCCCCATCCGACCATTGCCTGCAGAAGTACTGAAGTCCTATGAAGATAAGGACATTCATTTCCCTCAGCCTTGCAGAAGTCACTATACTTCAAGATTTATGATGGTCATCTCCTAAGTGCTGCTGTGCTCTCTGAAGCCCCATGCCAATGCTGGTATGGAGTGGCACACACTTCAAAGTATACCCATGCCAATGCTGGTATGGAGTGGCACGCACTTCAAAGACTTTAAGACCAGAAGTGACCATTGTGATTACCTTGGGTGACCTTCTGCATAATACAGGCCAAATAACCTCACTCAGTGCTTCCTGCATTAAGCCCTTAACTTGTGATTGAACTGCTCTTGAAACTCTTGTTCCTTTATAAACTCCCTTCTGAGATCAGGACCAGATGTGCAGAGAATCCAAACAGTAGACTGTACTTATAGTTAGTTACAGTGTTATATAGAAACTCTGTCTTCTCTCCCTGTTCCCATCCACTGTCCTGGATACATGGAATACTGAAATCCCAGCTGAAACCAGTCAGATCAAGTCTTGCACCACCTTAATCCCACAGCCACTGTTCTAATATATGCCAGGTCACAAAACATTAAATGGTTTGAGTCATCAAAATAATTAAGACAGTCAACACCAGACAAAGATGACTTACCCCCATCACCTTACCACGCTGTTCAACATCTTCCCACATAGAATGAACTATATAGCGACACATGTATTTCCCAGCTCGACCCTCCTGTTTCATTCGTACCAGACACATCCTGCAAGAGAACAAGCACCACAGAGGTTGGTTTGATTTCCAACTGCTTCTTCAGACCTTAAAAGAGTTTAAAAAAACCCTATTTTTATTTTAAATTCCTTACAAATCTCACTACAGCATGAAAAGTGCTCTAAGTATAAATACTATTCTGCTCTGGTTAGAAAAGTTCTTCTATAAAAAATGGCACATTTTTACTTTCACAAACTTGCCTTCTGTGTATTTAAAGTCAGATCTGCTGGATTTCAGACTAATCTACAGTGGGGAAATCTACCTGAATATTAAAACTGTTTCAAAAATGGCTGGAGCTGCAGCATAGACGAGGCTACTGTAGGTAGAATGATTCTTCAAATTAGTGAAACCGTCAGAAAGCAGGTTATAAAAATGGCTCTGCCTTCTGGAGCCACTGCAGTTCCAATCAGTTTTAAAACCAGACTGAATTTGGGGGAAAATTTCCCAAATGTAGATAAAGCCTTGGTGACAATATGTTTGTACTACTTTTTATTCCTGTAAGCCTTGCGCTCTGCACCCCAGCTACAGAAGGCAGCACTGGAGTTTGTCCAAGCTCATTTTTCAACAATTCCGTAAGAATGTGAAGGTGTTTGGAGCAGGGCCAGGTCTATTTCATGGAACTGAACCTGTTGTAGTTAAACTGACTACTGAACTGCCTCTGTGTCCTCATTAGCCATGCTGTATCAGTTTAAGAATCACTGCAGTTCTGACCCATGTCCAGATTAAGGCTATGTCTATACTATGAGCTAGCTTTGTGATTCCCAGGCTGTGTGGACATACTCATGCAAGCTCTCATCTGAGCTAGAACACTACAAATAGGGTAGCTATGGTAGCATGAATAGTAGCAGAATGGACTGGCTACCCCAAGTACATACCCATGGGGTTCAGGAGGATATGTACTCAGGGTGGCTAGCTCCTGCTACCACCACTTCCACTGTCCATGCTACCATAGCCATACTACTATTTTTAACATGTTAGCTCACATGAGAACTAGTATGGGAATGTCTATGCAAGATGAGACTCATAGTATGTAGTGTAGATATAGTCTAAGGACTTCCTTACACCCCACATTGCCACTTAGTTTGCAGTAATCTGCTATGCACTGTCTACGTGGACCCTGTTACAGTGCACTAAAAGTTCTCTAGTGTGCTTTGATCTACCTTGCTTTGAAACGGGAGTAGATTAAAGTGCATTAGAAAACTTTTAGTTCACAGCAGCAGGGTCCACATGTATCCACGGAAACTCAGCACATGGCAGATTTACAGCTCAGCTTGTCGTGAACTAAGTGTTCGTGTATACAAACCCTAGCACTGGCCCCAAACTGTTTCAGCTGCAATGACCCACTCTCCAGATCAGTGCATTCTGGGAGGCTCTGAATGGCTCCAAGTGCACTGTGGGACATTAGTATGAGATCTAGATTGAAACTATTGCATCTTCTTTGCATCAAAATTGGCACTAAAACAGCTCAGGCTAAATTGGTATTTAGCATTGAAAAAACATATTATGCTCTTCTTAGTTCATAGCGTGCTTGTAAACCATTTGGAGCACTTTTTTGTGTAAATGCAAAGTGCATAGGTTAAGAGATTAAAATGGTGCTTAGATTTGTATGTTTCTCTAGTGTACACAACACCTGTGTCATCTACCTATACACATCGACAGCGCTTACCACATTGTGGGTGCTGCCTCAGTAGAAAGAATAAATTAGCTGCAGAACCTTTTTTCATTAGGGATGATAGTCAAAAAGTAAAGAAATCAGTTTATATCTTAGATTCCAGGCAAGGTCATGACCATTAGAAAAAACATCTTTTTCTTGTAAATGGAGCAAAAATTACTCGGGAGGTGAGTTACTGATGGACAATAAAACTAGAGCCACTTTTCAGAACAGAGCCACATTTTCCAAACCGCACACAAGTGTTTGTTTTAAACTTAGAAATTAGAGATGAAAAACATCTCATGGACCTAATTTCTTGATGGAGGACATCTGGAAATGGTGAGCGCTGACTGCCTGGAGCTGGTTATGGAGCACTTGGGATAGGAATGGGAAGATTATGGCAGCTCTCTGTCACACCTTCTACCTCTGGTCTCCTGCCCTCTTTTCTCTTTCTTGCATGGTTTTGTACTTCTTGTGCTTTCTGACTGGAGGTGCTCCAGCTCATGGGAAGCGCATCCGAAAGCTTTGCTGAGTATCACTTCACAGCAAACTTAAAACCTCACTGTAATGTCTGGCAATAGCTACCAGTGCTGGCAGTGAAGAGTTTATTAGCTGCATTAGCCCCTCAGTGTGGTTCAGGGCATTTGATTAGCCCCTTGATTTGGAGCAAGAGGGGGAGGAGAAGTGAGGGTCACTGAAGAAGCAGAGGGAAGACAGACAGATGGGGGAGAGTGATATGGAAAGGACGGAGGGACATGGGGAGCAGCACCAGAGGGAAAGGGGAGGACAGAGCTAGGGGCAAAGTGAGGGATGAAGGGTAGAAGGGATGGATGAAGACAGAATGAGAGTGAATATAAAGCAGAGGGATAAGTGGGGAGGGAGTGCAACAGGGATGGCCAGAGGGACCTGGAGAGAGGAAGGGGTAAAAGAGGAGTGAAGATGGGGCAGAGCGAGAGAGGCTTAGGGAAGACAGAGGGATGGGGAAATTCCCTAAAAAGTGTCAAATTTTCTTCTTGGAAAATGCTCTGGAGCTGTGTGTTGACCCCAAGGCTCATGTGGTGACTTCCAGAGTGATTGAGGATAGGCCAATGATCCCTCCATATCCTGACAGAACCATCCTTCTTTCAGCCCTGGCAGGTGGTGGGGAGTAGGGATGGTTACAGGGTGAAGCAGAGTGCATCATACCCATCCAGAGAAGAATGAAATCCTGCAGTTAAAGCATTGGGTTGGGACTCAGGAGATAGGTCCAATTCCCAGTCCTGCCACAAATCCCCAGAATGACCTTTGGCCTAAACTCCATCTGTGCCTCGGCTCCATGTGTAAAATGAGGAAAATGCACCCTTTTATCCATTATTTGTCTGTCCTGTGTATTTTGATTGCAAAGTCCTGCCCATACAAACACTATGATCAGTAATAATCTTGGAATCCCATTGCTTTCCCCACACCTACTAAGACAGATAACGAAAGAACATGTTTGGGACCCCAACTCTGGATAAGAAAAGTGGTTTTATACATTATAGCCTGGGTAGTCAAGCCAAGGAAGAAAGCAAGGAGCCCTGGCAAGAGATTCCTCAGTACAAATGTTGCTTCCCATCCAAGCTGCAGTATCCCTCAGTGGAGTCATGATAGAAGGCAGGAGTGCATCAGACCAATAATTACAATCCATCACTAGTAATGCAAGAATGGAGTAGTTTTCAGAGTAAACCTTGTTCTTCTTGAAGCCTGAAAGGACGCTGTGTGTTTGGATGCATAGTTCTGTCATAGAGCAGTTCAGCAGCACCAAGAGTGAGGTCATGGAATTCTGCAGTTTATTTGAAAATTTGGTAGTTTGTTACTACACCTGCCATTCGAGATTTAAAAGACACAAATTTTCTTAGACTATAAACTTTATACCTAGATCAACACAGTATGAAATGTTTTACTTTTTCATTACAGAACACATTCTGTAGTCCATTCCAATACTGACTCATCTTTGTCACTCCACTAAGGTAAAACTGTTCCATACTCAGATTATTAGTTTTAAAAAGTTGTTGGCATCATTACTTTAAAACTATGATATTTTGAAGCTTAAAATATTTTATAAATATTGCTTTTATCTGGTTGCCTAAAGCAATCACTGTTCTGCACTGATGGTGGAAAAAGCAGATAGTACCCACAGTCAGTTATACTTGCATTTTTAATCAGTTAGAGTCAGTTTGGATCCTTTATGCTGTATAAGTGACAAAGAGTCCCGTGGCACCTTAGACTAACACACATATTGGAGCATAAGCTTTCGTGGGTGAATACCCACTTCGTCAGATGCACGTATTCACCCACAAAAGCTTATGCTCCGATACATCTGTTACTCTATAAGGTGTCACAGGACTCTGTTGCTTTTGCAGATCCAGACTAAACACAGCTACCCCTCATACTTTATGCTGTATGTACACTGAAATAAAATCTAAGGGACAAATTCTGTCTTCATATGCACAAGCAGGGCACCCTTTTTAAATCAGTAAGTGTCCTACAAGTGGATCCAAGAGTAGAATTTGGTCCAAAGTTGCTAATAGAATGCGATGACCCAACAGATTGTTTCCAGTGCAATATCCTGAAGTTAGTAGTGAGGAAACTAGGCAAAATCTTACTGCCTGACAAAAAGAATTAGATTAATACGATGAAAAAACAACTGTACTGCAAAACTTTTATTACAGCCGAATAATAAACTGGATTAGAACAACCATGCATTTCCAGCACAAAAATACATTTAAAATCTTTGTGTTTCCAGTGAGTGAAATACAGCTAGCCACTCCTTAATCGTTTTAAAAGACAATAACTTTGATTTTATACCTGACTAACCACCATTAAACTACTTGATACAAATTAAATTTCACACCATTAATCAACAGTTAAACTAACAGTTTCAAATTAAGTAACAGTCATTACACATATGACTACCAAAGCTTCAGTTTAAGGACTTACCTGACAAATACACCAAGGCCTGGTCTACAATGTACAACTAGGTTGATGCAAGGCAGCTTACTTGTGTCTTCACTTACATTTGGCTCCCATCGATGTAAGTGCCCCGCTATACTGACATACTAATACCATCTTCCTGAGTGGCACAGAGCCACAGATGACGTAGTTAGGCCAATGCAGTGATAGTGTAGACAATGTGTTACTTACATCTACTTTTAATGGCCTTCAGGAGCTCTTCCACAATGGCTCACACTGACTGTTCTGGTCACTGTTTTGAACTCTGCTGCCAAGGGGTCAGATAGACAGGAAGCTCCCTTCCTCTTTAAAGGCCCACAAATTTTTGAAGTTTTGTACCTGAAATGGAGTGTTCTTTCCCTTTCAGAAGTTCTGTTTCCTTAATTTATTAAGTTTTAAATGTTTTTTTAGTTACCTGGTTCACGTTAAAAAATAAGATTCTGTTTTTTGGAACAGAATTCATCTTTATTAGTTCACAACATATGCTGTCTGGTGCTGAGCAAGTCTGACACCCATCAATTTATTGTAATTTCATTTTGTCATAGAAGCCACAGCATCATTCACACACAATATTAACAGGAGCATTGACAACGTTATAGTCCTATGTACACAGCAATCACTACAAGATTCATACCACGCTGCAAAACAGCAAGGCCAGGTAGAGCACACTTTAACAACACGCACTACTCACTATTAAAATGGTCTTTCAATGGTTGAGCTCTTCTTATAGCCCTGGTATTTGGCTGTTCAAAACCAGACAGACAGATACATTCCAGTTCCACTCGGGCAGAAACTCTTCCTCTTTTATATCACAGATATTATGCAGGACACAGCAGACAGCTATATGTAGACTTTTTTTTTTCCCTCACTGAGGTCCAATCTTGTTAGTAAACAACGCCAGCATCCCTTAAAACAACCAAAGGCACATTCAACTGTCATGCTGTACCTGCTGAGCTGATAGCTGAAGCGCTGCTTGGACTGTCAAGGTGGCCAGTGTATGGCTTCATGAGCTATGGGAGCAAGGGGAAGGCTGGGTCTCCTATGATCAGTATTTGCATTGCAACATTCCCAGTGGTATTCCACCAGTTGGGAAAGGAAGTCCCTTCTTGCAGCTTTCTGATTAGTTGTGTTCTTAATGATGCATGCACCATGCACCTTTCCAGACCAGTCCACACTGATGTCCCTGGCAATCTACCAGAGCTTGCATTACCACAGAAAAGTAGCCCTTCCTGTTGACATCGTCTCTGCCAAGGTAGTTTGGTGCTAAAATAGGGGTGTGTGTGCCATCCATCACCCTACCCCAGTTCGGGAATCCCACTGCTGTAAAACTATGCACTATAAACTGGTCATTGTCCAGAGTCAAAGTCCTATGTTGCAGGAGGCAATTGATTACCCTGCACACTTGCATGACAACTGCCTCCACTGTGGATTTCCTGACTCCAAATTGATTCTCAACTAACCAGTTGCAATCTGGTGTTGCAACCTTCTGCAATGCAATCAACACTCACTTCTCAACTATCAGTGCAGCTCTCACTTTGGTATCTCTGTACTGGAGGGCTGTGAAAGGTGGCCAGGTAGGGTGAATGCAGACTCTTAAAGAATAACGGTTGATGAGTACCCTTTCTTTCATCTTCCCATACTGGGCTTCAGACACAGGCTAGAGACCATCTTCTTCCATGTTACCCTGAATATACCAGCCAGAGCAATCAACACCTTACATGTACAATGAGCCTGAGATGTGATCCACCCTCTAGCCTATTACTTCATCATACGACAAAAAATCCTATGGCTATCCATATAAAACAAGACAAACTTCGGTTTGTGTAACAATTGGTGGGGTTTTCCCATGAGTATTGTGAAAATAAGTCAGAGTGAAGTGGCAGAGTTAAAGCTATTGTTAAATTGTAATGGAGTATTCCCAAGGTTTCTAAGGCAAAGGTTTTCTCATTTTCAAAAAACAGATTTTATAACTTTAACTTTGAATTTCCTGTCTTTCAAAAGGAAGGATATTGTGTTTTTATTTTAATAAATACAACGCTTTAAATTAATAGTTATCATAGTATTTAGAACTTAAAATCTCTCTCTCTGAAGTTTTTGCCTGGTATTTTATATTGATTCCATAAAATTTGCCTGGGATTTTATATTGATCCCATAACAGTTCATACAGATTTTTCCATCCACTGGTGTAGACTGGGTTTGCAGATAACAGCCAGTAACCCTAGCTGAGGCCACATATCTCAAGGAGGACTATCTGGTCACTCAGGCCATTCAGGGGCCCTCTATGAAGGGAATGATGGCTCCTGATATGCTAGAAAAGGAAATAAGCCTAGGACCCAAAAGTGGTGATAGAAAATGCAGACTGCTATACAAATGACCGGCAGCATGAGGGAAAAGAACACAACTCCAGGTCCATGGGTCAAATTTCCCTGTGACAATAGGCTTTTGCCCTAAAGTGCCCTTGTCCCACACCTACACAGGAACAGGGGCTCGCTGCTACTCAGAAAGAAGGTAACAGCTGCCAGAAGATGAGGGACAGACATGATGACTCCTGTGAAAAACAGCAGCACTGATTCTGCGACTGCCACTACAAGGAGTGTAACTTTGGGCAGGTCTGGACCGGAGAGACTAGAACCTGAAGTAAAAGCCTGAGGAAACTCACAATCTCATTTGAAGAAGGTCAAAAGATACTGATCCTCATAGACTTTGGATGAAATCAGACATTTATCCAGGAACGAATGGCTAGTTTATACCCATTTGGTCTTGTGCGAACATAGTCCCTTAACATAAATAGCTAGTCACCCTCCTTTGAAAGTATTCAGTAATCTTCAGTTGTGGGAACTCCAATAACAGAAAGATGTCAAAGGACTGGAAAGAAATCAGAAACTAGCAACCAAAATTACCAGAGGGATGAAGGCAATTAACAATGAGTACCATTTAATTAATTAGGAGGAAAGATTAAAGTAGCTAAATATGCATTGCTTGGCCAAATCATTGCTAAGCAGGATACATAATTTTCCTAAAGTACTTGAAAAAGAAAAAATGTTGTTTAGAGTTGTATATAAGTAGGGGATAGGAATGGACCGAGGAGAAGAATGTGCAGCAGAATAAGACCATTAGATATAAGGAAAACAGGTTTTAAGGAATTAATTCTAACGAAGGTGCAATGGAAAGAAATATTAAAGAAGGCTGATCATAGAATCATAGAATATCAGGGTTGGAAGGGACCTCAGGAGGTCATCTAGTCCAACCCCCTGCTCAAAGCAGGACAAACCCCAACTAAATCATCCCAGCTGATGGACAATGCAAGACACACATTAAAGCGCCATGAACTCCCCTTCCCCTAAAATAGAAGAATAGAAGAATAGAAGAAACTGCCAATGTAGCTTCAGAAAGAACTTCAAACACCTTAGGGTACAGCAGGACCTGGACTGGAAGTGAAAAGGAGAAGCACATGACTAGGTGAAGAGCTGGGAGGCCCATGGTTAGCTGCAAGGAACAAGCTATTTGGAGGAGTAGCAGCATTACCTTTAAAGATAAACTCTTTCCAACACTTTGGCTACCCACACAGACAATTGCAAGAGGTTCTGCTTATGCTGTTAGGGGGAATGAATCTTTCAGTGAGGTAATAGAAGGGAAATTAAGGGAAGGGCAAACAGGTAATTCTAATATTTCCATTAAATATTTTTAGGGTTTCTTTGTTTTAAGACCAAAGTTTCTTTGTTTTAAGATCAAAGTTGTTTCTCAGTCTGATTTGCACATATTTAAAAAGCAAGGTAATAGCGTATATACATAGTTTTAAGTTGAAAATTTAAACGCAAAGAGTCAGGAAATCATTATTTAAGGTGCCCACACTAATCCCAACTCTGTGACCAAAAAGATACAATACAATAGGGCCTTTCATTAAATAATCACACAACATATTCACATATATCCAATGCAGGTTTCAAATGTTATGTTAACAGTTTTTTGAGTGGAATAAGCTGCCAAGGAAGTAAGATGCAAAGACTCTCAATACATTTCAGAGTCTGGAAATTAAGGGGGAAAGAAGAGAAATAAGAGAGGCAGAAAAATGAGGGTGACAGGGTTCTGGGCCAAGTGACTATTTCTTCCCAGAAATTCCTTTTGGCCTGTGGATAGCTCCTATAGATTACAGTAGTAAACTTAATTCTTCAGACATTAGGCTCCTAAGAGAACTGGCAGTCTGGAACACACTGTATTCCCTTGTGTGTCCCTCTTACGTCCCTCTGACCTTTTTGAACGTGTTATGTTAGATGAAAATTAGATTTTTTTTGGCTACTTATTTCACAAATGAAGAAAAAAATATCACTTATTGCGTTAAATATTTTTACATGCACCCAATCTGGCATTTGCTGAACTTGCATGGCCATTTTAGAGGTGCAAGTGTAAATGCCAGTGCTATAATTTGTTAAAGGTTTCTGACAGCCAGCAATTAAAATAATCACAAATTCTTACAATTTAAACCACTTTTACGTAAATGTAAACTTTTCCTAAAACAGCTAAATGAGTTTTCCATCCCGCCTGAGTGAGGCTTTTTGATAAGCTCATGGCAATGCTCTTTCTGCTACTGAGGATTTTTGAGAATACTACAAATATTAGTTTCTCTTTGGCCTGTTTGACCTTTAATAAAAATTTGTTAAAATACACAAGCTAACAAAACAGAGTGTTTCTTGTCAATAACCATGGAATTGCTTTTTTGACCTGACAGGATTGCTTCAGTCTGCATTATGAAAATAAACAAATTATTATAACTTTCACTTACCAGACATGAAGTTGGGCTACTAGAAACCAAGAGTTCAATGTATCAGGCATATGGCACCCTAGGAGAAACAAAACAAAACTAAATACAGAAAAATTGCAAGATGTTTTCCATTGACTTTTACATTTTAAAGAAATGTTCTTATTTTAAATATATTTTTGTACTTTAACTTGTTGTTTCATACACTAAACATATATCAGAAGATCCTGCCTAAATCTACTTCCAGAAGTTTGTGTTTTAATTCATAGAGAGCTCCGAAAACAAATTTTCCTCACCTTTTAGACTGCAAACTCTTTGGGGAATGAATTGTCATTTACTGTATGTTTGGACAGCACTTAGACTGGCTGGCCTCTAGGTTCTACTACATTGTAAATGTTAAACCAAAATAGTAAGGAAGTCTCATCTCTCTTTCCAGGTCTAGCTCTATTAGCACAGAGAAGATCTCTATCCATCCCATACCTCTTAATCTGATCTCAGTGCTCAGACCTCAGACCTGCTAACTCAGAAACTCTCACTCCTCATGCTTTAACCTGACTGTTGAGATCAGTTAGGACAGACTTGCTACCAGTTCCTTTTGCCTGTCTGCATATGTCAAGGCTCCTCATGTTCTGGAACAGACTTCTTCCCTTGATCTGACAGAGGTAGAGTATGTTGACATTCAGACCTAGCTTTAGCATTAATTTAACAGGCCTGTCTTCTGTAAGACATTGGCTTTAGCAGTTAGTATAAAGCTTGGGGCCTATAAACTTTGGCACAGATCAATGACCCAACGAAATTTTGGGGACCTGGGAATAGTGTGTTTAAGGGGGAAGTCTGTACACACAGACACCAGGCAATCACAGGAATATGAGCTAACACCAACTTTTGGATATTTTGAGATAGGAACCTCTGCAGATGTCTGACTACAAGAATACCATGGCAACAAGGTGATGTATTTGGTAATAAGTTAGGATCATTAATATGCTAACCCAGCAGTTCTTAAACTATGGGTTGGGACCCCTAAGTGGGTTGTGACCCTGTTTTAATGGGGTCACCAGGGCAGGCATTAGACATGCTGGAGCCTGGGGCTGAAATCTGGGCTGGCAGGCCTGTAACCTGAGCCCTGACATGCAGGATCAAAGCCAAAACCCAAACCCCACCTCATGGGGCTGAAGCCAAGGCTCAAGGGCTTCAGTCCTTGGTGGTAGGGTGCAGGCTTCAACTTCAGCCTTGGGTGGTGGGCTCAGGCCCCTCCAAGCCCAGGGCTGAAGCCCTCAAGCTTCGGCTTTGGCCCCCATGACTAGGGCGATGGGTCTCGGACTTTGCCTTTGGCCCCCCACTGCCAAGGGCAGTGGGGTTTGCTTGCTCTCAGGCATCAGTCCCTAATCTCCTAAGGTCATGTAGTAATTTTTCTCAGAAGGGTTGCGGTACAATGAAGTTTGAGAACCGCTGTACTAATCTATAGGAGAAGGACACCCCAACATTAGTAAGGGGAGGAAATACAAATAAGGAAGAAAGGAGAAACCCCTACTGAATATGCAATAAGCATAACAACATCAGCATTACAAGAGTTGCATCCCAGCCTCTGAATAGGTCTGAACCTAACAAACTCTGGGTCTGAGCTCTGGGTCTGAACCTAACAAACATACATGCAACTCATAAGAGGAAGGAAAAAGAAAGCTCTGTGGGATGTTGTGAAGTCTGGGTGTGGTTACTGTAGGCTGAGAGCTATCAGTCAGGTACAATGAAAAATGACTACTACTTGTGCTGCCATGATGGGGACAGGAAGGTCTTAGATACAATAACATATCTCATTAAAGCCAATGAGTATGCCAAGCACTTTTTCAGGTTCAACAAAAGGAGTGGTCAAGTCCCTTTATGTAATAAACACAGATGAAGACACTGAAAACTACCACCAAGTCCCTAAACTGCATAATCAAGCATGAGCTGACCCAGAAAGATAAACTGCCTTCCGTGGCTGCAAACACAGCACCTAGAAGGCTGGTTGCAGCCTATGCATGTTGGAAAGAGATAGAAAGCCTGAGGGGTTAGTGAGTGTAACCCTGAGAGGAAGCAGAGACAGAGCTTTGTGGGCCCAGAGTTCATTAGAGTGGCAGACTCAGGGATTTCTAGGCAAGGAAACTGCTTACTATATGTCTATTGTGATCAGGCAAATAGTGACAGTGTGTATTATTATTATTTGGAAACACACCACCATCCAGAATACATCTGACTCCAAACACTGATTTCTCATCATAATGGAATCAGCTCTGCAAGGCCTTGATTTCTGGCTAATTGTTCACATCAAAGGGGCAACAATTATTTTCTGAAACATCCTTATGTTTAATATTAGAAGTGGAGACCTTTATAACTTTCAACACCATATAATTCTGATAAGTTTCCAAGCCACCTTCTTGGTTTATATCCCACCCTCCTCCCATCCCAACTCTCATTTTTGGCTGTGTATACTTTTGGTGTGATGGCCATCTAAAAAAAATTAATGGGGAGCATTAGGACTAAATGTACAAAAGTGCTTACAAAGACAAGGTGGATGAGGTAATATCTTTTACTGGACCAATTTCTGTTGGTGAGAGAGACAAGCTTTTGAGCTACACAAAGCTCTTCTTCGGGTGTGGTAATGGCTTGTAGCCATCACATACACTCTTTTTAAGATATCAGAATCCATGTGTCCAGGATATTTTGTAGCAGGCTAGTGAAATAAAAAAACTGTTTGCACAGGTTTATCATTTGTAAATTGTGGGGAGGCAATGCCTTTATGACAGCCATTCTTTCCATCTGCTGAAGAATTGTGAAACTGCAGTAAAGGAGAGTCATGGCATATCTGAATAAATCTGCCCCTCCCTGTCCCCTGCAACACAGGAACTTTAATTAGAAATAAAGCTCATGTTTTTATATTGGATCGAAACATGGCATGAAGAACAGCTAATGCATCATTTTGTAACACAGAGGCATCTTTTAGTTTTAATCCAGTTGGGGAATTTTCAGCAATTTTTTCTTTAAAACAAATGTATAGCAGAATTTCATACACAAATGTGTATTATAATTTAAAGGACCTGAGAAAATTGCAAAACTTATGTAGTGACATTCTTTTGCTCAAGCAATTGTTTTTAACAAAGGATTAATGAAAACATTTTAAAAAATAAATTATACTAGTTGTAAATTAAAAATGTGTTAGCATGTTTTATAATAGAGTATTCATCAAAATCGTTAAATGCAAGGGGTTATTTTCATTTAAAAACTAGTCTTTGGGACCTTTGTATGGATTAATTTTCAATACCATTTTTTCAGAAGTTGAGATATATATCTAGAGAAAAATCTGGACACAGTTGAAGAAACATTGACGTATTTTCTATTACTTTTTTACTACTACTGTTCTCTTTGATTTTAATAGTCCACATCATCTACAGTCCAGTTCACACAGTCATGACTTCTCTAGCTGGGGTTTCTATGACTGCCTCTGGGGAGTGCTTAAATTGCTTCTCTTTCAGACAGTGCTTGATGATTCCCTGGCATCAACTTGTAAATTGCTTGCATAATGATTTTAGGCTTACAGGCTCACACAGGCTCAATACCATATTTCTTCCTCAATGTTGCTAGTACACTCCTATTGAATAAACATCTCCATCTTTTTCAACATCTTCTTGAGCATCTTGTTTGGACCTGATCTGATTTTACCCAGACCCAATCCACTTGCTCCTTTGGAGCTGTCAATGTCCAGATTCTCCAAAGTATCTGAAAAAACAATGCTCAACTGCTGAAAAAATTGAAGTATCAATGTACTTTTTAAAGCATTTCTTTGTGTGTCAAGAAACGTTTTCAGTTTGCAGTTTCAAAGAACATTGCCTCTGTACGGTCTCAACCAAAAAAGGCTCTAGCCCAGGGGTCGGCAACCTTTCGGAAGTGGTGTGCTGAGTCTTCATTTATTCACTCTAATTTAAGGTTTCGCGTGACAGTAATACATTTTAACATTTTTAGATCATCTCTTTCTATAAATCTTTAATAAGTAACTAAACTATTGTTGTATGTAAAGTAAATAAGCTTTTTAAAATGTTTAAGAAGCTTCATTTAAAATTAAATTAAAATGAAGAGCCCCCCTGACCAGTGGCCAGGACCTGGGCAGTATGAGCGCCACTGATAATCAGTTTGCATGCCACCTTTAGCACCCATGCCATAGGTTGCCTACCCCTGCTCTAGCCAATTAAACTACCAGGGCCAGATCCCCTGCACGCACCTAACCATTCTTACATGCCACACATCTATGACTCATCTCTGTACAACCTTTGAATCAGTTGGGGTCTGTACAACTATTTGAATCGGCTGGGTCCAAAGTCTCAAACAAAACTTGGGTCAGTGGTCTTGCCTCATGCTTCTCCTCCATATTGTCCCTGTGCTCACATTGTTCATCAGCAGCTATCCCTGTTGCTCTACTTCCATGCCATATCTCAAACATCATTTGTGTCACTGGGATATGTGTTCAAGTTCTTTAACTTCGCTCATACAACATCTCTTCATGAGCTGCTTGACCGATGGTGTTAATTAGACATGCTTCAAGGCACTCCATATTTAATTAACAGGTCTGTTCTTATCCTTTTTTATACAATACTTACACAACATTATCTTAGCCAATAGTTTAGGGCTAGCACTTCAAAAGTCCGTTGGTCTTGCTCCCTAAATAAGGAGGAACTTCTGTTTAAGGGAAAAGAAGAATGGGAGCTGTTGCACACTTAGTTTTGCATTATTTTTATATCTCAAACTTTCCTGAGTCAATTCTTTTAAAGAATTAAAACCCAAACCACAACGAAGCATGTGATAAATAGGTACTCAAAGTTTAAAAAGTAGCTAATGATTTAAGTGTGTGAAAACAGAGAATTTGTAACTGGATCCTAAGAAGCTTTAGATTTACTTTGACTGTGATCTGCATTGCCCTGAAAAGGCAAATATCTGACCAAACTGGTCATAAGAACATAAGAATGGCTATACTGGGTCCAACCAAAGGTCCATCCAGCCCAGTATCCTGTCTACTGACAGGGGCCAATGCTAGGTGCCCCAGAGTGAGTGAACCTAACAGGTAATGATCAAGTGACCTCTCTGCTGCAATCCAATACTCCCCTCTGACAAACGGAGGCTAGGGACACCATTCCTTACCCATCCTGGCTAACAGCCATTAATGGAATTAACCTCCATGAATTTATCCAGTTCTCTTTTATACCCTGTTATACTCCTAGCCTTTACAACCTCCTCAGGCAAGGAGTTCCACAGGTTGACTGTGCGCTGTGTGGGGAAGAACTTCTTTTTATTTGTTTGAAACCTGCTGCCCATTAATTTCATTTGGTGCCCCCCTGGTTCTTACATTATGGGAACAAATAACTTTTCCTTATTCACTTTCTCCATACCACTCGTGATTTTATATACCTCTCTCATATCCACCCTTAGCATTCTCTTTTCCAGCCTGAAAAGTCCTAACCTCTTTAGTCTTTCCTCATATGGGACCTGTTCCAAACCCCTAATAATTTTAGTTGCTCTTCTCTGAATCTTTTCTAATGCCAATATCTTTTCTGAGATAAGACCACATCTGTACACAGTATTCAAGATGTGGGCGCACCATGGATTTATGTAAGAGCAATAAGATATTTTCCATCTTATTCGCTATCCCTTTTTTAATGATTCCTAACTTCCTGTTTGCTTTTTGGACTGCCGATGCACACTGCATGGATGTCTTTAGAGAACTATCCACGATGACTCCAAGATCTTTTTCCTGATTAGTTGTAGCTAAATTAGCCCCCATCATATTGTATGCATAGTTGGGATTTTTTTCCCCCAATGTGCTTTACATTTATCCACATTCAATTTCATTTGCCATTTTTGTGGCCCAATCACTCAGTTTTGTGAGATCTTTTTGAAGTTCTTCAAAGTCTGCTTTGGGCTTAACTATCTTGAGTAGTTTAGTATCATCTGCAAATTTTGCCACCTCACTGTTTACCCCTTTCTCCAAATCATTTATGAATAAGTTGAAGAGGACTGGTCCTAGGACTGACCCTTGGGGAACACCACTAGATACCCCTCTCCATTCTGAAAATTTACCATTTACTCCTACTCTTTGTTCTGTCTTTTAACCAATTCTCAATTCATGAAAGAATCTTCCCTCTTATCCCATGACAATGTAATTTACGTAAGGACCTTGTCAAAGGCTTTCTGGAAATCTAAGTACACTACGTCCACTGGATCCCCCTTGTCCACATGTTTGTTGACCCCTTCAAAGAATTCTAATAGATCAGTAAGACATGATTTCCCTTTCCAGAAACCATGCTGACTTTTGCCCAACAATTTATGTTCTTCTATGTGCCTAACAATTTTATTCTTTACTATTGTTTCAACTAATTTACCCGGTACAGATGTTAGACTTATCGGTCTGTAACTGCTGGGATCACCTCTAGAGCTCTTTTTAAATATTGGAGTTACATTGGCTATCTTCTAGTCATTGGGTACAGAAGCTGATTTAAAGGACGGGTTACAAACCCTAGTTAATAGTTCCGCAATTTCATATTTCTTTCAGAACTCTTGGGTGAATGCCATCTGGTCCCGGTGACTTGTTACAGTTAAGTTTGTCAATTAATCCAAAACCTCCTCTGGTGACACTTCAGTCTGTGACAATTCCTCAGATTTGTCACATACATAGACCTCTCAAGTTTGGGAATCTCCCTAATGTCCTCAACCATGAAGACTGAAGCAAAGAATTCATTTAGTTTCTCGGCAATGACTTTATTATCTTTGAGAGCTCCTTCTGTATCTCAACCATCATGGGGCCCCACTGGTTGTTTAGCAGGCCTCCTGCTTCTGATGTACTTAAAAAACATTTTGTTATTACCTTTTAAGTTTTCTAGTCTTCACTAGAAACTCACAAACAAGGTTAAAAACTCGATGCATTTCCTTGCTGGACATAGTGTGATGGTGGGACCCAGTGCAGAATTAATGACTACAAATGCAATGAACCAATTGAGCCTTTTTAAAATTTGTCATTAAAATCCATACTAACACTTTATTTCAATTTTCATTTTATTAAAAATACTCTTGTTGCAACTGTTAGAGTTTTAGAAGAAAGGAGGGGCACTTTTCTTCAGATATGCCACAACATCCCCGTACTGAAGTTACACAATTCTTTAGCAAAAGGAAAAAGTAGCCCTCACAAAGGGTTTCTCCACAATATACAAATAAGCCTGTGTAAAACAACATTTTTATTTCACTAGCCCCCTACAAAATACCCTTAACACATGGATTTTGGTTATTTTCCCTTTAAAAATTTGTGTGTGACATCTACAAAGCTGCTTCACTTACATTTAACAATGCCATTTTTTCCCTTTCCCTTTAGAAGTATGTGCTACAAAGCATTTATTAATGCCCTACTTTTTATGCTAATCTTTTAAAAGTTTATTTGTAAAACTGTACTTGGCATGATTATGTTTAACAGAATTTAGATTTTTTTTCTTGAAAGTCAGGAAGAAATAGCACTATCTCTGGTAAAATGTTAGCAACTCTCATTAATTCATTCAAACTAGCCTCTCAATTTAGACTGAATGTTTTGTATTAATAAGTAAGTAGTAAAAGTCTTTGGAGCAGTTTTTGGTTGGGGCTGCTTTTGTCAGTGGGCAATTCATTTAGGCAAACTTTTAAAAGCACTATTTTTAAAAAAGTCTGTGGTCTTTCTGCACAATATCCCTACCACAAACCCTTGCATTTTTCATCTCATTAATTTGTTTAAAGAAAATATTATTGAAATCTCTCTAACTGGGGTATGACGTTTCAGTTCTAATTCTAGAATTAAAGAAGTTCTTTTACGCAGGAAGGGGCATATTGCTTCAGCTATGATACATCCTTACTCAAAAAACTGTTTTGTTCATAGTGAGTTAGGAAAATCAAGTCTCTAAGAGGCAATGGCTTTAGACAAACTTTTCACTGGTTCAGGAAAATGTGTTTATTTTAATATTCTATGATATGTCTAAAGAATATCTTTTGATTGGCTCAGCCAAGAGGTGTGGCTTGTCCAAGGCGGATTGTCCCAGAATTGCTGGTATTTAACTAGTGACGGCCATTGAGGTCAGATGCTTTTTTATTTCTATTTTAAAGCTCGCTCTCTCTGTGATAATCCACTTTAATTCCTCTCCCTGCTATTCGACCAATCACAGGCTTTTGAACTTTCTTGCTATTTTAAAACTCTCTATCACTTTGTGTGTTGTTTATACTCTACTTTATTTTCTCTCCTTCTGCCATTTGACCTCTAACAGGCTCGGAGGCTTTTTTCTTTCTTTCTTATGGTTTTAAAAATTTATCACTTTGTAATATTCCACTTAATTCTCTTTTTTTTTTTTGCTTTTATTTCTTGTTTTGCTGTTTTAAATTTCTCTCATTTTGTCATGTTTAATCCTCTTTATTTTCTCTATGTTTTTTCCTGTCCATGTAACTAATTCTTATTTTCTGATAACCCTCTGTTTTGTAACTTATTTTAAAAGGGCTTAATGCTTCTTTGTGCTAGTAACCTATCTTAAAATGACCCTAAACATAAAAAAATCTGCACAAACACTAATTATCCATTTAATCCTAATGCTCCGCAGTTAAAAATAAATTCAAAAGGCCAAAAGCATACTGTTCAAAAATGAGACCAAGGCAGGAAGGGCATAGAAACCTGTCAAAATTACATTGTGATGAAAGGTACAGAGGTATTAATATTAGCTGTGTTCTGAATTTTTTTCTAAATTTTACCCACTATCATCACTGTAAAAATCTCTAAGTAAATGTTCTGCTGAATAGAGCCAGAGACCCAATTAAAAATAAAAAGGAAAACCCTTGTCATGAGCATATATAAAATACCAAAACTGAAGAGAATTTAGACAAGAGAATGTTTGTGCATAAAGGAAAAGGTCCCAGATATTCAGAGCTAATGGCGAATCTCAGTTCTTAGGAAACTCGTATGTAATTTCTATCAGGTTTTTTGAAAATTCAAATAAGCATGAAAAAAAAGCCATGATTCCCACACTGACAAACAGCCAGCCCTGTTGTGTGGCTGGAGAAAGGGAGTTGTGCCTCCAGGAGCTAGCTGTTCCACCCCCACAACAGTGGGGAAGGGTCATCCCAGTCCAAGCCACTCCCATACATCAAGGTGAAAGGGTGTTCTGGTTGGGCTTGTCCCAGTTCTAGATCTATGTGCCATGACAGAGCATGGGTGGGTAAGACACAGAGCCTGTTTATGTTCTAACCAGCCATGCTCCTGAAACGTGGAAAGAGGAGTATGTCTCTGGGTTCTAAATAGCCCTGCCCTTGACAAGAGGTCAGGGGGTGGGGCTGCGTGTGTGTACGTGCATTCAGGCTCCAGATGGCCCTATCACAGGGCTGGAATGGGTAGAGTGCCAGGATCATGCTGTAGCCAGCCAGCTATACCATAAATATGGAAAGGCTGGGAATATAGATTCTAGTCTGCCCTACCTTGGCCATAGGGGAGGGGCATCTTCAGATTGTAGACAACCCTCATGGGTGGATCAGTCTGAGTTCTTTCTGGCCACACATCTTGGAATTCTATCCATCTCTCCTGCCAGTGCAGCAAATTCAGTTTCTATAGCTGGAGGGACAGCTCAGTGACAGGGAGGGCTAGCTCAGTGGTTTGAGCCTTGGCCTGCTAAACCCAGGGTTGTGAGTTCAATCCTTGAGGGGGCCATTTAGGGATATGGGGCAAAAATAGGAATTGATCCTGCTTTGAGCAGGGGGTTGGACTAGATGATCTCCTGAGGTCCCTTCCAACTCTGAGATTCTATGACCCAGCCTCATAGCGGGGCATGGGACACCTCTGTTATGGTAAGATAGTTAGAGGAGAGGCCCAGTGCGCCCAAGTTCTATTCAGCCCTGCCACCTATTTCAGCCCTAACACACAGGGGAACATATTTGGTTTCCAACTTGTCACAGGCACTAGCCAGCCCCAACCTCATCTGCGGCACAATCCAGGTTCTAATATCCTACAGAACAATAACTTACTGTGAAAGAATTCTTCGTAATCAGTTCTCTCCACACAGCAAGTGTACATGCGCAGAGCCGCAATCTTAATCTTCTAGAGAGAGAGAAAACAACACCTGCAGTACTCATCAAAAGGTCGCCATGAAGTCTGGATAAGTTACACAAGCATACACAGTGCTCTTCTATGATCAGATCTGTGTAGCCATGTGTTGGATTAGACACTCATTTTAATGCCCTTTGTTAAAACCGTCCCAAAGCATTTCAAAAAGAGATGTGCAAATGGGGCTGTTTTGTCTTTTATGATTTCCATCAATATCTCAATGTTGACTTATACTATTCTGAGATGAATTTTGCACAAGTCAGTTTTTAACTATTTTAAAAAATCAATCACTGATGTGCCAAAGACTCATCAAAATTTCTCTTTTTAGCTTCAAATACACTAATAGAACAAGCAAGTTTAAGGTGCTAAAAGACAATCTCAGACAAAGACCTTGGTGATATAGGTTTAACATGCCCCAAGACTTGGTAGTCTTGTTTACTGCCTTCCAGTGCAACACTAGCCTGTTCATTACGTTTTCTAAAAATCGGATACAGGCAGTCCTCGACTTTACAACATTCTAGTTACAAGGAATAATGCTTTTACATTGACACTCTGATTCGACTTATTCCTGTAGGTTTCGGTCCCACAATGGAGTAGACTGCGGTTCCGAGTTATAACACAACTGTAAGGAACCAACTGTGTCGTACATCCGAGGACTGCCTGTATACAAATCAGAGACAGAAGAGGAAAACTCTTAACTGCTCCCTTCCACTCACCCTTGGGAAGGGACTGGGAGAAGTAGAGAATTCACAGCACTGTCCATCCACCTGCCTTTGGGACTGCTAGGGAACAATGAACCCATCATTTTAGATGAACCCACTCACAGGTGAACCATGAACCCACCACATTAATAGACCACCTAATCAGAATTTGCACTTTCTGCATTTTAAGACAGCACTTCAAAATACCAAAAGGTGAATTTAAGTCTGATTTCACTACAAGGAAACTAAGGAAATAATTTCCAAAGGAGGAGAACAGCTTTAAAGCACAATTGTTCTCCTCATTCAGTAGTCTTGAAGTTCTGCCAGAAAAATGGAAAATTTTGACATGCAAAGCTCTTTTAATCAGAATTATGCCTAAACTCTTATGTGCCATTACAATTTACAATAGAAAATGCAATCCATTTGAGTTCAGACATTGTGACAACGCCGATGCAATGAGAGATTATCAATGCAAAACCATTTCAGTTAAGATTTATGGAAATTTTATTACTGTGTATTGTTACCACTGCACAATGACTGAAACTCATACTGTTAATATGGGCCCAGTCTCGTAATTTTCATCCCGACTTTATAAATATCCATTAAGTATATAATCCATTTTCCTTTGTTTTATTTATAGTCTTTTCAATGACTCTTTTCACCATAATACCTGAACGTGTTACAAACATTAATGAAATTATCCTCCCAACATCCGTGTGAGACAGAGTAGCGTAATCACTATTTTAGGGATGGGAAAAAGTGAGGAACAAATATTAAGTGATTTGATCCAGGATGACACAGGAAATCTATAGCAGAGATCTCCAGCGTTTGCCATATGTAATATCACCGACCAGTTATTGGAACAGTCTCATTCTTTTTTAATTCAGCATGTTATCTGGAGAGAACTGAGCAGAACATATATACTCTTGAAGAATAACTAAGAGGAAAAAAGCATCTCTCTAAATAAAATAACTACTCAAGGTGGTCAGATACCCACATTTAGATCTTCAAAGGAGGACACAACTCAGTCACTATATATAAAGGAAGTTGAGTTACACACAAACTTAACCCAGATTTCAAATCAGTGTAAAATTAGCTCAAGAATTAACACGTGATGCTCAGCACTCAAACTCTTATCTTAATTTTTATTGCTTTCATCATAGCACCTAGAGACCCCAAGATCAGGGACCTTAGTACTAGGCACTGTACAAACACACAGTGAATGACGGTCCCTGCCCTGGAGAGTATACAGTCTAAATAAGGAAGGCAAAAGGTGGATGAAATTTTACAGGTGGGGAACAGAAAGAGATTAAGTGACTTACCCAAGGTCATACAAGGAGTCTGTGGCAAATCCAGGAAACGAACTCAGGTATCTAGGGTCCCAATCTAGACTTATAACCACAAAACCCATCCTTGCTGTAAGCCCCAGTCCCTGGACCAAAAGTAAGTGGTAATGAAGCAAAGGTGGCGTGGTCAGCTTTTGTTGGGACCATGCAACGCTGATCAGAAAAATCCCCCAGATAACTTGGAGTGGTATTCACAAACTCCCAAAGTGAATTGCTGCCAGCTTCCATTGCTGGAGGGTAAACTTTGATGGATGAATAAAGTGAGGAAATAAGTTTTTGGGAATCCAAGTAGCCATCACTCATTTACACACCAAAATAATAAAACTCCTACTTGTGTCAATGGAGGTCTTGTACATAAATCAAGGCAGGTTAAAGCCTTGGGCTATTGTTCTCCATATTATATGAGAGGACTTTATATGGGTAATATAAATGGGACCGTGCACATAAATATCCCTCCCATGTCGCAAAGAACCTCGTTCTCAAAACAGATGTAAAGTAACCAACTACAGGAAAATATCAAGACTACCAAAATAATTACTTTACCCATTTGTTATATTTCAGTGGTCCTGTGAATCCCATTGCTTCTATTATCTTTGTGAAGGCACCCACTTTCTCTTCAGATGGCTGCAGGGAATCTTTTGCTGCAAGAAACTGTAAGGTAAAATAAGGTAAAATCAAATAAAACACAGAACCACGTCCTTATCCCAGCAATTCAATCTGATCATTTTAGACAAATAAAAAATAAATTGGAAATTTTAACGTCTATTGTAAGCTGTACCAGCACTCCTGAGAATACACTACACCTATACACAGGTTACTCACTGATTTTTTTTATTTCAAGCTAATAGAATTTGTATGCACACCTCCAGCCTACATTATGGGGGCCTACTCTAAATTAAAGTAGAACTGTACAACATTAAAGACCACCCAGATATAAATATGCTAAATTACATTAGAAGAACTGAAAGACAATTACTCAAAAGTTAGTAAATGACAGAATTAACATTCTTGCAATATGAATTTGGTTGCCTTATGTATACATATATGTTAAGGAAGAAGGGACTTTTAATGATCTTCTAGTCTGACCTCTGTTGTGCAGATGATAGAATTTTACCCAATACTTCCCGCATCGAGCTTCTAAATTGTGGCTGAGCTACAGTGTATTTTTAGAAGGACTGTAACAGGGTGCTGGCAAGAAAGCTCTAGACCAGCCCCTGTTTCCTCTGCTAGCTCGGTTAGCAAGGCTCCTGCTAGCTCAGCTCCCAGCTGGGGGAGTTAATTGGTGCTGGCAGGGTGTGGCCTGTAGAGAGTGGGGCTTGAGGCAAACCACTTGTGAGCCTTCCAGACCAGGGGATAAAGCTGGCAGGAAGGAAGTCACGGGGGAGGGGGGAGGAGCAAGGTGTTGTTCCTGGCTAGGTGTGGGAGCTAGCTGTCCCCTGAGCAGCTAAGTAAGTGGACTCTCCTGTACAGAACTGTATATAGGTGGTAGTGGTGGGAACAAACGTAGAAATAAAGGGCACTGGTGTTAGCAACAAGGTGGTCTCAGCTCATTTGTGACATGAGTGGTGAAGGGCTCATCTACACAGACATCCAATCTTCATTTAAATATATCAATCGAGGGAGAATCCATTATATACCTTGGTGAGATGTTCCAAAAATTAATTTCTCGGATAAAAATTTGCATCTTTTTAATGGTTTAAGATTAGCAGCCGTGTTAGTCTGTATCCGTAAATAAGACGAGGAAGACTTGTGGCACCTTAGAGCCTAACCAGGTTATTTTAGCATAAGCTTTCATGGGCTATAGCACACTTCATCGGATGCATAGAATGGAACAGAAGAAGTAAGATGTATTTATATACAGAGAAAGAAAGGGGAAAAAAAATGGTTATACATTAGCATACCAATTCTAAAAGGCTGTTTAATTTGGATGGGCCATTATCAGCAGAAAAAAAAAAAAACACCTTTTATAGTGGCTCTCTGTCTGACAGGAGATAAGAACTATTGAAGGGAAATTAACTAGGGAAATGCAATCAATTAGTGTAGTGAGAAAGCCATTCACAATCCCTGTTTAGCCCTTGGTTGACAGTGTCCAATTTGAAAATTAATTCCAGTTCCTCAGCTTCTCGTTGGAGTCTGTTTTGGAAGTTTTTCTGTTTTAAAATCGACACCTTCAAGTCTTTAATGGAATAGCCAGGGAGGATGAAGTGTTCTTCTACTGGTTTTTGAATTTTATGATTCCTGATGTCAGATGTGTGTCCATTTATTCTTTTACGTAGAGACTGGCCGGTTTGGCCACTGTACATAGCAGAGGGGCACTGCTGGCACATGATGGCATATATCACATTGATACATGTGCAGGTGAATGAGCCTCTGATGGTGTGGCTGATGTGATTAGGTCCCATGATGGTGTCAGTTGAATGGATATGCGGACAGAGTTGGCATCGGGCTTTGTTACAAGGATAGGTACCTGGGTTAGTGTTTTTGTTGTGTGGTGTATGGTTGCCGGTGAGTATTTGTTTCAGGTTAGGGGGCTGTCTGTAAGCGAGGACTGGTCTGTCTCCCAAGATCTGTGAAAGTGAGGGATCATCTTTCAGGATAGGTTGTAGGTCTTTGATGATGCGTTGGAGAGGTTTAAGTTGGGGGCTGAAGGTGACAGCTAATGGTGTTCTGTTTTTTTCTTTGTTGGGCCTGTCCTGTAGTGGGTTGCTTCTGGGTACTCTTCTGGCTCTGTCAATCTGTTTTTTCACTCTCCCGGGTGGGTATTGTAGTTTTAAGAATGCTTGTAGGTGTTTGCATCTGTCTGAGGGATTGGAGCAAATGCGGTTGTATCTTAGAGCTTGGCTGTAGACAATGGAACGAGTGGTGTGTCCTGGATGGAAGCTGGAGGCATGTAGATAAGTATAGCTGTCAGCAGGTTTCCAGTATAGGGTGGTATGTATGTGACCATAATTTATTAGCACAGTTGTGTCTAGGAAATGGACCGCTTGTATGGATTGGTCCAGGCTGAGGGTGATGGTGGGATGGGAATTGTTGAAATCATGGTGGAATTCCTCAAGGGCTTCTTTTCCATGGGTCCAGATGATGAAGATGTCATCAATATAGTGCAAGTAGAGTAGGGGCATTAGGGGACGAGAGTTAAAGAAGCGTTGTTCTAAGTCTGCCATAAAAAATGTTGGTATACTGTGGGGCCATGCGGGTTCCCATAGCAGTTCCGCTAACTTGAAGGTATATATTTCTCCAAATGTGAAATAGTTGTGGGTGAGGACAAAGTCACAAAGTTCAACCACCAGGTTTGCCATGACAGTGTCATGGATACTGTTGTGGAATGTTGGTGTAGAGGGCTTCTACATCCATAGTCTACTGGTTAGTCTCTAAGGTGCCACAAGTCTTCCTCGTCTTATTCATCTTTTTAATGTTTGTTTTATATCACCATTTCTAATAGGTACAGTTCAGAAATCTGTCTGCATATGCCATACCCTTCTATACCAATATTCCAGTCACGTATATTATCCTACCAAGTCTCTATGATGCCAACCACGTCACAGCTGTGATTATTCACTAGTACTTCTAGTTCTTCCTGTTTATTCCTATACTTCTTAATGCTCTGTGCCACTACGCTGACAACCTTGAATATGCAAAAGCTGCCTGGGCTATACTTCAGCACTTAAAGTCAGATGTATTTGCCAGTCACACCACTGAGTAGATGATGTGACAACAACACAGCTTCTCCAGCAGCAGCTCTTCTACAGCAGTGGAACCAGGAAGCAGACAAAGAAAAAAAGAGCAACCAATAGTAAAAGACCAGTTCCTGAAGCAAATTTACAGTATGTAGGGCCATATCTGGGTTCAGGAAACCAGCATGGATTGGTGGGAAAGACCTGGGATGACCAGCAGTAGCGAGAACTACTAACTGTGATATGTAACCTATCATTTAAATCAGCTTCTGTACCAGATAACTGGAGGGTAGCTAAGGTGATGCCAATATTTAAAAAAGGCTCCAGAGGCAATCCCAGCAATTACAGGCCAGTAAGCCTAACTTCAATAGCAGGAAAATTGGTTGAAACCATACAAAAGAAAATAATTATTAGACACATAGAAGAACACAATTTGTTGGGGAAAAGTCAACATAGCTTTTGCAAAGGGAAATCATGCCTCACCAATCTATTAGAATTCTTTGATGAGGACCAATAAACACGAGTATAATGGTGATCCAGTGGATACAGCGTACTTAGACTTTCAGAAAGCCTTTGACAAGATCCCTCACCAAAGGCTTTTAAGCAAAGTAAGCATTCACGAAACAATACAGAAGAACCTCTCGTGGATCAGTAACTGGTTAAAAGACATGAAGAAAAGGATAGGAATAAATGGTTAGTTTTCAGAATAGAGAGAGGTAAATAGTGGTGTCTCCCATGGGTCTCTACTGGGACCACTGCTGTTCAACATATTTATAAATGATATGTAGGGAGGGGTAAACAGTGAGGTGGCAACATTTGCAGACTATACAAAATTACTCAAGATAGCTAAGTCCAAAGCAGACTGGAAAGCATTACAAAGGGATCTCACAAATCTAGGTGGCTGGGCAACAAAATCGCAGATTAAATTCTATGTTGATAAACACAAAGTAATGCACAATGGAAAACGTAATCCCAACTATATATACAAAATGATGGGGTCTAAATTAGCTGTTACCACTCAAGAAAGATCTTGGAGTCATAGTGGATAGTTCTCTGAAAACATCCACTCAAATGTGCAGTGGCAGTCTAAAAAGCTAACAGAATATTGGGAATCACTATGAAAGGGATAGAGAAGACAGAAAATATTATTATGCTGCTATATAAATCTATAGTACACCCACATTTTGAATACTGCATACAGAACTGGTCACCCCATCTCAAAAAAAGATCTATTGGAATTGGAAAAGAAACACAGAAAGGTAACCAAAATGAATATGGGTAGGGTACAGCTTCCATATAAGGAAGGATTAAGAAGACTTGGATTTTTCAGCTTGGAAAAGAGATGATTAAGGGCGGGGATATGATAGAGGGCTACAAAATCTTGACTGGTGTGGAGAAAGTGAATAAGGCAATGTTATTTATTCCTCCACATAAGAACTAGGAGTTACTTAATGAAATTAATAGGCAGCAAAAGGAAGTATTTCTTCACTCAACACAGAGTCAACTTCTGGCACTTATTGCCAGGGGATGCTGTGAAGGCCAAAACTATAACAGCATTCAACAAAGAATTAAATACTTTCACGGAGGATAGGTCCATCAGTGGCTTTTAGCCAACATGGGCAGGGATGCAACCTCATGTTCTTGGTGTTCCTGGCCGCTGATTGCCAGAAGCTGGAAGTGGATGACAGGGTACAGATCACTTGATGATTACCTCTTCTGTTCATCTCCTCTGAAGCAACTGGCATTAACCCCTGTCTGAAGAGAGGATACTGGGATAGGTGGACCATTGGTCTGACCCAGTATGGCAGTTTTTATGAGAGACACTCAGGTTGGGAAAGACAACTTTTCTACACATCTGTGTTGACCTCAGCTCTTCAGCAGCAGCACACAAACATGTGGTGCCCCATAACCGTGGACAAGTGAGTCACAACTGTCATCTAGAAGCTGGCAACCCCAGAATGCTACTGGTCCATAGCGAAACAACTTGTTGTGGGGAGATCAATCGTTGGGGCCACTGTCATTCAGGTATGAGATGCAATGCCAAGGAAAAAGTACTGTTGCACCAACTTATAAAATTTGGTAATGCTCACAAAGTTACTGATGGTTTTGTATGCATGGGATTCCCTAACTGTACTGGGGCAACAAATGAAAATGTGCATATTTTTTGCCCACTCCATTAGGGCTCAGAATTCATATACAGAAGAGGATATTTCTCCACTATGCTCCAAAGGCTTGTGGGTTTATAACCACTGTGGCAGGCTTACAGACAAATGCAGGGTGGTCTGGGAGGCTCAGTCATGTTAGGCCAGGCATGGGCAAACTTTTTGACCCAAGGACCACATCGGGTTGCAAAACTGTACAGAGGGCTGGGTGGGGAAGGCTGTGCCTGCCCAAACAGCCTGGCACCGTCCCCCTTCCAACCCCCACCCACCTCCCACCCTCTGACTGCCTCCTTCACAACCTCCAACCCATCCAACCCCCGCTGCTCCTTGTCCCTTGACCACCCCCTTCAGAGATCCCCGCATCTTTAACCACTTCCCCAGGACCCCATCCCACATCTAAACTCCCCTGCTCTTTGTCCCCTGACCACCCCCTCCCAAGACCCCCAACCCTAACTGCTCCTCTAGGACCCCACTCCCTACCTAATCCCACCTTCTCCCTGTTCCCTGACTCCTATTCACCCTTCTGCCCCTGACCGACCCCCGGGACTCCCATACCCCATACAACCTCCCCGTTTCCCATCCCCTGACCACCACCCCCAGAACCTTGCCCCACCCAACTATCCTCTTCTCCCTGTCTCTGCTGACTGCCCCATAGGATCTTCTGCCCCTTATCCAACCCCCCGACCCCCTTACCACGCCACTCAGAGCAGCATGTTTGGCTCCACGTGGCCCGCTGGAGCTAGACATGCTGCCCTGCCAAAGCCAGCCACAATGCTGCCCGGCAGGAGTTAAGGTCCTCCAGAGCACTAAGGCTGCGGGGAAAGGGGTACAGCAGGGGAGAGGCCGGGGGCGAGCCTCCCTGGCCAGGAGCTCAAGGGCCGAGTGTGGCCCGTGGGCTGTAGTTTGCCCACCGCTGTGTTAGGCTCTTTAAGAACTCAACTCTATTTACCATAACAGGGAAAGGGCACTGAATGGTGTGGACATTGCTCCATTTATCTTGGGAGCCTGAGCTTACTCTGCTTCCCTGGTTAATGCAGGTGTTTGTCCAAACTGTTCTTAAAAATCTCCAATGATGGAGATTCCACAAATCTCTTTTGAAAGCCTATTCTAGAACTTCACTATAGTCAAAGGTTTTCCTAAAATCTAACCTAAATTTCCCTTGCTGCCAATTACTCCCATTATTTCTTGTCCTACCTTCAGTGGACATGGAGAACAATTGATCACTATGCCCTTTATAACACCCCTTAACATATCAGAAGATTTATCAGGTTCCCCCTCAGTCTTCTTTTCTAAAGACTAAAGATGCCCAATTTTTTAAATCTTTCCTCATAGGGCAGGTTTTCTAAACCTATCATTTTTGTTGCTCTCTTCAATTTGTTTACCTCTTTCCTAAAGTGAGGCACCCAGAACTGGACACAGTACTCCAGCGGAGGCCTCACCAGTGTCAAGTAGAGCAGGACAATTACCTGCCACATCTTACACTGTACTCAGAGTAGTTATCAGTCTTTCAACCAGTTATGCACCTAACTTGTAGTAATTTCATCTACAGAACATTTCCCTAGTTTGCTTACGGGAATGTCATGTGGGACTGTGTTAAATGCCTTTTTAAACTCAAGATGTAGTACATCTACTGCTTCTCTTCATCCACTAGGCCAATAAAGCTGTCAAAGTTACCCTGCCACAAGTTAAAGGTGTCAGTACAGTGATTGCTACAATGAAGCCTCTGATAATAAACAATAGTATCAAACCTTTGATAATAAGCAATAGTATCAAACTCTTCTAACCTGATCAGTGCTGTGAAGCATTCTCCTTTGCTGTGTTATTGCACCACTGGTTTGTATCAATCCACCACATACTTTATTCAACTGGGGTCGGCCAGTCTCATGCCTCTGATTAAAGTGACAAAAGAGAAGTGAGAACAATGGTGAGAAATAAGCACTAAAATTGTGTTACATTCAAAAATTCACTAATTTACAGTTTGAAAAAGAATTTACAGATGAAAAAGGTCATCGAGCCCATCTCTCTGGCCCAGTGCAGGTTTGTTCCCTACTGTACATTTGGTAATATTTTGAACATCCTATGGAACGGGCTGACAGTCTCATGCATCTTAATGTCACAAAATTTGTCTTGAAATTTAATCTAGATTTTCTCTCCAATTTTTGTTTCATTAATCCTAATTATAACTCCTTGTACAACAGTAAATAATTCCTCTCTCCTTGACATTAACACCCTTCCAGTGCCAAAGACATTTTATATGGTTGGTGATTTGATACTATAGTTATCGGAGTCCTATAAAAATGATACACCAAGTTAGATAATCGGGTCACCCCCCCACAAGCCAGATACTTGCTTAGCCAAGCTCCACATATTTAACTCTTATGATGAACACAATCAGTAAACAAACATGGGTTGTAGTGTTCTCATGGCCTGTATGACAGATTCATATCTCCACCATCTAATCTAACTGAAGTGGTACAGCCTTTTATCAAGCATCTAACAAACATGGGCTTGAACAGAAGTAATGACTGTGGGCTGGGGGAAACGGTCAGAAGAACTGCCTGAGATTATTTCAGTTTCTTATAGAAGATTAGGGCTAGAAGAGACCTCAGGAAATCATCTAGTCCACCCCTTGCTCAAAACAGGACCAACACCAACTAAATCATCCCAGCCAGGCCTTTCATTTTAGTTTTACAAGATCCCTTTTTCTAGATGCCCAGGTAGTAGCACTGGCAAGGACTGTCCCCATCACTCTCTTTCTTACATTTATTATATTATTACTCTCATTCTTATATTACTCTCTTTCTGTCCCCAATTCTTACACACTTTAGGATAATGAAATATCCTACCTGAAGAGTGCCATAGAGCATTCTGTCCCACTGTGCTTGGGGCATGGTTGATTGTATTAATCCACTGCATACTGTAATCCATTGAGGCATTCCAGTTTGGCACTTCTAGAACAGAGAGATCAGCATGCACACAGTAACCAGCAGTGAAGGGGAACATCCCAGGATTCATTTATTCTATTGGAAAGCAGCAAAAAGAGAAGACCGCTGGAATTTCCAGCTACATTATAACTATTAGTTGTGGGCATCCAAGAACATCAAAACAATGCAAAGGCAGCTATTCCTATCAACTTGATGGTCATCCACAACAAATGACCTAGGAACCCCTTAATGCCAACTGGTAAGAGGATTACAGAAATATACTGATTCTGGTATGTACATTCTGTATGTACAACCAACAAATGTCATCGGAGGTCTCAAATGAAAGCTGGTGTCAAACCGGTCATTAATATCTTCGTTTAATTTATGTGCAGATACTATGGAAATAGTTTTGTAAATACACTGACAATGTTTTTAAAGTCTGTATCGAGGTGCTGGTCAGTAGCAGAGTTGGTCACTACCAATTAAACATTGGTAATTAACACAGTGGATGTCTATTTACATATAAAGTCAAATGTTAACAAAGAAACGTGAAGTCAACAGGGAAGCAGCAAACAAGAAAACAAGCCATGGGTTGTTATCCTGTCTCTGAGTACGGACAATGAACTTTGGGGGTATAGATAGGAGGCAAAGCACCGAGGAAGTAAATGGGCAATGCATTTACATTCATGAAAATGGGGTGTCAGCCAACTCTGACTGATAACGCAAAAGATGATTTTGGGTGAGAAACTTCTTTACACAAGAAGTAAACTTGTTCGTTTTATACATAACCATGTTTCCAATATCCTTACTCACTACTCTTGAAACTCTAGTCTAATAAACTTATTATTATTATATACATATCAGCGGTGCTGTGATGTTAAGCAACCTGCTGATCTTAAGCTGAATTTTACAAGTTGGTCTGTATTTTGTTCCTTTGGGAACAGCAGACCTGGTATTTCTGTGAGTGTTCAGTGGATGAGGACACACCATAAAAGATTTAAAGGTCAGCATTTTGCAGCAAAAAACCTTCAAGTCCAGACTGCAAAGAGAGACTGTAGAGCTGCAATTCATTTGCAAATTTGACACAATCAATTTGGGACCGAATAGAGATTTTGAATGGCTAGCTAACTACAAAAGCAGCTTCTTTTCTCTCGCTATTCACATCTCCAGTTCAGCTGCTAGAGGAACACCTCACCCTCCCTGATTAGAGATAACAAGCTGGTTCAGCCTCATTGGACTAACCTTGTTATCTCCCACCTGGTTCTTGTCTATTTATACCTGCCCCTGGATACTTCCACTGCATGCATCCGACGATGTGGGTATTAGCCCACGAAAGCTTATGCTCTAAAAATTTTGGTTAGTCTTTAAGGTGCCACAGGACTTTTTGTCACTTCTGCAATTCCAGACTAACACGGCTACCCCTCTGATTAGTGTAAAGTGTGAGCTGACCAGTGTTTTTGAGGGGTGGGAGAAGAGGTGTTTGAATGGCTGTTGAAAAACCATCATATGGAACAAAGGAATCCAAAATAAATATTCCTAATTCAGAATCTTTTCAAAAGTCAAATGCATCGTGCATGCATCCGATGAAGTGGGTATTAGCCCCCGAAAGCTTACACGTCAATACTTTTGTTAGTCTTTAAGGTGCCACAGGACTCTTTGTCACTTCTGCAAATCCAGACCAACACAGCTACCCCTCTGACTCTTGACATTGTGCGACTGGAGAGCACGGAAGTGCCGGGCTGGGGTCTCCCAAACACTGGCGCCCCGTGCTCCCAGCCCAGCTCCCTCGCCGAGCCGCATGCCGCACACACATCACCGCCGACAGTGGGACACAGCGCGGGGCCAAAGCTCCGGATCCACCCTCTGTTAAACTACAGCACGGCTGGGCAGGTACCAGACATGACCCGACAAACCCGCCCCTCAGGATAACGCAGCTGGGGGCCACCGCTCCCACGGCCCCGTCACCCCGCGGAGACCGCAGCCACCCGGGCTGCACAGAGGCTCCGAACCCGGCCGGACACAGAGGCTGGGTCTATGGTTCGGGCTCCAGCTCCGACTCATCCCTTCACTTACCACAGCTCTCACCAACGCCGCCATGACACTCAGAAGCACTTCCGGAGCATGGCAACTACTTCCGCTACTCACCACGGAGCTGGGGGGCTGAAATCACAAGTGCGCGTGCGCGCGCGCCTTCCCCCCTTAGTTCGCACGCGTTTTGGGGGTAAGAAGTGTTTCGCGCCTCTACGTCACGTGTCGGGGCGGAAGCGAGTACCGGTGCCCCGCCCTGCCGAACAACCCCCCCCGCCCCATCCTGGCCTGCGCCTGCGCTCCGAGGGGCGCTGCGGACCCGGGGCACTGCCTCGCGCGGCGCCCGGCCTTAGGGGGAGGGGCACGTCGGTGTTTGTGCCCATCCCCCTCCCTCCGCTGGGAACAGGGGGCAACGCGACAGTCCCCATAAGGGTGACTCGTAGGGCGGGGCTGGGTTAGGAAAAGCTTCGGTTTGAAGCAACAAAGGAATAAGTGGAGGGTGGCCCGGTTCGTACCCATGGGCCGGGCTGCATGACCTTAGCGGTGCGGTGCTGATGAAGGGGTAGCCGGCAGGCGGGCCTGTGGAAAGGGCAGGGGGACCAGACAGCAAGTGTGAAAAATCGGGACAGGGGGTGGGAGGTAATAGGCACCTGTAGAAGAAAATGCCCCAGATATCAGGACAGGGGGTGGGAGGTAATAGGCACCTGTAGAAGAAAATGCCCCAAATATCGGGACTGTCCCTGTTAAACAGGGACATCTGGTCACCCTAGGAAAGGGGCTCCTAGCTCTGCTAAGAACGAGAGCCCCAGTTCTGTGACAGTGGATAAACTAGATCAGGGAATTGTTATGGTGGGAGAAAATGGCAAGTTTTTGAAATAGCAGGATGTAGAGGTGTAGGATGTGTATGGAGTCCGAGGTTACAGTGCTGATCAACCCAGAAGGTAGGGGTGCTGTTATCTGTGATGAAGAAGGGAAAGCTCTGGGTTTGTAAGGAAAGATAGTTTGGGGGGCATGTTAAATTTAGCTTGATGGCAAGAGATCCAAGAGGAATTATTGGAGAAGCAGACTGAACTGTGGTATTCGATGGGGGGAAATAGGCCAGCATTGGAGACTTAAACTGGTGGAAGAGAGAGTACTTAAATCATGTGAGCAGATTAGGATTGCCTAGAGCAGGGTTAGGCAACCTATGGCACAGGTGCCGAAGGTGGCACGCGTGCTGATTTTCAGTGGCACTCGCACTACCCGGGTCCTGGCCACCAGTCTGGGGGGCTCTGCATTGTAATTTAATTTTAAATGAAGCTTCTTAAACATTTTAAAAACCTTGTTTACTTTACATACAACAATAGTTTAGTTCTATATTAAAGACTTATAGAAAGAGACCTTCTAAAAACGTTAAAATACATTACTGGCGTGCAAAACCCTAAATTAGAACGAATAAATGAAGACCGGGCACACCACTTCTGAATGCTTGCTGACCCCTGACCTAGAGAAAGGGAATATACAGAGAGAAGAGGAGGGGGCCAAGGAGAGTGGGAGAACAGAGGAGGATGATCCCTGAATGAATCAGGAGATGACAATTATGGACGACATGAAGAACCATAGGCGCTGACTCCGTGGATGCTCTAGGAAAAATTGGTGTGTGCAGAGCACCCGATGGCAGCTCCCCGCCCCACCTTCGCTCTGCCTCCTCCCCTGAGTGTGCCACGTTTCTCTTCCTCCCCGGCTTGGCACGGCAAGCCTAGGAGGGAGGGAGGAGAAGCAGAGCAGTGACGGACTCAGGGGAGGAGGCGGAATAGAGGTGAGCTGGGGCAGGGAGCGGTTCCTCTGCCCTCCCACCCTAGCCGCAGGACTCCCCGCGTCCCTCCCAGCTCACCTCCACTCTGCCTCCTCCCCTGAGTGAGCTGCCTAGTGATGGTACAGGTTCATTACCAGAAGGAGATAGTTTAATTTTCAATAACAATGAAAAAAATGCTGAAGTGTTCAATAAATATTCACTTTGTTAATGCAGAGTTAAGATCACCTCAGAATCAGAATATCAGGGTTGGAAGGGACCTCGGGAGGTCAGCTAGTCCAATCCCCTGCTTTGTGATAAAATGGTTACTTACACCAAAATCACACCATATCAGGTTGCTCCTGATCCCAAGAGACCAGTCACTTACTCCAGATCATTGGTACTCTAGATCAGTGGTTCTCAACCTTTCCAGACCACTGTACCCCTTTCAGGAGTCTGATTTGTCTTGAGTATCCCCAAGTTTCACCTCAGTTTAAAACTACTTGCTTACAAAATCAGAAATAAAAATACAAAAGTGTCACAGCGCACTATTACCAAAAAATTGCTTACTTCCTAATTTTTACTATATAATTATAAAATAAATCAACTGGAATATAAATATTGTACTTACATTCAGTGTATAGTATAGAGAGCAGTATAAACAAGTCATTGTATCAAATTTTAGCTTGCATTGACTTTGCTAGTGCTTTTTATGTAGCCCGTTGTAAAACTAGGCAAATATCTAGATTAGTTGACATACCCCTGGAAGAGCTCTGCATACCCACTGAGGGTACACACCATGGGTTGAGAACCACTGCTCTAGATATTACACCAAAGACAATGCTGGTAGCCAATTTTATAGTAAACTAACAGAAGGTTTATGAGTAAAGAAAAGGAAATGAGAGTTATTGAGAGGTTAAAACGGGTAAAATATATGCACAGATGAGTCACAGTTTGTAATTCCAAATGGTGGCAGTGATGTAATAAACTGCCAGTTTCCCAAAAGTCTTTTTAGGATACCCAAATTGTCTCTGGGAATCTCTGCTTTGCATCTGGCACACTTACTCCCCTGTAAGAGTTCAAACAGTTCAGAGATCCAGAATCTTTCCTTGAATCCATACTTATAGTTTCTTCTCATAGAAGACAAGCTGACAGTGTCACTACCCACATAGGCTTTTCCTTTTGTGACTGGCGGGGGATGCATTTTGAGTCTTTGACCTCTGTTCATCACTAGGACCCTACCAAATTCACAGTCCATTTTGGTCAATTCCATGATCATAGAATGATCAATTCCATGATCAAATTTAAAAATAGTAAATTTCATGATTTCAGCTATTTAAATCTGAAATTCCACGATGTTGTAATTGTTAGGGTCCTGACACGAAAAAGAGGTGTGTGGGGTGTGACAGGTTATTGTAGTGGGGGTTGTGTACTGATACCCTTCTGTGCTGCTGCCAATGATGGCGCTTCCTTCAGCACTGGGCAGCTGAAGAGCGGTGGCTGCTGGCTGGGAGCCCAGCTCTGAAGGCAGAGCCACTGCCAACAGCAGCACAGAAGTAAGGATGGCCTGATATGGTACTGCCACCCCTATTTCTAGGCTGCTGTCTGCAGAGCTGGGCCCTCCGTCAGCAGCCGCCACTCTCCAGCCACCCAGCTCTGAAGACAGCAGCACAGAAGTAAGGATGGCATGGCACAAGAAGTAATTCTTCTGCTCTAGTCCGCGCTGATTAGGCCTCAACTGGAGTATTGTGTCCAGTTCTGCGTGCCACATTTCAGGAAAGATGTGGACAGACTGGAGAAAGTCCAGAGAAGAACACCACAAATGATTAGAAAACATGACCTATGAGGGAAGATTGAAAAAATGGTGTTTGTTTAGTCTGGAGAAGAGAAGACTGAGAGGGGACATCATAAGAGTTTTCAAGTACATAAAAGGTTGTTACAAGGAGGAGGGAGAAGAATTGTTCTTCTTAAACTCTGAGGACAGGAGAAGAAGCAATGGGCTTAAACTGCAGCCAGAGTGGTTTAGGTTGGACATTAGGAAAAAATTCCTAATGGTCAGAGTGGTTAAGTATTGGAATAAATTGCCTAAGGAGGTTGTGAAATCTCCATCATTGGGGATTTTTAAGAGCAGGTTGGACAAACACCTGCCAGGAATTGTCTCGATAATACTTAGTCCTGCCCTGAGTGTAGGGACTGGACTAGATGACCTCTTGAGGTCCCTCCGAGTTCTATGATTCTGCGATGCTGCTGGTGGGGTGCTGCCTTCAGAGCTGGGCCACTAGCTGCTGCTCTCCAGCTACCAGCTGCCACTCTCCTGCCTCCACTGAAGGCAGCGCAGAAGTAAGGGTGGCACTACTGCGCCCCCCCCCCCACAAGTAACCTTGCGACCCCCTTGCAACTCCCTTTTATGTCAGGATCCCCAGTTTGAGAAACACTGCTTGCCCCCATAAAATCTGTACAGTATAGTTTAAAAGCACACAAAAGACCAGATTTCATGGGGGGTGGGAGTGTGGCAGAGGTGCAGACCAAATTTCACAGTCCGTGATGTATTTTTCAGGGCTGTGAATTTGTTAGGGCCCTAATCATCACGCACAGTGACCACTGGTTTTGAAATTAGCTCTTTTCTGTTAGAGATCTTTATTGGCATTCTGCAAGGCTTCTTTCTCCTTTGATGGGTTGTTTATTTATAGGGGTATATACATAATATAAATGTTTGTTACCACATTATAACAGGCTGCAAATAAGTGAAAATAATACAAAGAACATCCTGTTAATTTTCATGAAGTTTCAACACCAAATAAACTCTTATATATTTAACAATTACTTTGATCTGTATAAATACATAATTCTTATGTATTGTACTTGTACTTGTAGACTGTAATCAAGTCAACCCTTAACCTTTAAGCTATATAGATTGAGTTTCTTGAGTCTATCACTATAAAACAGGTTTTGTAATCCTTTAACCCAGGCCTGCACAACTCGGAAAGCAGCTGGGGCCATATTACTGCATAAAAACCAGCTGTGGGGAGAAAAGCCCCGCCCCCATCCACTCACCCCCACCCCACTGCTTGGCTTGCCCCACCCCTATTTACCTCCTGCGGGCCGCACAATGAGCCCGTGCGGGCCACATGTGGCCCCCGGGCCGCATGTTGTTCAGGCCTGCTTTAACCATTCTGATGGCTCGTCTCTAAACGGTCTCCAATTTATCAACATCCTTCTTGAATTGTGGGCACCAGAACTGGACACAATATTCCAGCAGCTGTTGCACCAATGCCAAATACAGCGGTAAAATAACCTCTTGACTAGAGGTTAGACTAGATGACCCTTGCAGTCCCTTCTAACCCTCTGGTTCTATGATTCTATAAATTTCTAACAGTGAGAGTAATTAACTATGGGAACAATTTACCAAGGTTTGTGGTGGATTCTCCATCACTGGCCATTTTTAAGGCAATATTAGATGTTTTTCTAAGAGATCTGTGGTAGGAATAATTTTGGGGCGGTTCTCTGGCCTATGTAATACAGGTCAGACCCCATAATCAGAATGGTCCATTCTGGCCTTGGGATCTATGAATCCATTTATATCATACAGTGATAATGGAGTACTTCCCATTCCAACTGAGGAGGGAGGATGTTGAACAGCATCTATTATAATTAGATATTTTGAAACCTGTAGGACTGTGCAACTTGTACCCAAGCATGTGTAAAGAACTGGCTATGGAATATTTTGAACCAGTGATACTGATTTCTAATAAGTCTTGGAATACTGGGGAAGTTCCAGAGGTTTCCACCATGAGTCCTGTGTTTGTCAGCGTCACTACTTTCCAGAATACAGTCCCCCATCTTAAAAGTATAACTGACATTCTTTTCCCTAAGTATATAACCTTGCATGTGGCTACATTGAAATGCATCTTAATCTCTTAAAATTGTAAGGAGACCTGATCTCCTTAAATCCACATGGAATGTCACCCCTCAAATCCACATGGAGTACACATTATCCCTCTTGTACAGGTTTTGGGAAGCTGAAGCCTAGAGAGTGGAAGTGAATGCGCTAGGTCCCTCCTCAGGTCAGTGTAGAGCTCAGAATAGAACCTGGTCCCTGATTGCCAGTCCTTGCCAGTCCAGTGTCCCAGCCACTGGACCCTAGTGCTTTTGATTGCACTGTCAGTGGGGCTGAGACCTTCACCAAAGGACAAAAGCAGCGCAGCCTCAGGGAGGGGGGCAGTGATATGCTCATCCTTGCTACACTGGTTGGGGAAAGGACTAGAAGAGTGCTTGGGGATTGCAAACAGAGACAGTTGATCTCTATCCTTGACATGGCCCTTGCTGTTGGGATTCTGCTAGGCATCCTATGTGGCATGGATTTCAGGACAACATGGAAGGCTGCATGTGGAAGGTCACTGCTAGTGCAGGTGCCTGAGGGTGTGGGCTTGCTGTCTGCCAGTCCAGTGCACTTTGCTGAGGGTAACCTTCTGCACCTCCTGTTATTCCCCACTCTCCAAGTACCCCCATTTTCTCCACATAATCATGGGCAAAGTCCACCCCCAATGCTGGCCTGCTCTGCTCTTGATGCAGTTGTAGCCAGGGTCTGTAGAAGATACCAGCTTGTGTTCATCAGTTTTTGTCCCACTGTCAGCCTCTAACGAAACAGTCCTGCCCGATGTGCTACATACATTGAAGGCAGTGCCTCTCCCCCTCTCCACTCTGCTTCATCCTCACAGGCCAGGACACTACAGCAAAGAGCCAGAAGTCCCCATAGAGCCTCTGCCTGACTGCTTCGGCCTGGTGAAAGAGGGGGTGCAATGACAAACAGCACCTTAGGGTTCTAGTGCTCAAGCAAGTAGGAGGAGGATGTTCTTCCAGTCTTGCCATCCTTACTGTTGAATGTTGTGTTCTCAGTCACCTCTGTGAAACTCTGTGGGGTTCTGCACTGTTCTAGCTCTGTTTCTTATTCTAGGACCTTTTGGAGCTGTCAAGGCCTGTCTCTGCCAGGAGAATAGGTCAATGGACTGCCTCATCCATCGTGCCCAGCCAGTTCCCCATCCCACACATAGAGCCACCTGAAGGCTGGGAGGAACAGGGGATGACTGCCGGGTGGTAGTGCAGTATGGGCCTAAGTGTTCTTCTTTGGGGCTGATTTAGATGGGAGCAAAGCCCATACTGTGCCTCTGCTGTGTCCTCTCTATTTCAGTGTTGTGGGGAGCTGTAAACTACTCCTGAAGAGCAAGTGGAACCTACATTGTTTCTCTCATGACCAATTCACACTCAGTCCAGTCTCGCTATTGGCCAGGCACTGGATAAGCAGACACCATAGCTCCTGGGCTCACCGCAAGCAAACTGTACTGCTACCCCATGTTTCCCTATGCTTCTCCCAGTACTTATAGGCTGCTCCTTGGATTTCTTGCTGTATGTCTGGTTCTGTATCCTGCCTTCCTTCGTGTATCTTTCTGTCTCCCTCACACACACCCCTCAGCAAAAAGTCTTCTACCCCCTCAGTCCAGAACTCCTGGGTGGGCTCACAACCTCTCTTTGTCTTCAGTGAGGGCTTATGATAAATTAACATAATTGTAAGGATAAGCTAAAGGGTGCATTCACACACCTCACTCTTGGCAAGGTTTTAACTCAGTCCATAACAAGCTGTTACCCAGTTCATAACAGTGATATAGAGCTGTGTCATTCACACAGTGATGACACCAAGTGTACCTCCTCTCATTATCTCCTATAACATCCACACAAGGAACCCCACAAGGGTACTTTCTTGGGTAGCTCTCAGCAACACATCTGCTTCTGATAGTCTGACCCTGCCCCCACACTAGATGATCTCGTTTGCACACATGAATGTACTTGGTATAAAATAGAAGGTCAGGAAGGTTGAAGCACCATATATGAGAAAACATTTTCCAGATTTCAGCTTCCTCCAAGGTAATATTCTAGTGTAATTAAAACAGAACCTGGAAATACAGAGTACAGTACTCCATTCAAAGTGTGTTGTAGGAGCTGAACTCCCTTCATTGATAGTTTTCCAAAACACACAGCTGCAATAATCTTTATCCAGGAGCAGGGAATAAATTAAGTCTAAACACCTCCTGTGCATATAGTGCTTTTCAGTGTAAAGCACTGTGCCTAGTCTAACCTTTTACTGGGAATGGAAAGCTGCAAGAGGCACAAATGGAAAACCTCTCTGACCAGCAAACATTTTCTTCTTCAAAAAGCACACAGATGAGAAGAAAAACTCATGAAGTAAAGGCAGCTGAACTACTGTGGTGTCTTGTTCCTGTAGCTGTCTGCTCCAACCTTCAAGGCTCCCAACTGGGCATAGTGCCAAAGTACATTCAGGAGTGGGTATGTGGGGAGAGGATGCCAGGGCAACATGGGGAGCAGGCAGTAGCAAATGGAACAACCACAGATGATCAGCTAAGGTAAACAAATCTGGTTGTTTACCATTTCATTGGACAGGAGCAGAACCTGCCAAGAGATGTAATGGTGGGCCCCAAATTCCATTCTAACCTCCTGCGTTCCTGAAGCATTCATTTTGGGGGTTAAAGTTTTGAAGGCTTAGCCTCAAATGACTTGGTAAGATGTGCCAGAGGGAACCCTGCTCTGGTCAGATCCTATGGTAATGAGCATGGTATAACAATCTAAATAGAATAAAATCCATCTTTGCTTCATCCCCTACTCCAGAGTTTGTAAGGGGTACAAGAGAGGAGCAGATCAGGGAATCAAGCGGGTTCTAGCTAAGTGACTCCAGTTTATAGAGTTAATTGCACCATTTGTAGGTTTTTGAAAGCAAGCACAATCCCAAAGTCCTCGCAAATAATGCTCCATTTGTTGTGGGTTTTTTTTTTATATAAACTTCCATCTTAGGAAGCCAGCTTTATTACGTACAGTACTCACACAGGCCCTTTAGGTTGATTATACAACATCATGGAGAGACAGCAGTCACTTTCAATAGTTAATAATGCAGCTAGCTTCCATTAAAAGTCCTAGTTTAGCCATCCTATAACTTTGCCTTAAAAAATTGGTTTGACCTGAACATTGCCAGGTTTACTCTGCAAGCCAAAGAGAATGTTTCTGCTAAGCATGAAGAAAATTAGGGATCACAGAATATCAGAGTTGTAAGGGACCTCAGGAGATCATCTAGTCCAACCCGCTGCTCAAAGCAGGACCAATCCCACTGTCCCTGACAGATTTCTGCCCCAGATCTGTAAATGACCACCTCAAGGATTGAGCTCACAACCCTGGGTTTAGCAAAGCACCTCACCCCCAAATCATAGTCAATTGGATTTAGATACTAAACCTGGTCAGGCATTTTGAAAGTCCTATTAGGCACGTACCTGCATCTGTAGGTACTTGTAACACCTTTGAAAATCTTCCTCCCAGACACTTTAGTGATAGGCTGCCTTCTAAAACTCCAGGAGAAATGGATTCAGTGTCCTTGAAAGGATAGCGCTGCTTGAAGAAAATATTTAAGCAAATGTGTTAGATATTTTGGTTAAGGTTAGCTATGGGCCTCGTCCTGTTTTCACTGCTTTCAATAGGATTTTTTACCATTGGCTTTAGTGTGAGCAGGATCAGGAAGTGTGTGTATGAAGCGGCTTGTGACTCTCTGTCGGTCAGCTGCTGTTTAGTAAGAATATTACTAAGGCTAAGACAAGTAGCCTTTGTCTACACTAGAGAGGGGGATTAATCTAAGTTATGCAACTTCAGCTATGTGAACATTGTAGCTGAAGTCAACGTACTTAGATCTACTCACCTCAGGGTCTTCACTGCAGTGAGTCGTCTGCTGCCACTCCCCCGTAGACTCCGCCTGTGCCTCTTGCTACGGTGGAGTACAGGAGTCAACAGGAGAGTGCCCAGGGGTCGATTTATTACGTCTAGACTAGATGCGATGAATCGACCCCCGCTGGATTGATCACTATCCGATCCGGCGGATAGTATAGACATACCCTGAGTAGATTGTTAAAGGTGGCCCCTGTTTGACATCATCCAGCTGAGGTGTAGGGATGGTCTGTCATGAACTCTCCTGTCCCTGGACCAGGAGAAGGCGTTTGAAAAGGTGGAACACCTATATCTCCTGGGCACTCAGCGGGTGTTCAGCTTTGGGCCTTCCTTTGTGTGCTTTCTCTAGGTGCTCTACACCTCTGCAGAGTGTTTGGTTAAGCCCAACTGGACCCTGACTGAACACATTTTCTTTCAGATGAGGGGTACATCTGGGCTGCCTGCTGCCTGGCAAGCTCTACACCCTTGCCATTAAACCCTTCCTCCACAGGAGGTCAATGGGGTTGGTGCTCCATGAGCCAGACTTGCAGGCTGTCCTGTCAGCATATGCCAGCAACGAGCTCCTCATGGTCCAGGGCCCAGGTGACATGGTGCGGGTGGAGGCTCGCCAAGCCATCTATTAGGAAGCTTCCTCTGCCTGGATCAACTGGGTCAAGAGCTCTGCCTGATGGTCAGGGACAGGTGACAAGCAAGCTCCTCCCATCTATGCTCCAGACCATCCGGTGGAGCGTGGGTCCGCTGCTGTGTCTAAGCATTTAGCTTTCCACCACCCACCCTTCCCTGCTGGAGAACTGGCACAATTTGGAGGGCAAGGTGGCTGAGCAACTGCTGAGATGGACAAGGCTTCTCTGGTGCCTTTCCTTGTGGGGAAGGGCACTAGTGCTCAACCAGTTAGTCCTGTCTGTGCTCTAGCACCTGATCAACACCTTGAACCTAGCCACTGGTAGCCTGGCCCGTCTCCAGAAGAAAATCCTGGAGTTCTTCTGGCCGGGACTACACTGGGTCTCTGTGGGTATCCTGAGCCTCTCCCTGGAGGAGGGTGGACAGGGCCTGCTCTGCCTCTGCAGCTAGGTCCACAGTTTCCACCTCCAGGCCCTGCAGAGACTTGTTTATGGTGCAGGTAGTCCAGCATGGAGCATGCTGGTGCATGCCTTGCTCCACCATCTCCAAGGCATGATTGGCAGCTCTTCTACCTCCGTATGAGAGATCTCTCATGAAACCTCTCCAAGCTGCCGGTCTTTTATCAGGACCTCCTCAGGACCTGGAAGCTGGTCTCAGTGACCAGGTCCACTGCAGCCACTGAGGAGGAAGACCTCACAGAGCTCCGGCTATGCAACCCCCAGGTCAGTGTGCAGTGGCGGAGTCCCCTTTGTGCACCAGCAGGATTGGAAACTGGGTGGACCCCCTAGTGCTCAGCTGGAACATGGGTCACACCCATGTGTGTGTCCTGTGGCATATACTCCAGGAGGTGAGGGAAGCCTTGCTGCCTGCCTCTTGGGCTTTTCTTGAGCAGGTCCTGCGGGAGGGTGCTCCCTGCCCGCCTTTCACACCTTGCCCTCCAGACCTCACCATCATGCCCTTGGCCCCAAGCCTCCTCAGCTGCTCCCTCTGCACCATCTGAATAGTCTGTACAACATGCAGCTGGCTTGCCTCCGAACCACACCTAGGAAACAGCTATATGCATTCATGCTCCACACCCTTCACTTCCTCATCCTCATGTCCCACCCTGGATGGGGGGCACAGAGGCTAGGGGCTTGCCCTAGGGTTACCTTCTTTCTAATTGCACAAAACCAAACACCCCTGCCCCACTCACTGCCCTGACCCTTCCCCAAGGCCTTTTCCCTTTTCTGAGGTTCTGTCCCTCCCTCACTGCAGCCCCCCTCCCTTAGTTGCTCGCTCTCCCCAACCCTCACTCACTTTCACTGGGCTGGGGTAGGGGGTTAGAATGCGGAAGGGTTTAGGGTGTGGGCTTTAGGAGGGAGTTTGGGTATGGGAGGAGGTTCAGGGCTGGGGCGTTGGGTTGGGGTGTGAGTGGGGGTGTGGGGCTTGGGAGGGAGTTAGGATGCAGGAGGAGGTTCTGACCTGGGGCAGGGGGATTCGGAATGCAGGTTCCCACTGGGTGGCGCTTACTTCAGGCGGCTCCTGGTTAACAGCACAGTGGGACTAAGGCAGGCTCCCTGCCTGCCCTGGCTCCACGCTGCTCCTGGAAGCAACCTCCATATCCAGTCCCTAGGTGGAGGTGTGGCCAGGCAGCTCTAGCCCTGCAGGGTGGGCACCAAGCCTTGGGGCTTCCAGCCCACGTTTCAGAGGTTTTCCGCAGGTTGGATGAAATTAAGCAGCATGCTGGATCGGGCCCGCGGGCCATAGGTTCCCCACCCCATCTTAAATAAACCTTCTTTTGTTTAATTACAAGTATCCTTTGTTATGCAGAAGTGCTGGTTTATGGTAAAACTGATAAACTAGGGTAAACTGCTCCTTTGGGGACAGCGGATCTGGGATTTGTGTGAATAGCCAGTGTCAGGTGCTAGGTATCACAGAGGAATACTTCAAGGGGATTCAGGGATTGGGGTGAATCTCTTTTTAAACTGCAAGGCAATTACAGGGATGGCATAACCCAAGAGAGTGCTTGAGGGGCTGGAAGCTAACACCCAGTTACCACAAGCAAGACTGCCTCCCACTGGAGGAAGGGGTAACAAGGTGACTCTCCTTAAGTATATGAGATGGACCCCAAGGACTATATATATACATCTAGGAACAGGAACACGGAATGTAGGCCAAGCTTACAGAATGGAGGATTCTATCCTGGGAAACAAAAACTCTGAAACAGATTTGGGTATTGCTGTGGATAATCATCTGAACGTGAGTTGCCACCAACTGCACCAGAGTTGTGGCCAAAAAGGAGCAATCCTTAGATGCATAAATGGGAATCTCAGATAGAAATAGAGATTATTTTGCATCTGTATTTGGCACTGATGCAATTGCTGCTGGACTATTGTGTTGAGTTCTGGTGTCCACAATTCAAGAAGGATGGTGAAAATTTGGAGAAGGTTCAGAGAAGAGCAACAAGAATGATTAAAGGTTTACAAAACATGCCTTCTATGATAGACTCAAAAAGCTCAATCTATTTAGCCCAACAAATAAAGTAAAGGGGTGACTTGATTACAGTCTTTAAGTACCCACATGAGGGACAAATATTTGATAATAGGCTCTTCAGTCTGTCAGTGAAAGGTGTGACATAATCCAATGGCTGGAAGTTGAAGTTACACAAATTCAGACTAGAAATAAGGTGTAAATTTGTAACAACAAGCGGAATTAACTATTGGAACAATTTACCAAGGGTTGTGGTAGATTCTCCAGCACTGATCATTTTAAAATCAAGCTTGGATATTTTTCTACAACATGTGCTCTAGGACAGTGGTTCTCAGCCAGAGGTCCAGGGCCTCCTGGAGGGGCCACAAGCAGTTTTTAGGGGGTACGCCAAGTAGGCCTGGCATTAGACTTGTTGGGCCCAGGGCAGAAAGCTGAAGCCCCACCACTTGAGGCTAAAGCCTGGGGCTCCAAGCTCTGCCCCCCAGAGCTGAAGCCAAAGCTTGAGCAACTTAGCTTTGCAGGGCCCTCTATGGCGAGGGGCCCCAAGCAATTGCCTGCTTGCTACTCCCTAACCCTAGCTCTGGCTTTTATATGCAGAAAAACAGTAGTTGTGGCACAGGTGGGCCGTAGAGGTTTTATAGCATGTGGGGGATGTCTAAAAAAATGTTTGAGAGCCCCTGCTGTAGGAATTATTTTGGGACTGTTCTCTGACCTGTGTTATACAGGAGGTCAGACGAGATGATCACAATGGCCGCTTCTGGCCTTGGAATCTATGAAAGGACTAGGATTATGATCATCTTCTACTCTGGTCTGCATAATTCCGGCCAGAGAACCTCACCCAGTGATTCCTGCATCAAGCCCCTGTTACTGGTTGAACTACAAGAGAGCTTCAAGAGAAAATTCATTCAGGTTCTTCAAGTGATGGAGGATTTACCACATTCATTGGCAAAATGTGCTACTATTAATTACCCTAAATTGTTAAAATATTATGTCTTGTTTCCAGTCTGAATTGTCTAGCTTCAGCTTCCAGCCATTGGCTCTCACTATGCTTTTGTCTTTTTATACCTTGATACATTTTGTTATTCAAAACATTGCAGATGAGAATCTTCTTGGGCTGTCACTTAGACTAAATTACACCCCTACTTTAAGTTCACTCCATTGGCTTCCTATTTTCCACTACATCAACTTATTGTTTGTACCTTCTTCATGTGAAAATCAAAATAAAGAAATTGCCAGATCGGATCAGCTCTGATGTCCATCTGGTTGAGTATCCTGTCTTGGACTATCACCAGCACCAGCTGCTTCAAAAGAAGGTGTAAGAACTCCGCAGTAGCAGATGTGGAATGATCTGCCCTCAGGAAGGTCTCATCATGGTCTCTAATGGATAGAGACTGGTTTAAACCCTGAAGCAGGAGGTTTAATATCCCTTCCAACATTTTTGTCATCATTAATTATGATAAATTTGGCTATTCTTATGTTTCAATTCATATTTTAAATTCCATTAATCAATGTTTCAATTCCTTTTTGAATCTTGTTAAATTCTTGGCCTCAGTGACTTCTGGGGGCAACAAGGTCTACAGTGTAATTACACATTGTGTGAAAAAGTATTTCCTTTTGTCAATTTTGAATTTATCACCATTTAATTTCATTGAATGTCCCTGTTGAAGTTTATGTGTTGAGGTTGCCCCTTAGGGTGAACACAGCTTCACTTACCTCATACTTCATTCCCTGAGTGACAGCAGTCCTGTGGTCTAAGGTTGCCAGGCATCCAGTTTTTGACCAGAACACCCGGTCAAAAGGGATCCTGGCAGCTCCAGTCGGTGGTGAAGCGGGGGCCCAGGGCTAAGGCAAGCTCCCTACCTGTCCTGGCTCCACGTGGGTCTCAGAACCGGCCGCTAGGTCCCTGTGGTCTCTAGGTTCTGTAGCAACCAAGCACTGGGAGTTTTCACCTTAGTCTGCAGCGTGGGGCACAGGTCACTTGCTGGAGGACTCTCCACACCTTGAGGTCTTTAAACCATGACTGGACTTCAATAGTTCAGACATAGGTGAGCGGTTTATTGCAGGAGTGGGTGGGTAAGATTCTGTGGCCTGTGTTGTACAGGAGGTCACACTAGATGATCATAATGGTCCCTTCTGACTTTAAAGTCTCTAAGTCTAAGAGGCCCCCTGTAGTCACCTCTGAGGCTCTCCGTCAGCAGCTAAACAATGGCTGGTCTTCCTGCCCTCTCGGGTAAGCGGACTTTTAGTGTCTTTCCAGACTTTCCGGTCGAAAACCAGACACCTGGCAACCCTACAACAGGCTGACAAATATATATGCACCTGAAAGCCATCCTACCACCAGGCCTGTACACAAGTTCACAGTCTGCCATCCCTCCTACAGACCTTCTTATGAATCCAGCACATGAGTCCCTGAATCACCTTATTGCCACATTGGCAGTCAAATCCACAGGGTGGCAGGGAAAGAGAGAGGGTTCCTGCCTAAGAACTGCCCACCTTCCATTTTCTTTCCCCCTCTGAAATTATATGTTTACTTTCAGTGTATTATTCAACTGCTAGATCTCTCAGAATTTTGCACAAGGGCTGGTTCCTGATAAATGAGTGAGACAAAGATGGTGCTCAAGCTCTATGAAAGCCTGTTGATGTCACAACCCGGGTGCGGGGAATTTTACCCAGTGGTTAGAGCAGGAGCTGGGACTCAAACTGGGTCACTGGGAGATCAGAGTCTAAGGCAGGCGAGAGGGCAAAGCAGAAGTCAGAAGATAGCCAAGGTCAGGTTACCAGATCAGAAGCAGCCTAAAGCAGGGAAATCCCAGTTGCACAGACAACTTCCTGTTCCTGTACTGGGTTTTTATAGACGTTATGAACCAGTCAGGACCCCCATCTTTTTGTCAATCCAAGACTGGAGTCTTCTTTTGGGATTAAGCTTTTATTCTGGCAACTGTTAACAGGACACTGGGTAGCAGAGTGCCTATGCATTCTATAGAGCAGTGTTTGATACCTGTGGTCTCTGATAGCTGGTTTGCATCTGCAGACGTAGCTATTTTCTATAACAAATGCGTCTTGTTCACGAAGATTTCTGATGAAAAAGACTGGTTGTTGTGAGTACAAAAAGAAGCGTTTCATATTGTTGCTCCAGAGCATATCAACTTTAACAGACCCACAGACCTATGAAGAGGCTGAAAAGACTGGGATTGTTTACTGTACAAAGAGATCTAACCTGGGGTATCCAGTTGTCAGAAACTGGAAAGATGGCAACCCTAGCCTGTTGTCAATGTCACCAGCTCCTCTAGACAGCAGCTTCACCCAGGGTACCAGAGTCTGCAGGCCTTGCAAAATCTGGGACATGACATTTTGTGTCATACCAAAAGGGACATCTGGACAGGCCTGACAAACAAGGATATTTTCAGGTTCCTAGAGACAGAGGGTCACCCCATTATTATTGTTGATCATTTTGCTAGACAGCTGAGTCACAGGAAGGTGATTCTTTTCCATTAGTATTTTGCAGTAACAGATTTCAGCAAATAGTTGCTCTCCTAATATAGTATGTCAGATGATGCTACTTACCCAGTCACCTCCTCCTTTTTGGATAGCTCTTTGGTCAAGGTGAAGGTTCTGTCTGAGCCCAGTGTCTGGGAGCTTTTCTCTTGATCAGCTCAGCCCTTATCACGGCAGTTAGTATTATCCTTATATAAGGTTTCAGGGGACAAGGGGATAATTTCACCGGACAAAATAACCAATGCATAAATGACTTTAGATCATTTCTAGAATAAATAGGCTGTTCTAAGCCCCCAGCAAAGGGCATTTACTCTAGATAATTGTCTTCCAAACATAAATTCAGATTTCCCTCTTTATTAGAAGTTGTTGAAAAGCAGTGAAATCTGGTGTAATTTTGTGTCTGTCTTTTAAAAATACCATTTTACGACCCAACAGCAATAGTAATTCATAAAATAACATGTGATTGACCATGACTACGGATTTTTTGTTTGGTTTGTACATTCTTATTAGGCTTGGCTAAGATGTTGTAAAAGCAGTATCTTTTAACACCTTTTATTATACAAGGGTCAAGGGGTTTTTGTGTTTCTTAAAGACAGCTTCAAATAGCCTACATAGTGGGTTACTGCATCTTTCATATGGCTGCTGTATAAACAAGCACATTTTACACAGGAAATGACATAACCATGTAAAAGTGTACATGGAGTTTAGGCACATATTCAAACACTAATGGGAATGCATTGTTTTAAATGGCATACTTTTATGTTTACCTATTAGCTTAGTACCCATATTTTAGCCAAATACAACAAAAATTAGCTTTATATACCTGTCTTATAATGTTCTATTTATTTGAAATTTGGACCTTTACAAAGACTCTCAAGGGACAGATAATGACCCTAAAAAGAAAATAGAAATGAGGCATTCTCAGTGAAAGTGAAACCTACTGTCATAAACGTGGAGTGTTGAATTTTTAACCTGTATTATTTTATCACTCATGTTTCTGTGTGCTTTTACCGTTGGGCTGCGAGTGCCAGTTCACCCATTGAAAGTGGGGCTGTTGACAGTACCAATAATTACGGATGCCCGGCTTTGCATACTATATTAGGATTACCAGCAGAAAAAACAGTGTGGAGTTTTTGTGATTCCAAGGGCCTCTGCTTTTTTTCCATTTTTCTCCATGTGCGTCATTCCCACATTGGTGCCCTAGAGCTGACCCTCTGCATTCAGAAAGGAAGTTGGCTGAATGAAGTCCACCTGGACTGTATTTTTGAGTTTTTCTGTGATAATTATTATTTGCAGTAGTTAGAGAGAGGGCCACTGTTAATAGTACTTTTGAGCCTGGAATATGTCTGTTTCTGTTCTAGCTCCAAATATCTAAAACGGCAAAATTTTATGAGAAACCCTACCAAGATTTACAATTGTGAACAGAAATATACTAAAAAATGTTATGAAATTCAAAAAACATTTAATGGACAACTCGCTTTGGAAGTGGTTCTACTTTGCTCCCAAAACTTTAGACATATAAGGAATACAAGAATTACCTTCAGAAAAGCAAATAATACCTCAGACTTCAGTGATCCATAACCATTCAGTAAATATCTGTTAATCAGTTATAGAGACTTAGGTCTTTTATGGCAGATACAGTACATCAGCAAAAAGTCTATATGATCGTATATATTCTATACCACCACCGCCGAGGCATTCAACAGTCCACAGCATGTTCCTAAATAAAAATTAAGATTGAGTCATTTAAGGGTAAAACCATCTTAAGGATATTCTCTTTATGCCTCAAATCAAGGAACTGCAGAGTTGAAGTTAAACTTAAAAGAAAACTTTTACTCTGCCCTTTAGTGATGCCATACAATTAACATACAATGATAATAAATACATTTTAACATTTGTAGTCCCAGATTAGATTAAGCTGATTTTTAAAGATATAGTAGGGTTTTTCTTTCTTTATGGTCTGATTCTGTGGCTGAGTTAAGGTTGTTTGAGTGCCTAAAATGACTTTTCCAGACCTTAACATATTTGTATGTCTTCTCTTTAACCTAATTCTGAATTCTCTAGGTTTGTAATGCTTGGTTTTGGGATAATTATAACATTCCTGTAATGATTTTACCCTCAAAATACTATGTACTCGCAATCTTAAATCCTGTTTAGCATAGATTTTATCTGTGCATTTTTAAATTTTTCCTTATACATCTTTTTAATTATTGAAAATTTCAGATATGAAATGAAAAATCCAAATAAGTTACCTATGAAGTAGCAACCTTAAATATTTTTATATTAACTTTTACAGCCAGATACACTGGGTATATTCTGGCCATTTTGCACCTTTCTGGAACAGCACAAAGCAGTCAGAAGTTCTGGCCAGATTTCCAGATTCTAGAGCTCTCAGTATATGGGAGTAAGGCTACAGTCTACTAATAACTAAGATGCCCTCTTCCAAAATAGCCACAACCTCATTGTGGGAGTGAAACCAATCTACCTTCAGGGAAAAAAGTGGTTGACTGTGCTATCAGGGGCTACCATCTTCCCTGAGAGCAGTTTGGCTTCATTTCCATTTGGAAATAAATTGGAATCAGTAGCCATTTTGAAGAGGACATCTTTGCTAAGGGCAGTTTTATTCATGTTGAGAATAATGGGAGATGGCAGCCATTTTGAAAGAGGATAGTTCTTCATGGAATTTTCTGTAGAACACTATTCTTCAGAAGAAGAAACTTTGTGAAGAATAATGGCAAAAATGACCATTAATCCTAACATATTGTTGCCCCTTTTTGACTTGAGCAGCTACTGAAAGTTTTGGGGCCCTGATGATGTTCCAGCTGGAAGCAGAAATTGATGGAATCTGGTACTTAATTTGATTTAGTTCTGTTTATTTACACAGAATGTACAACATCCGGTGTCACTGAATGCAGAAGGAATCAAACAGTAGGAAACAGCTTCTTTTGTTCTCAGCAGTAAGAGCAGTCTTTTCAGCCTGCTCCTCTCATGCAAAAACCTCTCCTCAGGTTTTTTCCAAGGTCAGCCTTTGTGCTTTCAGCTACTGCTTTAGGCTGTTTTCCTGTTCTACCTCCCCCTTCCCGACACCTACCCTACACGATACTCAGCCAAAAGTTCCAGGAAAGGTTCACACACTATTGTTTTAGGTGGGGGCTTAACTCAGCCCATAACAAGGTTCTGCCCAACTCATAACAACACCTCAGCTTTCCTCACGGGGTCCTGATGAGGCATAAACTGGTGACAACCACTAACCCAGCCCAGACAGAAAGGAAAAGAAATAGTTTCACAAATTTAAAGTGATACAAGGTTAACTATTGACATTTAGAGAGTGGCTATCTGTTAAGATGCTTTCATATCACCAACCCAAAAGAACTTATTTCCACCCAAATCTCATTGGGGCTTTTCTCTCACTGGATTTCCATCCATGGTGTTCCTGAGGTGTGTCTAGTGCAGGGGTCGATAACCTTTCAGAAGTGGTGTCCTGAGTATTCATTTATTCACTCTAATTTAAGGTTTCACCTGCCAGTAATACATTTTAATGTTTTTAGAAGGTCTCATTCTATAAATCTATAATATGGAACTGAACAATTGTTGTATATAAAGTAAATAAGGTTTTAAAAATGTTTAAGAAGCTTCATTTAAAATTAAATTAAAATGCAGAATCCCCCAGACCGGTGCCCAGGACTTGGGCAGTGTGAGTGCCACTGAAAATCAGCTTGCATGCATGCCATAGGTTGCCTACCCCAATCTAGTGTTTCTGTGGGATTTGCTGGCTGACTCAGACCCATCCCATTTTGCTTTAATGGGGAATACACCTCTGTACCAACTTTTGCAGCCTCAAATTCCACAGATACATTCTCAAGCCATGTCTACATGTACAGTGCTGAAGTGGGGCAGCTGGCCTGATACAGCTGTGCCACTGCAGCACGTCTGGTGAAGACGCTTTATGCTGACAGGAGAGAACTCCCCCATTGGTCTAAAACACCCACCCCTGCGAGCACCAGAAGCTACGTCTGTGGGCGAAGCTCTCTTGCTGACAGTGCTGTGCACACTAGCACTTATATCCATATAACTTATGTCTCTCAGAATGGTGGTTTATTCACACCGCTGAGCAACACACCTTTTGCCAACATAGGCGGTAGTGTAGACATAGCTTCAGGTTCAGGGGCAGCCAAATAGAAATTCTGTCCCCCTGATATCTTTACAAACGGTCCTTATGGATAACACTGGGTTTAATCCCTGGACCCCACTGTAGCCTATCCTTCATTTCTTTGTGTCAGTACTGTATAGGGTCCTTCTCAAGGTTTATCCAGTTTAGGGCTCCTATCCTCTTTAGTCTAAGACTATGGGAGCAATCCAGGTGCCCTCTTTTAAAAGTTTCCCCAGACAACCATACAGACTTTTCATTTTGTCAGAGGCTCACATTTTCCCTAGCGTTTCTTTTAGGTCAGTTTCTACCACTGGCGGCCCTACATGAGATCTCTCCTGCTGCAGGCCAAAGCATGACACATACCTGCCTCAGTTTCCCTCCTTCAGAAGCCCCGGGAATATTTCATAGAACCTTTCTGAGGGCAAACAGCCCTGGTGGGTTCATCTATTACAAGAGTCCTGTGAACACAAGTATCACAAAAGTCCAGCAACTATTGTCCAAAATCTACTCTTGGGGGAAAGCACACAGACCTTCCTAGCTGAGGATTCTTGTACTGTTATTTACAATAAGGCTCCTTTACACTCATGTTAATCTGTTCCCTGCTGCTGGCTGCTCCCAGCAGATGTGCCTAGGCTGCTGGGGAAGGGGCGTGTGTTCCCCACAGATTTCTTTCCTCCCCCATTTTTCTGCAGGGGAGCCAAGAAATCTGTGGAAGGTATGAAGGCACAGAGTTCCCCCAGGAGTAAAAATCTCCCAGCATGGTCCCACAAATACATGCAACAAACATCCCTGCCATTCCTCACCATGTCCCAGCTCTCCAAAGCAGTCCTGGCTTCTCTCACCATGCCCTGGATCTCCAACACAGTCCTCTTCTGTCATTTTACCAGCATAGCCGCTGCAGCTCTTCCAGATGGAGTGCAACCCGGCTCTTCCTGGGCGGAACCTCCACAGCCTCTCTGCTGGGGCCATCCTTTCCAGGGGAGCATCCCTTACTTCCTCTGGCTCTCTCACAACTTCTCTGGATCCAGTTCTCCGGCCCTGGAGATGTCAGTAGGTTAAGCTCCTCTACTGCTCCCCTGCCTTCAGTCTTTGGTTCCAGCTCTCCAGCTTAGCACCAACAGGCAGCTCCCTCTAGATGCTTTCCTGCCTTCAGCCTTCTTCCAGATCCCATAAATACAGTCTCATAGCCAATTCCTCCCTCTTCCCAAGGAGGGTTTGCACAGAGTTTTCTGCTTTGTACAGTTTTCCCCAGAGACCTTCACCAATCTCCTGACTGACTCTTACCAGGACTCTCTGAGTCTCCCTCTTACTGGGTCCCTCTTCTCTCTAGAACCCAGGTGCCTTGATCTTTTGGGTATGTCTACACAGCACTTTGGAGGAAGCATCAAAAGAATGGCCATACTGGGTCAGACCAATGGTCCATCTAGCCCAGAATCCTGTCTTCTGACAGTAGCCAATGCCAGGTGTTTCAAATAAACAGAACAGGCAATCATTGAGTGATCTATCCCCTGTCGTATAGTCCCAGCTACTGGCAGTCAAAGGTTTAGGGACACTCAGAGCATGGAGTTATATCCCTGACCATCTTGGCTAATAACCATGGATAGGTCTATCCTCCATGAACTTATCTAATTATTTTTTTAACCCAATTATTGTTTTGGCCTTCACAACATCCCCTGGCAATGAGTTCCACAGGTTGACTGTGCATTATGTAAAGAAGTACTTCCTTTTGTTTGTTTTAAACTGGCTGTCTATTCATTTCATTGGGTGACCCCCTGGTTCTTGAGTTATGTGAAGGCAAATTACATTTCCTTATTCACTTTCACCATGCCAGTCATGATTATATAGACCTCTATCATATGTCCACTTAGTCGTCTCTTTTCTAAGCTGAACAGTCTCAGTCTTTTTAATCTCTCCTCATTTGGAAGCTGTTCCATACCTTTAATAATTTTTGTTGCCCTTTTCTGTACAATTTCTAATTCTATTATATCTATTTAGAGATGGGGGACCTGATCTGGATGCAACATTCAAGGTGTGGGTGTACCATGAATTTATATAGAGGGATTATGATACTTTATGTCTTGCTATCTATTCTTTTCTTAATGGTTCCTAACATCCGGTTAGCTTTTTTGACTGTTGCTGCACATTGAGCAGATGTTCTCAGAGAACTATCCACAGTGACTCCAAGATCTTTCATCAGTGGTAACAGCTAATTTAGATCCCATTATTTTGTACGTATAAAAAGGTCAGGCGAGCGGGACTTGTCCTGGCTCTCTAAAAGTAGCATTATAGGCAGTGCTTTGAAGCTGCAGCTCGGGCTTTGAAGCCCTCCTCCCTCCCTAGGCTTCAGAACCCCAGCTCCAGCCTGAGTTGCAGTTTCAGAGCACTGTCTGTACAACTATTTTTGGAGCGTGAAGCATGAGCGTGAACCCCACTAACTTGAGTTTGTTGCCCCAGGCTGGGAGGCTAACTCCAAAATGCTGTGTAGACATGCCTGTATAGTCCCTGGGAGCTGATCCACCCTCTTAATTGGCCACCGGTTCTGGCACAGGGGAGCTGGACCTGCTTCATTGACAGGGGCAAGCCACCCTGTGACAGTCTCAAATTGGCCCGCTTCAGCTTATCACAGACCATTTGTAAATGTGTTACTTCCTGCTCAAATGTTTTAGCAGGTACCAGGATATCCTGTAGACATAACTGCCAGGCTGAGCGGGGTATGCCATGTAACACCCTCTCCATTACTCTCTCAAATGCATCTCGTGCACTGCACAAGCCAAAAGCCCACACTTTAAATTACCACAGGCCTTGTCCTGCTGTTACAGTGGTTTTTCTCTGTCTTTTGCATCCACTACCACTTGCCAATACCCACTTCTAAGAGCCAGTGTGGAAAACCAGATTGAACCTGCTACAGCAGCGAGGGTACCATCTATTTGTGATAACAGATAAGAATCCTTTAAGCTGACTTTATTTCATTTTTTATAGTCCACACAGACTCCGGTGCTGCTGTATTTTTTCTTAACCAGAACAATGGGCATGGCCCAAGGGCTGTTTGAAGGCTCAGTTATGCCTTCCAGATACATTTCTTCGAGGATTTATCATGCTTCTTTCCTTTTTGCTACGGTAGCTAATAGGGCGGCTGTTTAATGGGTCAGTTCCTTCAGTATCGATCTTTTGTTCGACCAGGGCAGTACAATCTTTGTTGGACGAGGAGACTAGACTCCTGATTCCTCACCAGAAAGTCTTTTAGATTTAGTTCTGCTATTCCCCATTTTAAATGTACAGCACAGCGCTGGAACAAGTCCAGTAGAAACTCCGGGAGCCTCTTCCCCCTCATTGTTTTCTTCTATACCTGCATTTACCAGAACCGCTGGCTGGCTTCGCAATGGTGCAGAGTCCTTTTTCACTGTTTGCTGTTTGTCAGAAACATTCAGCAAACAAGCAGGGGTGAGTTCTTATTTCAGCTCCACAGGAGCTTTAGCAACTAAAGTTACATCTACACTGCAACTAAAAGCTCACAGTTGGCCCGTGTCAGCTGACTTGGGCTCGCGCGGCTCACGCTAAGAGGCCATTTAATTGAGATGTAGATGTTACAGCTTGGGCTGCAGCCTGAGCTCTGGGATCCTCACGTCCTAGGCCCAGACTCTAGCCCAAGACTGAACGTCTACACCACAATTAAACAGCCCCTTCTTAGCCCAAGTTCCACAAGCCCGAGGGAGCTGGCACAGTCCAGCTGCAGGTTTTTAACTTCAGTGTAGACATATTCTCAGATTCCCCCAAGAATCTGGGTCTCCGCACAGATTCCAAATACTCCCCATCTTTCTGTTGCTGGAAACCCTCCATAGCATGTAGCTGTCATAATGATTTCTGCCCCCACTGTAAACCAATTACCTATAAATCCTTTGTCTCACCAGGGCCATATCTTTAAAGGCAATTTCCATAGATTCAATTTGTAAGATATCTTTCCTGGCATTGATTACACAATTAGCCATAATGAAATCTAAGCCAATTATTAGCTCATCCACTATTTCATCCACCCAGACTTCTTGCTCGAATTTTGGAGGTCCAGTTTTCGGATGTGTGGCCTTGCCCCAGTCACTACCTCCATTTCCGACCAATTAGGCAGGTGAGTTTGGGATCCCCTATTCCCTAGTCTTTTTAGCATGTCTGGTCTAATAACTGTTAAATATGAGTTTATGTCAATTATCCCTATACACAGCACAGGTCCTGTTACACACATGATAGCCAAACTCCCTTTATTGTTGTTTAACTGCCCAGATTTAAACATAAGCTGTGGGGCTCATTTTTGTACCCACCAAGCTTTTCCCCTTCAATCTGATGTCCCTCCATTTCCCAAACTGGGAGAGAGTCTTTCACTAGGCACTTGCTACAGTGCATCTTGGCCTGCCTCAAATTTATAACAATCCTTCTTTTTGTGGTGAATTTTGCCACACCAGCAGCACTTTCCTTTCCTTTATTGCCAGTTTTCCTTGTTTTACAAACCAATTTTATCATTGTCGCAATCACTCAATAGGCCTGTGAACAAGATTAGAATCCCGCCTTTCATCATACATGTTAGAAACAGAGTTGTACTTACAGGGCTCATGGTGATAAGCTTCTTCATTACTAGCAGCTGCCTCCTTTTATGAACTGCAAGAAGAGATTCAAGTCCTGTAGCAAATTGCACAGCATCTCAGAATGTCTTTGGTCTCCTTTTACTTTTCTTGATCTTCAAGTCCAAGTCCAGCTGATCCATTGCCCTTCTATCCTGAAAGCCCTTGATGGTATCCAGAGATGCTGGGAACACAAGTCTCCACAGGTTCTCTGCTACTTCAGGTGAGGCTTCTTTTCTTCTCCTTCTAGCCCTTAACTGTGCCCAGGCGAGTTCAGATTGATGGCTAGCTCCAAACCACATGTCCAGGGCTAGTACTGGGTCTGAATATCTTAGTCTCTTTTCTAGTGGTAAGTTCTGCAGCACCCTCAGAGCTGGTCACCCTTTTGACCACTAGTAACCTCCCTTTCTGCCCATCTTCCCAGCCATTTATCTGAGCTATAATGTTTAACTGAGCCAAATAAGTCCTCCAGGGAATTTTTCCTCAAAGATAGTGTGGTTTTTCCATCTCTGGAACTCAGAGAGCTTAACCTCTCCCCTCTTGGCCTCTGTGGGTTACAAACAGGGTAGAAAACTATTGTAAATGTCTGGTCTGACCCAAGCCTATGTCTGATTCAATTCCTCATCCAGGTGGCTGTCTTCCACTGTGATCTGTGACCCTTTGATTTCCTTCTAGAGTTGAATTTTCAGCACCTGAAGTCCTTGGTGCAACTTATCTCTCTTAGAACATTCCATGCTGTCTAAAGCTTGCCTTTTCTCCACTATTTCATGGAAGAACCTCTGGTCTATGGCAGTCAGGTTGTTGGTTACCTCTTTGATCTGTCATGCCATTCCAGCCTGTAAGCTTTGCAGCTTGGCTTTCCAACCTGTCTGGACATTTTGTTGTAGTTGCTCCAAAAGAGATTTGACCTCCACTTGCAAGTCAATACTCAGCTCTTTCTGGGAACTCTCCACATGCTGCTTTAGTTCCTCTATGAAGTCTCTGAGTCCCGTTTTAAGTCTATTTTAATCCCTTTTGGCCATCTTTGATTTCTGCAAGAATTCCATCATTTACCCCATCTTGATTCAGCAGGAGTACCAGCTCCCTATTTCTCTCCTTGTAAGCTGGATCCCAACCCTCAGAGCACCAACGTTGCTCCTTTCTGACCCCAGGAGCTTGTCAAAGTTTTGGGGCTCTGAGAATGCTCCAGCTGACAGTAGAAATTGATCACGTCTGGTATTTTCTTGTTTTGTTTATTTACAACAAACGCACAAAGTCTATGTCACTTAATGCAAAGGAATCAAAGGGCAGAAGCAGCTTTTTTTGTTCAGCAGCACCAAGAAATCTCTTTTCAGTGTCCTCGCCTCATGCAATAACCTCTTCTCAGGTTGTTTCCAGGGTCAGTCTCTGTGCTTTCAGCTGCTCCTCTAGTCTCGGCTGTCTCTCTCTCTTTCTTTGTCTTTCCCAATTTTTCTGTTCTATCTTTTCCCCTACACACACAACTACCAAAACAATACTCAGCCAAAAGATCCAGGCAGGTTCACACACTCCTTTTGTCTTAGGTGGGGATTTTAACTCAACCCATAACAAGTTTCCATCTACCTTATAACAATATTTCTTCAAAAGTAGCCTAATCACAAGATTTCACTGAATGTTAACTATACGGGAAGTCTGAATAATCTGTAATTAAGTTACTGATATAATTTGGGGCAGAGAAAAGTCCCAGAGTGCTAAATTTCTCAGAGAGCTCATTGTTAATTAACTTTAACTTGTAAAATAACTCGTGGATTTACTTGTGAATTCTCAGAAAACTCATTCTGTTCCCAAAGAGTAATATGGAACCTCACCTGGTAATTCCTTAATGCCAATTGAATCCAGTAGATACTGTTCATGAGCTTACAGACTTCTCAAAAGCACATGACAGTAGAAGAGAGAGATGGTAACAGGAGGAGTGGCAGCAAGAAATCATAGACTTATAGAAGTATAGGATTGAAAGGGACTTTGAGAGGTCATCTAGTCCAGTCACCTGCACTCAAGGCAGGACTAAGTAATAGCTATGCCATTCCTGACAGGTGTTTGTCTAACCTGTTCTTAAAAACCTCCAGTAATGGAGATTCCACAACTTTCCTAGGCAGTTTGTTCCTGTGCTTAACTACCCTGACAGGAAGTTTTCCTAATGTCCAACCTAAACTTCCCTTGCTGCAACGTAAGCCCATTGTTTCTGGTCCTATCCTCCTTGTTACAACCTTTTATGTACCTGAAAACTGTTACCAGGTCCCCTCTCAGTCTTCTCCAGACTAAACAAACCCAATTTTTTCAATCTTCCCTCACAGGTCATGTTTTCTAGATCTTTAATTATTTTTGTTGCTCTCCTCTGGAGTTTCTCCAATTTGCTCACATCTTTCCTGAAGTGTGGCACCCAGAACTGGACACAATACTCCACTTGAGTCCTTATCAGCATGAGCAGAGTGGAAGAATTACTTGTCATGTCTTGCTTATATCACTCCTGCTAATACATCCCAGAATGATGTTTGCTTTTTTTGCGACAGCATTACACTGTTGACATATTTAGTTTATGATTCTCTATGACCTCCAGATCCCTTTCCACAATGCACCTTCCTAGGCAGTTGTTTCCCATTTTGTATGTGTGCTACTGATTGTTCCATTTTGAGTGGAGTACTTTACATTTGTCCTTCTTGAATTTCATCCAATTTATTTCAGATTATTTCTCCAGTTTGTCCAGCTCATTTTGAATTTTTATCCTATCCTCCAAAGCCCCTGCAATCCCTCCCAGCTTGGTGTCATCTGCAAACTTTATAAATGTACTCTCTATGCTGTTATCTGTCATGTGCAGAGGTATGGCAGTATGCAGAACGGTGGCAGGAGGCATGATAGGATAATGCTGCCATAGGAGGCACAGCATTAGGAAGTATGGCAGTAAGAATGACAGCAGCGGGGTTGACAAAAAGGGACGGAATCAGGAAGAACTGTACTAGGGCTATAGCATCACAAACATATCATCCATCTCCCTCTCCTATTGTCATGCTTCCATCCATCATGTCTCCTGCTGCCATGCTCTCTGTTATAATGTTTCTTCTTCTTGCCTTCTTCTGATGCAGCATTTGTGACAAAAGTATATGTGGGGCAGACACTTTTCTCATAGGGTTGTGGCAGTGTAGGATCAGGTGGCTAAGGTAGGAGGATAGGCGGTAGTAACTGGACATGTGAGCAAGAGCCTGAAATCTACAGTCCTTGGAACTCTTGGCAAATCTCTCTGTAATTTCACCTAAAATTACAGCTTTGTAGTGAAAGGTAGGGCTTGTCTACACTACCCACCGGATCAGCAGGCAGTGATCGATCCAGCGGGTGTTGATTTATCGCCCTATACTAGACGCGATAAATCAGCTGCTGAGTGCTCTTCCATTGACTCCAGTATTCCACCAGAACAAGAAGTGCAAGCAGAGTCAACAGGGGAGCACCAGCTGTTGACCTACCACAGTGAAAACACCGCGGTAAGTAGATCTAAGTATGTCAACTTCCGCTACACTGCTCACATAGCTGACGTTGCATATCTTAGATCAACCCCGCATGGTAGTATAGACAAGCCCGTAGTGATGAGTAAAGCTCAGAGGTTGGTCTGAAAAAGTTCTCAGCAGTTGCTTATCCAAATTATCTGCATTAGAATCTGTGAGATGAAATTAAGAAAGGGGGGAATTAGGCCGTATTTTCCCTACAAATGGATGCAGAGAGCAATCTTCCACTGGTTGGGAAGACAAGCTGGTCTTGCTCATATCTGAAGTACATGACTCTGTGGTTATTTGATCTACATAACTGGGCTGCAAATCTCTTCAAGATGGTTTTTGCTACTGAGTTTCTTCTGCTTCCTGCCCCTTACCAGGCTTCAAGAGCTGCCAATAGCCTCCATCGAACATAATAAGAAATGTCACCAATTTTTTCTAACTTCTGGAAAGGTTGTACCAGTATCAGTCCAAGGGATGAGGGAATGTTTGGGGTTTTTTTAGACAAACCAATGTATGCATTAGTACAAAAAATCTTTATGTAAGTTCAGCAAGCCTGTGTACACAGCATTCACAGAACAATGGCATTTTTCCTTTTCTAATAGCTACTTGAATATATAGCACTTGTGTGCTGGTGACAGCCATGAGGCAAATTTCAGAACTATGGAATAAACTGGAGAGCCATGCATGTTTAACTACTTCACCTGCTCACTGATCCATCTCCCCAGGACTTACTCTAATACAGTATTACAAAGCCCAGAGCGGCTTCAGGCACCCATTACTTTAAAAGGTCTATCAACCTGCTGTCGAGTGATGCTTCCCCCTTTAGACCCCAAATGTGAAATTCTCATCTCCCCCAGCCCTGTAAAAAAAAAATCACACTGGTACAAGTCTCAGGATGGGTCATATTCAATCCTGCAGGTAGAAGCTTTATACCATTGGAAAGGCAGAGTCAATAGGAGAGCACCAGCTGTCAACTTACCACAGTGAAAACACCGCGGTAAGTAGATCTAAGTATGTCGATTTCAGTTACGCGTTGTGCCCATCTTTAAAAAAGGGAAGGAGGAGGATCTGGGGAACTACAGGCCAGTCAGCCTCACCTCAGTCCCTGGAAAAATCATGGAGCAGGTCCTCAAGGAATCAATTCTGAAGCACTTAAAGGAGAGGAAAGTGATCAGGAACAGTCAACATGGATCTACCAAGGGCAAATCATGCCTGACTAACCTAATTACCTTCTATGATGAGATAACTGGCTCTGTGAATGAGGGGAAAGCAGTGGACGTGTTATTCCTTGACTTTAGCAAAACTTTTGATACTGTCTCCCACAGTATTCTTGCCAGCAAGTAACAGAAGTATGGGCTGGATGAATGGATTATAAGGTGGATAGAAAGCTGGCTAGATCATCGGGCTCAGTGGGTAGTAATCAATGGCTCCATGTCTAGTTGGCAGCCAGTATCAAGCGGAGTGCCCCAAGGGTCGGTCCTGGGGCCGATTTTGTTCAATATCTTTATCAATGATCTGGAGGATGGTGTGGACTGCACCCTCAGCAAGATTGCAGATGACACTAAACTGAGAGGAGTGGTAGATACGTTGGAGGGTAGGGATAGGACACAGAGGGACCTAGACAAATTAGAGGATTGGGCCAAAAGAAATCTCATGAGGTTCAAGGACATGTGCAGAGTCCTGTACTTAACACAGAAGAATCCAATGCACTGCTACCGACTAGGAGCCGAATGTCTAGGCAGCAATTCTGCAGAAAAGGACCTAGGGATTACAGTGGACGAGAAGCTGGATATGAGTCAGCAGTGTGCCCTTATTGCCAAGAAAGCTAACAGCATTTTGGGTTGTATCATCACTCTCATCCCAGACTCAGCCTAATAAACCCTTTACCCCACACCCTATCATCATGCATTCTCTCAATAAATATTTCTTCTGATATCCACGGTGAACAAGTGCAATTGGAGGCAATCAAAGGTATGCACACAAAGGTGATATTGACACCTTTAGCACCCTGCCTTACTGACAGCTCCCTTTCCATTGTATTTATTGTACAGGATTCAAAACAAATGATGTTAGTAAAATTATAATTGAGCAGATTAAGAGAGCTGACTACACCACAGCACAGTGTCAATAATTTATTACATTTTATGTTGTTATTGAGTAATTTTACTACGAGCACTTGACAACAGCTTGAACCTTATACAAAGTAATACAGCTTGCAACATACCAGTGGATAGGGTGAATATTTAAGAAAGATTTGAAGCTTGGAACAAAACATACATTGAAACAAATATGCTTCTGCATTCATCTAGCTCCATGTACAATCGAATACTAAATCAACATATTATATTTAATGATTTTTTTCATATACACATAATTTTAAGAGCTAATCAGAAAAGTTCATCTTACAGTGTAACTATTTACACCAAACTCTGAGTATTTAGGGACATTACTTTCTCTTACAGACATTAGTATTCTCTTCAAACATTTCCTAATGGTTATGGTGAGGAAGATATTGGAAGTGGGACTCAGACTTGTCTTAAGAACTACATTTAAAGGAACAGTAATGTTTTTTTAGAGGTATATATGCAGTTTATTGACTTTACATTTAACATTAGGGATTAAAACAGCAGAGCTTTTGTGGCATGGAATTTTAATTTTCTTGGAAGTGATCTTTAGTGAGACCAATTCTCTTGTGATTATGGAATTCTTTACTCAAAGCCTCATTCTGGGCTAAGTTTGGAGTGTGACACTATTGAACTACTGCTAAAATGTGTCTACCTCTAAGAGACATACAGACACAGTGAGATTTTAGCAATTTGTTTCCTATTATCGTTGTTGTAAACATACATGTGATAGGGCTAAGAGGGTTAGTTACTCTTCTTTGAGAAGAGGTTCTTGTCAATTTTTGTAATTATCTTTGTTAATGTATTAATGTGAGGGACTGTGCTGCTACCTACAACCACATGACTCCACTACCATGTCTTCATATTGTTTGTATACCACGTTATTTGCAGAGTCTATAAAGAGAATGCTAATCGGACTCAGTCTGGTTGGAACACAGCAAGTTGGAGGAGTAGATTCTGGGTCCATTGAGTTCATTAATGTTTGGATAACTGCATGATTGGTCGGTTCTAAGTGAGATCGAAGAGGAAATTCACAAAGCCCTTCACAGTGATAAGCTTCATATTCCAGAGGGGCTATTATCCAGTCATCCCAGCCCATATCCTTAAAATTAACATGGAGAGCTTTTTTACTACACCTTGCCTTCAGGTTCTTGTTGGGTCTCTTCCCTTGCCTTGTAGCTAGAGGAGCTCGTCTCTTCCTCCGCTGATTGAATAAGTATTCATAAACAGTTTTGTCATCTTGGCCTGATCTCGCCTTGATTTCATTGAAAAACAGGTCCCTTTTTTTTGTCCTCCCGAATACCAAGAACAGAGCCTTTTCATTGACCTGCCTCCCTGTTCTATTCAATCCCATACTCCTTAGATCAATAGCTCTTCCCCTATCAAAAGCTTCAAGTTCAAAACACAAGTTAACTGAGTTTTTAAAATTCCTAAAAAGTTTCCAAATGTCAAATACTTCCCATTTTGGTGTATCTGTAGTGCTGACCGTGCGAGAGTCCAGGAGAGTTGCTGCTTGTCTGTTTGTGGGGCAACTGAACAATTTCACTTGGGTAGTTTTCCCAGGAGAATGAGGCTTCCAGGTCTCAGAGGGCTTTTTCCTTAATATCCGCAGCTCTGCCCCCAGCAAACCATCTTTTTCTAATGCACTGATGTCAAAAATATATTTTTGTTTTCTTATGGCTGGAGCTCGGTCATCTAAAACAAAACAGAAACCACACACACTTTTAAGTTTATTGTAAACAAGAATGAGTATTAGCTCTAAAATTCCTCCTGTTACATCTGATGCTTGCTCATAAACTCACAAGGTCACTCACTATTAGCCCACAGTCTTGGAAGTCATAATAAAGAGCCTTTTAACCAATACGGACCTAGTCGGGAAAATCTGCGCTGAGCTGAAACTCAGAGGAGCTTAATGACTCAGTACTGAAATGGCATTCTGAACTCTTCTTGTTTCAGCCAAAGAAATGTCATCTCACCTGTGTGTGTTTTCTGGCCCCAAAGTATCAATTAACCAACTGGCAGAGATTCTTCCTTCAAGCGTGAGCCATCTAAGTGCATAACCACCACTTACATTCTAGAAACAGGACTGAAGTAGGGCTATGGACCTCATACTGGCCCCTTGAACAGAGGTAAATTTCACCAATAGACAGTACAATGGTTGATTTGTCCTTTAAGACCCAGATCCTCCAGGAACTGCCAGGCATCAGGACAATTGCTTTATTAACTACACAAGGCTCACAACTTATTCTAGCGGAGCAAAAAATATAACCCCCAGAACGGTTGTTTCATTTGCCTGGTAAGGGTCATAAGAAGCATGATTAAGAAACATGGCTATTTAAAATCAGCATGTTACATTAACATTGCCTTCCAAAGGAGAATCAAGTATTTCATCTGCTGAACGGCATCCCAAATTGTGATCATTAAATGCCTTCTGTGTCCCCATTCTAGAGTGGATCGTCAGGTGACAGCCTCATCATTGCTCCCTTATCCCTAGCATTCTCAGGAGCTGCTCTCCATGGGCACCATCCATGCTCACTGAAATCCCTGAACAAACGCATCCTAAGAGGACGGAGAGCAGCATTAGGCTCGAATTGCCCTACCTGAGCAGCCAGGTGAACACCTGATCTGTGACACTGTCCATCTTACCAATAAGAAGCTACGTGATGAACAGGAAATGAAGCCTGTTGGAGGAAGGGCTGCACTAGGCTAGCTCAATTTTCTCAGAATTTTCCACAATCAGAAACTCATGCCACAGAGTCTCAGGTCTCCCCTTGAAGAGGCCAGCATTTTCACAAAGAAGCTCTTTGTTTTGCTCCTGGAAAAGCACAGAAATAGCACTGTCTTTACAGTGCCATATGCCTGTAGACATATGGCTAACAAGAAATAAAATGGTATTTTACAAACTACTGTAGTTTAAGTATGAAAAAAGCCTCCAAGGCATATTTTCAAAGGTGTTTAGCACCTAAACATGCAGATAGGCAGTCCCTGGGTTTTCAAAACCACCTAGGGATCTACCAGCCATTCACTTCAATAGGAGTTAGGTGCCACAGTGCTTCTGAAAATCTCATTAGGCACCTATCTACATCTTTAGGCATCAAAAAGCCTTTGAAAATCTGTCCCTAAATGCTTTGCTGAGCCAGCGTACAAATATTATGTCCCGCTGCCGGAAGAATCTTTGAAGCTTAAACTGAAAAGACAAAAACTGTCTATAAGTTTCATAATTCTGATTACATTTGAATAAGTCAAGCTATTGTCTTTTGATAATGATCATTATTTTTCAATTAACAATTTATGCAGACATGCATCACACACATGCCAAGGTCACACACACTCACAAACACTCATAAATGCTGTAGCTCCTTTCTTACCTTGTCCTTTGTCTATAAAGCTTGTTATTGTATTGGCAAGTCCAGTTTCCAGTTTTACACTTCCATTAATGCCTTTTCTTTCTGCATCCGAGAGAGTCCTGTAGAGGGAGAGCATGTATTCATGTGGGGTTATAGGCGGGTGTTTGAAAGTCTCTTTAGGTTCCCTTTGTGGTACAGGCTCTTTAGTCTTTTTGGTATTGTAAGAACTGGCATCAGTATTGCCTGTGCCAGTTTTTCTGAGCGAGGCTTTGCTGCCAAGGTTCTGAACCTTTGGGGTCACTGTCCTTACTCCAGATTGTCTGTTTGGGGACTGCCCTACCTTTGTGTCTGTGGTCCCTTCTCTAGAGATACTCTTCTTTGATTCATTATTCTTTGCCAAGAGAGCTCCAGCTTGAACAGTATTACTTTTTGCTCTAGCCTTTAAAGTCCCAGCACTATATCCATGGTTTCCAGTCCTAAAGGTACCTGCCCTTGGTGAGGGATTTGTCTCTTTTCCTTCTGCTTTTAACAATCCTAACTTGGATCCTGGATTACTCTGACCTGCTTCAGAATTACTCAACACTACAGAAACGAGAACCAGGTAAAACCAAGTCAAGTGCCAAAGCAATAAAGTGAGAAAGTGCAAGATTTTCATCCTCTGGTCTTCCTTTGAATGCCACTAAAGAAAAAATCAGAAAAGGTTCCTCCAGTTTGACATAAGAAAACATGAAAGAAATTAAAAACTGAAGTCAGCAGGAATAGTTTTCTTTTAAGTTTAAAACACTTTAAATCTGTTTGTTTAACATTTGTATCCAGTCCCATAGTGGAAATGCTCATTTATTCAGATCTAATCTTCTCTTGGCCTCAGTTAGCAGCTAAAAAGAACTTGTTCTTGAAAAGAGAAGGTTTACCACCCCTTTCTCGTCTGTAAAACTGACTGAAAGCTTGAAGGAGTCTTGTTTAAATCTGAGGGGGTTTTTTTCCAAGAAGGAAGAATGGCGTAATGCTGCCTCTCTGTTACTAGTTTCTTTTTCTTTCTTTTTTTTTTAAAAGTTTTGAATCCTTTCCAGTAAAAATATTCACACACAGAGACCTGCAGGTGCTTAGAAATTTTTTACAAACCTGAACTGAGGAATTGGAAACGGAATTCCAACAAAAACCTATTTAATTACTCTCTGATGTCATGCTGTCTAAACTAATTTAACTGCAATATATTTCTTTAAAAAAAAATCTTCTTTACCCTTTCCATTAGCATGAGTCATACTCTGCTTCATGTGAAACAGCTCTGTAGGATCAAAACTCCAGAGGATGCCTTTTAAAGTGGCAATACGACCTTTACATTAGCCTTAGATGAACTTCACATTCAAACAGAACAAAGTACAAACTAACAGTATGAATCTTGTACAGAATCTGTTGGAATAGATACGTTCAAATATCTTATGATTCATAAGAAATATTTCCAACAGTTCTGGACTTGGAATCTTTTCCTGATAATTACAACAGTGAAGTCACTCTTTCAGTTGGTAACTGAAGGACTTTGCTAACAAAATCATATACAGTAGACTCCCGATTATCCGGTCTTGGGTTAACTGGGTTGGGGATTAACCGGGACGTCTAAAACAGGGGTCAGCAGTGGAAGCCCCAAAGCGGCAGCGGGCTGAGCGCTCAGCCTGCTGCTGTTTTGGGGTTTCCCCCACTGGCCCCTAGCCAGCCGGGGTCTCAGCCCCCTGCCAGCCTGGGTGTAGGAAGCCCAGGCTGACAGCGGCTGAGACCCCCGCTGGCAGGAGCCTGGGGGGAAACCCCAAAGTGGCGGCAGGCTGAGCAGTCAGCCTGCTACCGCTTTGGGGTTTCCTCTCGGGCTCCTGCCAGCCGGGTTCTCAGCTCCGGCTCCAGCTCCTGGGCTTCCTACGCCCAGGCTAGCAGCGGGAGCTGACTGGGGCAGGCCGTGCCCCCCACCCCCACACAGGGCGGCTGGCGCACCACCCCCTCCCCCCACGGCGCAGGGCGGCAGGGGCACTACCCCCACAGTAGACTTGATCATCCGGGATTTTATTGACCGGGATTAAGTTTTTCCTGATCATCCCGGATAATCGAGAGTCTACTGTACCTCCATTTACACAAAGAACATATTTTGAAGGCATTTATTATTACGCTTTTAGAAAATAAAGTTAATTTCAGTTTGATACAAACACTTGAACAAATGAACTGAAGTCTCATGAAATACAGAAGGAATGTTTCCCTGTTTTGTAGACAGCATTTTCATGCCTCTCCAGATTTCCACATTTCAGTAATGTGTTCCCTGACTGCAGAATCTACCTATCAGTTCTGATTCTGTCCAGAATTAAGCAGCAGTGTCCCCTGTAGGAAGATAGAGTTTCTGTCAACCTAAGGCACCAAGGGAGCCAGAGAGACAGGATTCTAAAACTCCCAGTCACAGGCTTGGTTTACGCTAACAAGTTATGCTGGTATAACTAAATCACTCAAGGGTGCGGAAAACTCCCATAGTCACATAGTTATACTGACCTACCCTCCAGTGTAGACAGTGTTATGTCGATGGAAGAAGCCCTCCTGTTGGCGTAGGTTGCTGTGACACCCTATATCTCGAGGGAACACCCTGCACCCCCATGTTCATCCTTATACATTGGTTCTCGAACTAGGAGTCACAACCCAGTTATGTGGGGGGTCATGAGCCCCAACCTTGGTGCACGGCTGCAAGTTGCGAGCCCCGACCCTGGGCTACGAGTCCTGACCTTGACCCCTGCGCCAGGCTGTGAGCTCCAACTGCAACACATGGCTGTGAGCTCCGACACCTGTATGGAGCTGTGGGGCTACAAGCCCCAACCCGGGCATGCGACTGTGAGCCCTGACCCTGATCCCTGCGCCGGGCTGTGAGCTCCAACCCCAGGCTGTGAGCCCCGACTCGACCACAACATGTGGCTGTGAGCCCCAACCCCGACACGCAGCTGAGAGTCCCGACCCCAACGCGCAGCTGCAAGCCCCAACCACGACCCCTGCGCCGGGCTGTGAGCTCCACCCCAGGTTGTGAACCCCGACCACCATGAGGTGCTGCGACCCCCAACCCTGGCCAGAAGCAGGGCTGTGAGCTCCAGGCAGGTGCAGGGCTGCGATCCCCAAGTCTGACTGCCTTGTGGGGTTGCAAGTCCTGACCCTAACCAGGAGAGGCACTATGAGCCCTGAGCTGGGGCATCCAGGACTGTGAGCCCCAACCCCTGTACTGAGGTTGTCAAGCGGAGCCTGGACATGTTGAGGGTTATCAGCTGGGAGCACACACAAGACTGTCAGCCCTGAGCCCCGCCACCCATTCTATGCCAGGCCAGACGCTTGGTTGTGAGCCCTCATCATCACCATGTGCTGACCTCAGAGCCCCAAGCTCCTCCAGCCCAGCTCCACCCCCAACTCCACGCCACTCCACCTCCAACGCTGTTCCACCTCCAAAGAAAGGGTGCCAAATAGAAGTTTACCCAAGGTGCCATTTTTCCTATGGCTGGCCTGATACTGAGACAATGTTAGAGGGCTTGACTCGCAGCTGAACAAGTACTTTATTAATTAACAGTCAGACACACAAGTGCAAACTTTCTGCTGAAAATTATAGCCCCTTGTACTGCTAAAACTGCCAAAAACCGAAAGTATCTTGAGTCTTGCATTAAACTTGGCTTTACCAATATCATCACTTCTAGTATTGAAAAACCACAGTGTGTCTTTTGCTGTGAAGTTCTGTCTGTGGAATCAATGAAACCATGCAAACTTCAGGGCATATCAGAAAACCTGTTACTGACATTTTTTATTCCCATGCGTAGTGCTTTTAATTAGATACTTTCTGCATGTCCGTTCTGTGTGAGGGAAAAGATATCGGGGTCTCTGCGCAGAATTGTGACTTTCCTGTTGACTCCTGTACTGCACCTAGTCGAGAAGTAGTGTGGACCCCATGGTAAGCAGATCTAAGCTACGTCAATTTGAGTTCCGCTATTCACATATCTCAAATTGAGTAACTTAGATTGACTTTTCCCTTTAGGGCTTGGTTACACTTGCAGACATAGAACACTTTGTGTTAAACCAGCCTTCGGAGAGCGCACTAGGGAAAGTTCTCCAGTCTGTCCACACTGAGAGCTGAAAGTGCACTGGCGTGGCGACATTTGCAGCACTTGCAGCTGCATTGGGAGCAGTGCATTATGGGCAGCTATCCCAGCAATCAAGAAAAGCTGCAATGTGCTTTTCAAAGGGTGGGGTGGGGTGGAGTGTGACAGGGACTGTGGGGGAGAGAGAGTGGGTTTTTGGGGTGCTGAGAGTATGTCAGCATACTTTCTTGTAATTTCAGACTCCCTCCATCCCCCACCTCTCTCTCACTCACTCATTAGCTATTTGTTTTTTTTCCTCAGAGCAGCCAACACTCCAAAATAAAGCCCCTACCTCTCTCTCACTCGCAGCAAACATTAGCTGTTTGTTTTTTCTCTCGGACCAGATAAGCAGCCCACACTCTGAAACAGAGCCCCCTGCCCCTCTCTCACTCTTTCAAAACAAACATGAGCCGTTTTTTTTTTCTCAGACCAAATAAGCAGCCCACACTCCAAAACGAAGCTTTGAAAGGGCACTTCCGCGTCCCAAGTTCACAACAAAGACAAGAGAGACCACTTCAGTTAAGGGAATTATGGGGCAGTTCCGGAGGTCAATCAGAGTGCAATAAAGTTACTACCCATTTACACTGGAGCTGCAGCATCTCACCCAATAGGCAACAGCTGTTAATCCTCTCGGGGAAGTGGAGTACCAGGAGCGTTCCAGCCAGGGAGTCAGAGCACCTTACATGCTTTGCCAGTGTGGACGGGGAGTAAGGTAGAGTGCTCTAGGGGTATATCTACAGTACAAAATTATTCTGAATGTATACAATTCAAATTATCTAACAGATTGTATAAATCTGATTGTGTGCATCCCCAGTAAACGCACTAATTCGGCGTAGTGCATCCACAGTACTGAGGCTAGCATCGATTCTCAGAGCAGTGCACTGTGGGTAGCTATCCCAAAGTTCCTGCAGTCTCTGCTGCCCCTTGGAATTCTGGGTTTAGCTCCCAGTGCATGATGGGACAAAAACATTCTCTTGGGTTTTCCTTCCAGCATCTCATCAGTTGCCCATCCCTCCGTGCAAGATACAGCAGACAATCGTTTGGCACTATATCACGGCAAGCATGGAGTCTGATCAGCTTACTGCTGCAGTTGTGACCATTGTAAATACCTCATGCATTATCCAGCAGTGTATGCAGAACCTGCAAAACAGGCCAAGGAAGCGACGACAGCGCGATTGCGATAGTGATGAGGACATGGACACAGACATGCTTAGAAAAAAGCCATGTGGTGAGTGGGACAGCATGGTGACATTGGGTCAGGTTCATGCCGTGGAACGCCGATTCTAGGCCCAGGAAACAAGCACAGACTGATGGGACCGCATAGTGCTGCAGGTATGGGATGATTCCCAATGGCTCAGAAACTTTCGCATGCGCAGGGACACATTTATGGAACTTTGTGAAATGCTGTCCCCTGCCCTGAAACACGAAAACACCAAAATGAGAGCAGCCCTCACAGTTGAGAAGTGAGTGGCCATAGCCCTGTGGAAGTTTGCCTCACTCGACGACTACCAGTCAGTCGCGAATCAGTTTGGAGTGGGCAAATCTACTGTGGGGGCTGCTGCATTGCAAGTAGCCAACACAATCATTGATGAGCTGCTATTAAGGTTAGTGGCTTTGGGAAAAGTGCAAACCATTGTGGATGGCTTTAATGCGCTGGAGTTCTCTAACTGTGGCAGGGCGACAGATAGAACACATATCCCTATCTTGGCCCTGGAACACTGGGGCGGCCAGTACCTAAACCACAAGAGGTACTTTTCCATGGTACTGCAAGCGCTGGTGGACGTTTCACCAACATCAACATGGGATGGCCAAGAACAGTGCATAGGGGGAGGGATAGCTCAGTGGTTTGCGCATTGGTCTGCTAAAGCCAGGGTTATGAGTTCAATCTTTGAGGGGGCCATTTAAGGATCTGGGGCAAAAAATTTGTCAGGGGACAGTACTTGGTCCTGCTACTGTAGGCAGGGGACTGGGCTCAATGACCTTTCAAGGTTTTTCCAGTTCTATGAGATAGGTATATCGCCATATATTATGACACTCACATCTTCATGAACTCTGGTCTGTTTGAACAGCTGCAGAAAGGGACTTACTTCCCAGACCAGAAAATTACTGTTGGGGATGTTGAGATGCCCATAGTTATCCTTGGGGACCCAGCCTACCCCTTAACGCTATGGCTCATGAAGCCGTACACGGGCACCCTAGACAGTAGTAAGGAACAGTTCAACTATAGGCTGAGCGGGTGCAGAATGGTGGTAGAATATGCTTTTGGCCGTTTGAAAGCTCGCTGGTGCTGTTTGCTGACTAAGTTAGATCTCAGCAAAACCAATATTCCAATTGTAATTGCTGCTTGCTGTGTGCTCTACAATATCTGTGAGAGGAAGCGGGAGACATTTATGGCGGGGTGGGAGGTTGAGGCAAATCGCCTGGCAGCCAATTTCACATAGCCAGACATCAGGGCAATTAGAAGAGAGCAGCAATGTGCAGTGCGCATCAGAGAAGCTTTGAAACTCAGTTTCATGACTGGCCATGGCACGTTGTGACAGTTCTGTGTGTTTCTCTTGAAGTTACCCTCCCCATACATATATTAAGGCAAATAAAATCAATATTGTTTAAAACCATTTTTTAATTATTGCTGAACACCACATTAAGAGAAATCAGAAGGTATCCCAGGGAGGACATGGGGTTGCTAGATTAGGAAGGATTAGGGGTTGGAGAAGGAGGGAAGGACAAGTCCAGAAGCTAAATTAAAATTTTGGATATGCCAGCCTTCTACTGCCTGGGCAATCCTCCAGCGTTGAATGTGTGAGTTTGAGCATAGCATCCTGCCTGCTCTCATTGCATGCGTCCCTCCTCTCTTCATGTTCATTGCACGCTTTCCGGGACTCAGCAATTGTTTGCCTCCACGCATTCAATTGGGCCCTATCAGTGCGGGAAGACTTCATAAGCTTGGTGAATATGTCGTCCCGAGTTCGTTTTTTCCACCTTCTAATCTGGACCAGCCTCTGGGATGGAGTTGATGGGGGTCATGTTGAAACATTGGCACCTGTGGGAGGAGAGAAAGGGAGGGTAGAATTGTAAAAGATACATTCTAGAGAACAAAGGGGACACTCTTTCACAGTGAAACAGGCAATTAATAGTACACTACACGTGCAGTGGTCGCATTTTGCCTCTTATACTGAGGCGCCTGCCAGTTCTGGTGTGCATCACACGCAGCTGGGCAGCAGAATTCAGCTTGCAGGCAGCCATGGTAAGACCTGGAGCATGTGGAATTCTACTTCTTCCACAGTCAGTATAATGCTTGTGGAATGCTGCACCCCCATTTCCCATAAAAAGCAATGCATGGCCTAAGGTCTCTGTGAGATGATCGCTTCACACAGAACCCACCACCCCCCTCTTTAAGCACAACACCATCACCTCTGCTGGAAAAGAGTACTCCATCCCCACCCCATCAGGCTTTGAGCCCTGTAAATGTGTACAGCCCAGCGCAGCTGCATTTCCCCCCATCCCCACTGCATGGCTCCGATCAGACTCTGATCAGCCTTGTAACCAAAACATGAGCAGCCCAGTGTGGTTGGGTTTCCCCACCCCCACTCACTGCGTGGCTCCAATCAGGCTCTGATCATGCCTCAACTGAATGTGGACACCACAGCATGAATGGACACCTCTCATTGTTCCCTTACACAAATTCCCCTCTGTCATTCGGGGCCCATGAATTATATCAGTCTCATGAGGTTAACACAGATCGATAAAGAAAGAATGTTGCTTGCATGCGACCAAAACCCAGGAGCTTACACTGCCCTGCTCTGTGAAGCTATGATTCCCGACTACTTGCTACTGGCCTGGCGGGGTAAAGTGTCATATCATGGAGGATGGAATAAGGCAGCTCTACCCAGAAACCTACTGCAAAGACTTGCGGAGTACCTCCACGAGAGCTTCATGGAGATGTCCCTGGAGGATTCACACTCATCCCTGGACACGTTAACAGACTTTTCCAGTAGCTCTACTGGAGGCGAATGCATCACAAGTCTTCAGGGCAAACGAATCAAACAACCTTGCTTTTAAACCCTGCATTGTACTTAATAAGAGCACTCACCAGAAATGCCCTCTCCAGTGTCAAGGTCCGAGAGCCCACCGTGGGAAGGGGTGGCGGGTATTGGCTCCAGTGTTAGGAACAGTTCCTGGCTGCCGGGGAGAATGGATTCCCCACTTGCAGCCTGTACACTATCCTCCTCCTCATCATCATCCTCTTCGTCCTCCAGAAACTCATCCTCCTTGTTCCACGTGATTCCCCCCTTGCTGGTGTCCATGAACAGTGGTGGGGTAGTGGTGGCATCACTCCCCATAATCACATGCAGCTCCTGGTAGAAGCAGCATGTCTTGGGCTGTGATCCAGAGCGTCCGTTTGCCTCCGTGACTTTTTGGTATCCTTGTGTCGGCACTTTGATTTTTACTCGACACTGCTCTATGTCCCTGGACTACACCACCCAGTACCCAGAGGCTGTGGCCGTGCACTCGGTTGCTGGATTACTGAAAGTGTTCTCCTGGGTACAGATCCCAAGAATCATCCTGTCAGATCAACCTTCATGTCACAGCTAATGTAAGAGATCTGGTCTCTTCTGAGGGTCCACTCAATAAAAACTATGAATTGCTGGGTTGGTAGATAGGTTTAACCTCACATTAAAAGAAATGCTTTGAAAATTCATAACCATTGAATCCCAGAATTGGGACAAGATGTTGCCTTACCTATTGTTTGTGATTAGGGAGGTTCCACAGTCTTCTACAGGCGTCTTACCTTTTGAATTACAATGTGGGAAGCTGCCCCAGGGATTCTAGACCTCCCAAGGGAGTCATGGCAGGAACAGAGTACCACAGCCCTTCACGTAATTCAGTAAGTCCTTAAGTTAAAGAAAATTTAGATCTTCTAGGAACCTTAGCCAAGGAGAACTTCCAAGTAGTACAATGCTCCCAAGAACAATACTATAATAGAAAGGCAAGACAGGGGACTGAGTGTTTTTGCTGCTTCCATCCTCCAAAAGCAAACTGCAGGCCAAATGGCAAGGCCCATTTGAGATCCTGCAGCACATTAGAAAAGTGGGCTATGAGATATATTTGGTGGGAAAGCAACAAGGGTCCTAAATATACCATGTTAACTTGTTAAAACCACAGAAATCCCTTTACTCGCCCCTTGACACAAGAATTAGATTGGGAGGACCCCACCTAGTTGTCCCAAACTCACCCACAAAGGTACCCCCCAGGGGGAAAAATCTGTCCCAGGTACAGCAGGAGGAAGCCAGTGAGTTGGTTAGGGACTTTGTGGACATTTTCACTACCAGACCAGGGAGCATCCATTTGATTGAATACCACATTCATCTTAAACCCAGAAGGACCACTTCTGGATAACAGTGGCCAAGGGACACTGTAAAAAAACAACTATAGCGCATGCTCCAACTGGGTGTAATTGAACGGTGAAAAGTCTGGTCCAGCCACGTTGGTCCCAAACCCACACTACAGTGTTCAGTTTTGCATTGACTTCCGCAAAGAAAACAGAGTATCTGAATTTGATATATAGCCTAGGATTGATGAGATGCTAAATCAGGGGCTCTCAACCTTTTTCTTTCTGAGTCTCCCAGCCCTGGCCCGCAACATGCTATAAAAACTCTATGGCCCACCTGTGTCACAACTGTTTTTCTGCAGATAAAAGCATAGGTGCTGGAACTAGGGGAACTGGGGGTGCAGCTGCATCCCTTGGCTTGAAGTTTTTTCCATCATATAGAGGGTTTACAGTTTGGTTCAATGGCTCTCAGCACCCTCACTGTACAAATTGTGTCAGCACCTCTGTATAAAAGCCAGAGGCAGCTCTGGGGGTAGAAAGCAGGGTAATTGCCTCGGGCCTATGCTCAGGGGTCCCGTGAAGTTAAGTTGCTCAGCCTTTGGCTTCAGTCCCAGGTGGCTCGGGGTGGCAGAACTTTGGCTTTCTGACCTAGGCTCTAGTAATTCTAATGCCGGCCCTGCTTTGCGGACCCCCTGGAACCTGCTCGGGGGCTCCCCAGGAGGCCTCGGACACCTGGTTGAGAACTGCTGTGCTAGATGGACTGGGGAAAGCCAGTACATATCAGTGTTGGACCTTACTAAGGATTATTGGCAAATCCCCTTAGGTCCGGAGTCCAGGGAGTTGATAGCGTTTGCCACACTTTATGGCGTCTGCAAATTCCACATTCACTTAGTCTCCATGGGACTCCAGTGACATTTTAAAGACTTATAGGTCAGATATTCCTATCCCACTGGGGCCTACCCGGATGATGATGTGATTAATACACATACCTGGGCACAGCATCTTCAGGGAGTCAGAGCAGTATTCCAATCCCTCAGGGAAGTTGTTTCCATTACAGTAGACTCCCGATTATCCGGGCTTGGGTTAACCAGGCTGTGGATTAACCAGGACGTCTAAAACAGGGGTCAGCAGGGGAAGCTCCAAAGCGGCAGCGGGCTGAGACCCCGGCTGGCAAGAGCCTGGGGGGAAACCCCAAAGTGGCAGCAGGCTAAGTGCTCAGCCCGCCGCCGCTTTGGGCTCTCCGCCCAAGCTCCTGCCAGCTGGGGTCCCACTGCCAGCCTGGGTGTAGGGAACCCAGGCTGACAGCGGGAGCTGAGTGGGACAGGTGCCTGGACCCCAGCTGGCAAGGGGCCAGCGGGGGAAACCCCAAAGTGGCGGTGGGCTGAGTGCTCAGCCTGCCGCCGCTTTGGGGTTTCCCCCACTGGCCCCTTGCGAGCCGGGGTCTCAGTCCGCTGCCAGCCAGGGTTTAGGAAGCCCATGCTGGCAGCGGACTGACACCCCAGCTGGCAGGAGCCTGGGGAGAAACCCCAAAGCGGTGGCAGGCAAATTGCTCAGCCTACTACATCTCTGGAGTTTCCCCACAGGCTCCTGCCAGCCGGAGTCTCAGCTCCCGCTGCCAGCCTGGGCTTCCTACACCCAGGCTAGCAGCGGGAGCTGACTGGGGCAGGCGGTGGGACCCCCCCACACCACAGGGTGGCCAGTGTACCGCCCTCCCCCGCACAGGGTGGCTGGCGCACCACCCCCATCCCTCCAGGGTGCAGGGCTGCCGGTGCACCCCACCCCCCTCTCCCCAGAGCGCATGGCAGCCAGGGCACTACCCCCACAGTAGACTCTTGATTATTTGGGATTTTATTAACCGGGATTAAGTTTTTCCCCATCATCCCGGATAATGGAGAGTCTACTGTATATACAACATTTACAGTTGGTTCAATGGCTTAACACTGCCACTCTACACTGTCTGCAGTGTTAACACATATTGTCATAACAGCTTATAAAAGCTTTAACTTTTGAATTTCCGTGTTGTTATTAAATAGTGCCCCCATAATATCCCACAACTACATACATGTAAATTGATAAAAATCTTTAAAAATGCTTAAAAATAAACATCAATATTATCTGTTGAAATTATTTAAAACATAAACATTGAATTCTGCCAAGTCTACCTGAGTGGCTTTCCATTTGTCTTTTAATAGGGCCTCCAGTACTGCTAAAGTTTCCTCTTCTAGTAGTTTGATTGTCTTACACAAGGGTGCAAGGTCTCTTCTCTGACTAGCAGCTTCCGGCTCTTCACATTTTCTAGCAATACCTCTCTGTCTAAGGCCTTGTCTACACTGGCAAGTTTCTGTGCAGTAAAGCAGTTCTCTGTATTGTAACTCCTGAGGTATACACACTGCCAAGCCACTTAGTGCGCAGAAACTGCATAGTTGCAGTGCTGTAAAACAAACAAACAAACACCCCGACGAGAGGCGTAGAGCTTTCTGTGCTGGGTCTAGAGCGCCACAGTGCCAGTGTAGACACTGTGGTGATTACAGCGCTGCAATTGGCCTCCAGGCGGTGTCCCACAATGTCTGTTCTCACTTCTCTGGTCATCAGTTTGAATCATTTTGAAAGTCCCCTTCCTGTTTGCTCGGTGATATGTGCAGTGGTCTCAGGGCATCTTTCCAGGTGACCACGCCTATTCCACACACCAGGCAATCCCCTGTTTGGAACAATGCTGAGCTGATGGACCTCATCAGCATTTGGGGAGAGAAGGCAGTGCAGTCCCAGCTGCGCTCCAGCCATCAGAATTATGATACCTAAGGACAGATTTCATGATGCAGAACAGAATGTGTCCCGGTCATGGCCCCTCTGCAGTGCAGGGTCAAAGTGAAGGAGCTGCGGAACGCCTACCACAAGGCAAATCACCGCTCTGGTGCTGTGCCCCCAAGCTTATGGTTCTTCAAAGAGCTGGATGCGATACTCAGTGTCTGGTACCACTGACAGCCTGGCCAGTGGCCACCTCCACTGTGAAGGTGTAGTGGAAACACACCAGAAGACATTGTTACGAGGAGTCAGAAGTACAATTGCCCTTTTCATGCCTGGATTTTCATGTTCTTTGGTCAAGTAGGCCTCTGGCTTACTCTTGCCTGGGAAAGTTTTTTGTTTAAACCCCTGCGTGTTCAGATAGCATGATTTTGGAATGTTGGAGGAGTTTTTTAGTTAATTAGGGTGGACAGCTGCGTCTTGTAAATCTCATGTGAAACTAGAAAGGAATTCATAAACGTAGATAAGAGTTGGGTACCTAAAATCAAAACAGGTGTAATTAATGAGCTTGTTGATTGCAGATGGGCATAATTAATGGGTTTGTTTACTGCAAATTCCCACGTAGCCTAAGTGGGTTTTGGGTATAAATAAGCCCCAGAAACACTGGTTCAGTGAACTTCGACGTAGACCTGAGACTGGTGCTGCGTGTTGGCGTGGGGGTCCCTCCATCGTCGCTTGTTTGGAGTTCCAATGACTGAAAGGAGGAGTGTAAGATCATATCCTTGCTTAGTAGAATTGGCTTGCTTGTACTTTATGTTTGGCTGCTCTGTGTAATAAATAGCCTAAATTCTTCCTCACTTGTATGCTTATTGCCTCTGTGGCAAGACAGAAGGCCACTGTGGATACTTTGGTGGCTTGTGTGCCAGTCAAGAGTGGACCGAGCTAGGAAGAGGAAATCTCAGACAAGGATGCAGATGGGGAGAGGGATCCAGAAGCAGAGAATGACTCAGAGGCCAGAGATGCATGCAGGAAGCTAGCCAGTCACAGCTATCAGAGCTCTGCGAAGTGCAAACAGGAGAGGAGGCCTCGGGTAAGTGGCTTTGATTTTGGGAATTGTTGAAACTGTCTTGTGTCTGTATGAGGCGCATACCACCACATGCCTAGTCTGAGCAGAGGAACAGGATGCTGATCGACTCCCTCACTTCATGGGAATCTTCCTCAGAGATCTCCACAAAACTCTCCTGGAGATACTGGGCAATCTGCTGCTGTAGGTTCTTTGGCAGAGCTGCTTTGTTTCTTGCCCCATTAAGGGTAACGTTCCCACGCCACTCTGCCATCACTGAAGAGGGGTGGGGAGAACCATTGCTGCACACATAAGGGCCAAATCCACAGCCTTGGAGAAGATCCTCCCTTGATTCCCTGCTCACCTATCTTCCCTAATGAACACAGCCTATGGAAAATGTGGGGACAGTAATGATTATAAGGCCTCCTCCTACAGTTCTGGCTCTCCCCAAGAGACAAGTGCCCAGTACGACCCCGAAACACTGATTTCCCCTGCCCCTGCGGTTACTCACCATTTTGGGGGTCTTGTGGCTCATGTGTGCTTGCCTGGAGTCAGCCAGTTAGTGACAATACGTGAATAGTGGCTGTGCTTTAAATCACTGGATCAGTGTCTGTGTGTTGCAAACAATACTGCTTCTGGAAAATGTTGCATTTTGGCTTCACAGAGATGACTCGGGGAGCCCAGCCTCCCTCTTTGTTATCGCCGGCTGAACAGAATTAGAAAGCAGCCACGAAGAACTAACGAGGACTTTCTTGTGAGGTCATGATGCACTTTGTGGCTGAAAAGCAAGAATTGAAGGAGTCGGGGGACAGCGAGAAGAGGGACTAAAAGGAGAATGCACCAGAACAAAGCCACAAAGCAGTTCTTAACAGTTATGGGGCGCCAAGTAGACACAACCCAGGTGATACTAGCACTACAGACTGAGCAGCTCCGTGCCCGCCCTCCCCTGCAGACACTGTCACAAAACTCTTTCCCATGCGCCCCCTAGACACACACCACCAACACACTCTTCTCAACTTCCTGGCTCCAGTCTGTACCTGCTGCATTCCACTCCTGCCCCATCACAGTCCAGCCCGGCCGACTCCCTGTACCCACTGCACTCAACACCCAGGGCCGGTGCAAGGATATTTTGCACCCTAGGTGAAACCTTGCGCCCTCCCTCCCCCTTCCCCCAGGTCAGGGGGTAATCCAGGCTCAGCCACATCCTCCACAGCCCCCCCACACTTGGGGACACGGGAGCGGAGCCCTCGTGCCCTCCCCGCAGTGGGACACCGAGCCCTCCCCCCCTCCCCCAAATGGGACACGGGCACGAAGCCCTCCCGCGCCAAAGCCTCCCCACCCCCCACAGCAGGACACGGGGCTCAGCCACCTCCTCAACCCAAGCGTTTTTTGGCCCCCCCAAATCTTGGTGCCCTAGATGGCTGCCTAGTTCGCCTAGTGGTTGCACCGGCCCTGTCAACACCCATCCCTCTGCAGTTTAGCCCTGCTGACGTACAGTACCCACTGCACTGTACTCTAAAGGTCAAGGTTGCATATGATACCTGGACATACACAAATCTTTAATCATCCCAGGACTCCACCTCCTCCTGGGACTCTCCCTTCCCCCATCCTCCACAGTGCTGATGTGTTGTTTGGTTTGTCTCTCTCCTCTGGTTGTTGTTTTTTAATAAAAGAATTGTTTTGGTTTGAAAGCAATCTTTATTCCAGTAACTGAAAGTAAACAGAGCCCTGCAAAGCAACAGGCAATTTTCTTAAACCTTCATAGTGCATCACCTCCTAGCATTTCAGGCACTGCACTCTGGAGCATAGCAACAAATATGAGTGGATTTCAGCTTCAAATTGCTGCCTCAAGGCATCTCTGATCCTTATGGCCCCACGCTGCACCCCTCTAATAGCCCTGGTCGCTGGCTGTTCAAATTCAACCTCCAGGCACTGAGCTTCAGCATTCCAGTCCTAAGTGAAGCTTTCACCCTTCTCTTCACAAATATTATGCAGCGGTAAGCATAGGAATATTGTCATTGGCCAGGTCCAGCCTCCCATGCAGGTTGTGCCAGTGGGCCTTTAAAGGACCAAAACCACACTCAACAATTGTTCTGCACTTGCTCAGCTTGTTGAACCACTCCTTGCTGCTGTCAAGATGGCCTGTGTATGGCTTCATAAGCCACAGCATTAAGGGGTAGGTGGGGTCTCCCAGGATCACAATGGGCATTTCAAGACTACTGTGGCTCTTTTGGGTAATGTTGATCGCTAATTTGGCTCCTTATTAGAACCGCCTTTTCACTTTGTTGCTAACACTCTTTGGGTACGTCTACACTACCCACCGGATTGGTGGGCAGTGATTGATCTATCGGAGATCAATTTATCGCATCTAGTGTAGACACGATAAATCAATCCCCGGGTGCTCTCCCCACCGACTCCAGAACTCCACCTCCGCGAAAGGTGGAAGCGGAGCCAATGGGGGAGCAGCAGCAGTTGGTCGCCACCGTATGGACGCCCATGTAAGTAGACCTAAGATATGTTGACTTCAGCTACGCTATTCTTGTCGCTGAAGTTGCGTATCTTAGGTCAACACACACACATCCCAGTGTAGACCAGGCCTTTGATGTTTTCTTATTGAGTATCAATGTGAGGAATAGGATGCTGGTAAAAATATTCAGCTCCCTTGCTGAGACCTGTTATCTTCTGTCTACTTTCTTGGCGGTATCAGAGACAGAAGCTGGTGTGTGCCAGATTGATTTGGTGGGTTTCAGCAGCTCATCCCTGATTGCAGTGACCAGTCTCCCCGGAGCTGTGGAGTGGAGAATATCCAGGAGTTTATTTTATACAGGGGGGCAGCTCTGAGAGGGGTATTGTGTGTGTCTGGAGTCGGGGAGCCATGCCAAAGGTGGTGTCTGGGGTGAGTGGGGGTGTGTCTATAATGGTGGGGCAACTCAGAGGATGGTGTTTGCAATGGTGGGGCAGCTCTGTGGGGGTGGGGGTATGGGCAGCAGGTATTGAAGGTCAGGGCAGGCTAAGCCTCCCCTAACACAGGGCTGTGACCCCGCCACGCATGAGGCCCTGCCCTTCTCCCCTCTCTGAAATCATAGGACTGGAAGGGACCTCGAGAGGTCATCTAGTCCAGTCCCCTGCATTCATGGCAGGACTAAGTACTCTACCCTGAAGCCAGCCCAGCCTTCTCCAGTCACCGGGGAGGGCAGGAGAGGGGGAAAGGGAAAGCCAGCAGACTAGCCTCCCAAAAGGGGGGTCACTCACCACCCATGGTGGTACAGGGGTGTAAAAGAGTCACACATCTCTCACAAGCACCCCCTGGTGAGTGTATGTGCCTGCACTCACTCTCTCTCTCTCTCTACCTGTTTGTGGTGGGTCTTCAGTGACTCAGCCCTCTGGCCCAGGTTCACACCCTCTGTCTGTGTGATAAAAGCAAAGCAAAGCAAACCCCTTCTGGGGTATAAATCCAACAGGGGCCATAGCTCAGCACACTCTAAGGTCCTTTGATCTGCAGCCCTGTGCTGGAGCTCACTTTTCAATCCATGCAGCAGGGCCTATCACAGTACCCTGATCCAAACTGTCTCTCAGCGCCTTCTGGGCTCTCTCAAGTTGTCCCTGCTCTTTAAGCAGTCGCAGCCCTGGTGTAGGGCCATGACCCCCAGGACTCTCTCACTGGAAGTGCTTCACCTCTCTGGGCCTTTCTAGCCCCAGCTTTTCAGCTGGACCACTAAAGAGTTCAGTTCCCCTTCTAGGATGTATCAAAGTCCAGGTCACCTTTCCATTGGCTGGTGGCAGGAACTCAGGCCTGTCCTCTACTCCATCCCAGCCCAGGGACCCTATAGATACCAGCCACCCACCAAGTCCCCTTAAATACACTGCACTGCTTCTACAATTCCCTGGGCCACTTCCCCATGGCTCCAGCACAGTCTTCACCATTACATCAGGGCCTTGTCTACAGGGAGTCCCAGCAGCCAGCCCAGAGCCATCCACACTCCTCCAGCTCTGGCACTGCAGCTCTATTTATAGTAGCCTGTTGGGCCCTGATTGGCTGCTTCTCACACAGCCAGTCTAGGCAGCTTGGAAGACCTCTCTACTGCTCTTTTCTGGGGTGTGGTGTGGCAGGGCCATCAGGCCTCCAGAAGGGGGCCTGAGGGCCTAGTCCACCCCATCACAGGGTGTCTGGGTTGGAGGGGGCATGGCCACGGTGTGTGGGAATGAATGTGTCTGGGATGTCGGGGGGTAGCTCTGGGGCGGGAGAGTGTGTGGGATGGTGGGCAGGTCAGTGTGTCTGTGCCTTGGATGGGATGGAAGGCACGTCTGGCCAGGGTTAGGGTTGCCAGGTGTCTGGTTTTCGACTGGAACACCTGGCCGAAAAGGAACCCTGGCAGTTCCAGTAAACACACTGACTGGGTCACTAAAAGTCTGGTTGGTGGCGCAGGCCAGCTCCCTACGCAGCTCTGTGCAGCTCCCAGAAAGCTGCTGGAATGGGGCAGCTCTGGTATGTGATGGGAGGTGTCAGGGGTAGCTCTGTGTGTGGGGTGTGTGTCTGGGAAGGGATGGGAGGTGGGGGCAGACCAGGTGTGTGTGTATGTGTGTGTGTCTGAGATGGTTGGCTGGGGCGGGGGCGCTCCTGGGCATGTGTGTGTGGAGGGGGATGTGGGTACTGGAAAGGGAAAGCTCTGGGTTGTGTGTGTCTCTCATTGGATGAGGCGGCAGCTCTTGTCTGTGTGTGTGTCTGGGATGAGATGGATGGGTTGGGGGGCAGCTCTGGGATATGAGAGGGAGAGAGGGAGACTGTGGGTAGAGTGGCAATTTTGGTGCAATGGTATGAGGCTAGGTTGGGCAGGGGGACAGCTCTTGGGTGGGGCTGGGCCAGGATATCTGCTCTTGTGTGTCTCTCGCTCTCCCTGCATGAAGCAGCTGCCTTGGCCACTTCCTCCCAGGCTTGCGGTGTTAACAGCAGTTCCCCTTCCTGGAGCCGGACGTTCCACTCCTGCTGGCCAGACCTTATCACCCACCCGCAGCACCCCGCATAGCCCTTCAGGATGCCGGAGCTCATCTCCGTCCAAGACTTCATCTCCCAGACTCTGGAGGATCTGAGCTCCCCAACCACCTCCTCCTTCACCAGCCACATGGGCAAGTGCCGAGGCACCGTCTGCAGCCTGGAGGAGGTGAGGGGGCTGGGGAGGTTCTGCAGGCTGGAGCTGGGGAGGGGGTGCAACGGTGGACAAAGTCCCGCTTCCCTGCCCTCCTCTCCTTAGAGCACAAACAGCTGGTGGGGTTTGCCTGGGCTTGGCTTATTGCTGCACTTTATCTGCCGCTGTCTCCAGCTATGTCTCACCTCTCCACCCTTCAGACCTTGACTTCCTCTTCTACAATCTGCTTGCGCCTGCCTGCTGCTTCCCCATTCCGTTTTTCCATTATGAGGCCTAAACTGAATGTCCTGGCCCCACAAAGTCACTGAGAAAGTTGCTGTGGAATAAGGTTTAGCAGCCTGCCCTGGGTCCAACTCTGCCCAGACTAATGGAGACAAAGCTGGATACAGGGAAGCAGTAATTTGAAGGAAGATGAGACCAGAGTCATTACAGGGAGGTAGTCGCACCGCTGTGGTAAAGGCTGTAACTTACTATTTTACAGACAAGTTTTCTAAGAGCTTTTCTTCACCACAGATGTAGAACCATAGAATTATGAGGCTAAAATGGATTGTAAGGGTCATCTAGTCCAGGGGTTCTCACAACAAATTTTTTAGTGGCCTCAGAATGTGGCCACCAACTCTCGTTGGTGGCCACACTGACAACTTTCCTAAAAAGTTTAATTAACTTTAGGAATAACAAATAAATATGTGCATAAACATGTCCAGATAATTGTCATTTATTTATATAGGATTCTTTTCAGACTCAGTACTAAAAATAATGTACAGTTGTCTCTATTCTTTACTGGACCTAAACAGAATAGAAACACAAACAAGGTGCTTTGCATGTTCTTATCTTTTGGTTGTTGTTGCTTCTTTTAAAACTTGCTAGATAGTAAGTCAGCTGCTGTGAAAAGTGATATTTGTATGTCTGTTAATATCACAGCAGGGAGATGGGCAGGGAAGCCGTGGGGCCCAGGGACAATGGTGTGGGTAGTGAGTCCGGGACCAGAGCCTACTACTGTGTGGATGGAGCCCAAAGCCCTGTGGCCAAAGCCCCCGCACTTCATCCCAGGAAATGGGGAATTCACCAGCTGCCTGCGCCTCCAGAGATTGTGTCTCTGGAAGTGGACAGGGCCCAAACCCCATTGGTACCCCTGAGAGTGGGTACACTGCTCCCCCCTGCCCAATCACAGCCCAGGAGGCTGTGGCCGCAAGAAAACGCCCTGGTGGCTGCACGCAGCCATAATAGCCACCTTTGAGAAATGCTGAATTCTAGTCTAACCTCCTGCAAAGATTCAGGATTTGTTGTGTCTGAATCATCCAAGACAGATGCTCTCCAGCCCCCTTTTGAAAGCCTCCAGTGAAGGAGAGCCCACGACCTCCCTAGGTGTCTGTTCCTTTGTCTTAACTGTTCTTACGATTAGGAAGTTCTTTCTGAGATTCAATCTAAATCTGTTATGCTGTGGTTTGAACTCATTGTCTCTTGTCTTGCCATCTGTAGCAAGGGAGAACAACTTTTCTCCATCTTTCTATGGCAGCTTTTCAAGTATTTGAAGACGGCTATCATATCCCCCCTTAATCTCCTCGTTTCCAAACTAAACGTGCCCAGTTCCTTCAGCCTTTGCTCATAGGGCTGCATTCCACCCCTTTGATCATCTCTGTCACTTGCCTCTGGATTCTTTCCAGTTTCTCTACATCCTTCTTACACATTAATGACCAAAACTAGACACAGTGCTCCAGCTGAGGCCTAATCAGTGCTGCATAGAGCGGTACTATCACCTCCCATCATTTGCATGCTATGCCTCTCTTAATGGAACCCAGAGGTAAGCTCGTAGGTCACAGTACGGCAGATCAGTGGTGATTTAAAGGGTCCGGTTCCCTGCCAGACCCCCAGAGCTCCGGGAGGGATTTAAAGGGCCTCCACTGCAGTAGCAGTGGCTGGGAGCCCCTGGCCCTTTCAATCACTGCAAGAGCCCGCCACCACTATGCCAGGGCTCCAGCAGCAGGGCTCAGGTGGTCATTAAAAGGACCCGGGGCTCCAGCCACCACTACCACCCCAGGCCCTTTAAATCCCCACCCAGGCCCTGCTGCCGAAGCCTTGGGGCAGCAGCGGCAGCTGGGACCCCCAGGGCTCCGTTGGCAATTTAAAGGGCCTGGGGCTCCACTGCAGTAGCAGTGGCTGGGAGCCCCTGGGCCTTTAAATGGCTCCCGAGCCCCAGGGCTCCCAGCTGCCTCTGCAGCTGGTAGCTCCAGCAGTGATTTAAAGGGCCTGGGGCTCCCAACCGCCACTACCGCAGCCAGAGCCCAGGGCCCTTTAAATCTCGATTTAAAGGGCCCAGGGTTCTAAAGGCCCCTCCTCTTCCACTTGAGGCCACACCCCTTCCAGCTGAGGCCCTGCCCCCTGCTTAGGACTCCGGCATACGGGTAAGTCCTTTACGTTACTTTCACCCCTGATGCAACGCAAAATTGCATTTGCTGACTCACGTTGAGGTTGTGAGCCACCCCAACTCCCAGATCCTCCTCAGCAGTCCTGCTGCCGAGCCAGTTTCTCCCCATTCTGAATTTGTGCATTTGGTTTTTCTTCCCTAGCTGTAGCATCTTACATTGGTCTTTGTTGATTTTCACTTTTGTTATCTATAGCCCAGTTCTCCAATTTATAAAGATCCCTCAGACTCTTAGCTCTATCCTCCAAAGTGTTGGCGTCCCCCTACCCCCAGTTTTGTGGTGCCTGCAAGTGTGATCAGTATGCTCTCTAGTCTTCTCATTGACACCACCTGCGTGGCCATGTATTTACTTCCCTGATCTGACACTCCCTACCCAGGCCTTTTCCTTCAAAAGGGAGGATGGACGAGAACACCACTAGCACCCCAAGCTCTTTTATCCTTCTTCCCGGAGCCATGGAGGGTTGCCAACTTTCTAATTGCACAAAACCAAACACCCTTGCCCTGCCCCTTCCTGTGGCCTCACCCTGCCCCTTCTCTGAGGCCCTGCCCCCACTCACTCCATCCACTCTTCCTAGGGTAACCAGATGTCCCAAATGTATAGGGACAGTCTCAAGATTGAGGCTTTGTCTTCTATGGGTGCCTATTATCTCCCAGCCCCATCCTGATTTTTCAGACTTGCTCTCTGATCACCCTACCCCTCCCTCCAGTGTTCATTCTCCACCACCCTCACTCATTTTCACTGGGCTGGGGTTGGGGTATGAGAGGGGGATGAGGGCTCCAGCTGGGGATGCGGGCTCAGGAGTGGAGCCGGGGCTGAGGAGTTAGGAGGGGACTCAGGGCTGGGACAGGGTGTTGGAGTAAGGGCTCCAGTATGGAGTTTGGGTGCAGGAGGGATTTCAACTTGGTGCCAGGAGTTAGGGTGTGGGAGGAGGTTCCAGACAGGTGGTGCTTAACTCAGGTAGCTCCCAGTCTGCAGTGCAACGGGACTAAGGCAGGCTCATGTCAAGCAGCCAGCATGTCCAGCTCCTAGGCACAGGGGCAGCCAGGCAGCTCTGCGTGGTGCGCACTGCCTGCATCTGTATTCTCCACCGCATCCTGCAACTTCCAGTACTGCAGTGACTCACTGGTGCAGCTGTGCCTCTGTAATGCTTAGTGAAGTTGCTGCCTATGCCAACTGGAGAGCTTCATGCATTGGCACAGGTACTCCACCTCCCCAAGAGTCAGGAGATGGGTTGACAGCAGAAGCCCTCCCACAGACATAGCGCTGTTCACGTCGGGAGTTGGGTCAGTATAACTATGTCGGTCAGGGGTGTTTTGCACCCCCCTGAGCAACATAGTTGTAATGACGTCTACACTACAAATGTACCAGGGTTTACACATGGCCTAGGAGCAGATGCAACCATTCTGGACAGCTCCTGTGGTATCTGGCAGTGAGGCTGTTCTCACTCGAGCTAGGCTAACTCACAAGGAAATGACTTGTGTGTGTTAACTCTACAGTAAAGACATAGCCTTGGTGCTCTGAAAGCCATATGCTTTGATGGATTGGCTTGAAATGTACTGTGCCCCCTGGAGAGTGGGGGGGAAATCTGGGATTGGAGGTTGTTTGAGCCAGGGGTTCTCCAGATACTCCCCCCAAAATAGTGAGTCATCAATAGTTTACTGTTTTTATTACTTTGCTGTGCATACTTGGTGCTCAGAGGATAGCTCTGATCCTCCTCAGAGTCACATCACCCACTTGGCTTTGATCTCAGAGGTACTCACTGGCCCTCTGGGGAAACAGACGCTATTCACTGTAAAAGCTGGCTCTGCAATGTGACTCAAGGGGGCAGGGATAGCTCAGTGGTTTGAGCATGGGCATGCTAAACCCAGCATTGTGAGTTCAATCCTTGAGGGGGCCATTTAGGGATCTGTGGGTGAGACTATGGCCTGCATTGGGCAGGAAATCAGACTAGCTGATCATAATGGTCACTTCTGACCTTAAAGTCTATGAGTCAAACCATTGATATGTGTGCAGCAGGACAGCCTCTGCTGCAAGCCAGAGTGTTTGACAGCCTAATCTCACAGTGAGTGGCTGGCTCAAGGTGCAATCTCTGGCTCTTGATCCTGAGGACTCCCCATGTAGTGTGAGTGAGTCCTGCCTTGGCAACTTTGAGTCTGTGGTGAGCACATTAGTTGCTCTTGCCTGTATTTGTTCTGGACCAGTTGTTCTCTTCCTGGTGTCAGAGCAGATATTTCAAAGTTCTCTGAACAGATTCAGATGCTACTTTGGAAGTATCATCAAGGGAAGTAGCATTAAATAGAAAGAAGATGAAAGACTCTAGTAAACAGCATGATTAGAAATTATTAGCACTGGAATGGGTTACCTAGGGAGGTGGTGGAATCTCCTTCCTTAGAGGTTTTTAAAGTCAGGCTTGACAAAGCCCTGGTTGGGATGATTTAGTTGGGGGTTGGACTAGATGACCTCAGGTCCCTTCCAACCCTGATATTCTATGATTCTATTCTAATCACACCACATCCTTCCCAACAATTTCCTGACTAAGGGGACAGATTATAAACAAAGTAAGCAGTTGCAACTTTTATCAATGTCAGCAGTATCAAGGAGGTGTTGCTGAGCAGCAGGAAATGAACCCATAATAGACAGCTGTACTCTAAGGACTGGTGTAAAGCCAGCTTAGACTAATGCTGTTCCAGGATAGTCCCATCAGTCAAAACCGTAACACAATTCTCATGAAAAACACACAGAGAGAACAAATTGCAGCTTTCTACAACAATTCATTGACACAAACCCAGGAATCATACTTATCCATTTCACCATCAAAGTGCTGTAGTTCCCATGAGCTTCCCCTCCTCCTCCCAAAGTAAGCCTTCCACAAGCCCCCTCCCAAAAGTAAGCCTCTTTAGCTTCAGTGCCTTCTGGGACCCCAACTTCTGCAGTCAGCAGTGACTTTCAGCCAGCGTTGTAAAACAGGAGGGTTTATTAATCTAGAACATAAGATAGAATAGTTCTTTGTTAGCTAGGGTTACCATACATCCGGATTTTCCTGGACACGTCCAGCTTTTTGGTTGTTAAATCGCCATCCCAGAGGAATTTTTAAATATCTAAAAATGTCCAGGTTTTTAGATATTTAAAAAATCTTCCCGGCCGGCCGGCATATGGAGGTATGGTAAGCCTGCCGGAGCAAGCCTCTGAGCGCCCGTCCCAGGGACTGCAGGGCTCAGAGAGGTTCTTCGCAGAGGAGCCGTTAGGGGTTCTGTTGAGCTTGGTGCCAGGTTCACAGCTGGGCGCTCCTTGAGCCCAAACCTGTCCAGGGCCCCTCCACCCCAGCCCTGGATGGCGAGTGCCAAGGCCACGGCCAAGTCCGCTCCTGGGCACCCAAGCCCGTAACCTCCCTCCGTGCGGCACTGCCAGCACGGGCGCCCTTGGGCTCCTCGCTTTCCGCCAGCCAGAGCGGAGCCTGCAGGGAAACTTCTCCCGGGACAACCGAACTCCTCGCCCAGCCGGCTGGTGCGGGGCCGGCTCCAATTCCCCTCTGGCAGCTCCGTCAGCTCCAGTGCTGCCTGCAGCACGTCAGGGCCAAGCCCTCACAAAAGGAGGCTGCCTGCTGAGGGAGGGAGGGAGGACGCTTTCCTCCCCTACCCTCCCACCCGCCGCATCGTCCCGCCAAGGTTGTGAGTGGGACAAGGTAGCCTCCCGCAGCCACGGCGGGAGGGAGGGAGATTCCAGGAGTGGCAGCCCCTGCAGCCCCTAGGGCCGGGTATAGCTCCCCAGCTGGAGGGGGAGGGGTTGCGCCAGTGATGTCAGGTGGGGTGGGAGCTTCCACTCCTTGGTACCCCACCACCAAGTCAAGAGCAACGCTCCTCTCCCCCCTTCAGTGAAGCAAGGGCAGGGGGTAAATTTAAAACTGGATCCTGTGCGGTGTGGGACCAACCCTCTGCCGTCTGGACAGAGAACATGGTGGGGGCAGTTAGGGTGTGGGGATCCCAGGAGGGGACAATCAGGGGACAAGGAGCAAGGGGGGTTGGGAGTTCTGAGAGGGGCAGTCGGGGGTGGGAAATGGGAGGAAGTGGATGGGGGTGGGGCAGAGGCAGGGCTCCCCACCCCCAGTGTCCTCTTTTTTGATTGTTGAAATATGGTAACCCTGTAACTTTCTGGTTTCTGTGCTTTCTGCATCTTGGTCAGGACCAGAGCCCTGGCTCTCCCCCAGAGACACAAACCAGGGGAGTATCTGCTTCCAGCAGCCCATCCTCAGTCCCGTCCATTTGCTCCTCCTCTGCCACTGTTGTCTTTCCCAGGCAAAAACCTGGCCTCCACCTCAACTCTTTGTGCTCTAAAGACATTGCAACTAGCTTTCTTCTTGCAGAGGTGAGCCCCCAGCCATCAGTTGCCTGGGTTACAAAGTGTCCAGCCATTGTCTGGGCCCAGGCAGCCAGATGATAATCATACCAGGTCCTCTGTGTCTCTACAAATATTAAACCACCTTTCCCTCCCCCTCGGTAAACATGTAGCACATACAGGAAACTGAGGAACACACAGTATTCATACAAAAAGGTTAAGAAAATCTCCACTTTATCACAAAAGTGATAAAGTGGTCACTTTATCACATCTTCAAAGATGAGTAATTAACCATTGGAACTACACCGGATCCTCGCTAGAACCCACGATTTGGGATCCATGCCAAGTCCTGCGTTACAGCAGGGACCGCGTTATATAGATGCACATTTTTGTGACGAAACTAAATTTGGGATCCATGGCTGCGAGTGCGTTCTATTCAAATGAGTGTTATGTAGACGTGCATTCTAGCAACAGTCCTATGTATTTACCAAGAGTCATGGTGGAATCTCCAGCAATGACAATTTTTCAGTCAAGACTGGATGTTTTTCGACAAGATCTGTTCTAGGAATTATTGTGGGGAAGAGCCTTGGCCTGTGTTATACAGAAGCTCAGACTAGAGGATCACAATGATCCCTTCTGGCCTTTAATCTATTAATCAAATCTACCAGTGTCTGTGCGCAGGTCAGCTCTAAACAGCACTCCGTCATCCTGTCCCGTGGACCCCCACAGTGCTCTGGGCAGCACCACTGAATCAGGGAATACTTGCTGCTGGTTGGCAGAGGGGTAAGGAACAGGGACCTCTCGGAGGGACTCCACAGGCAGGGATCAGAGAGGGCAGAGGTATTTTTTTGTTGCATGTGAATCCCTATCGGATTTAACTAGTGCCCTTTAAGATGCTGAGCTTGGCACTGAAATACTGTCCAGCACTCCCAGCAGCTGTGCATGCCCTGAGTGGAGGTTTGCAGCCCTGTGTTCCTGTAGATATGGGCATCATTCTATCTTAGGTCTATGTAACAGGTTGCAGGACTCACCACCGCAGTGCCTCCTGCTGGTTGCTCCAGGAATTAGCTCTTTTCAGCTGTGGAGTGCCCTCTGCACATGGTGTCTTGTCCATTATCTGCTCTGCTGGTTTGGGACCCGCGTTGCTCCCTGCTCGGCAGTGTCCTCTTCAGGACTTTGCCCTCCGGCAGTGCTCACTATTTCTTTGTCACCTCCCTTCTGGGGGTCACAGCAGTCCTTTGGCTTGCACTCACTGCAGGGGCCAACCACGACCCAAAGTCTAGCCCCTTACTTCAGGGGCAAGTTGCAGCTGGTATTGACCATGCTCCTCCATGGCCAAGTGCAGTGCAAATGGGGAGGGGGAGACCCAGGCCCACCCCCTATTCTGGCTCCCAACCCAGGGACCCTCTAGCAGCAGCCTCTCTGCCCTCCTTCTCTGCCTGTCAGTCCTAGGCCACTTCCCCTTGGCCCTTGCACCATCTTGGCCCTTTCTGGCAGGGTCCTGCAGCCAAGTGGATAACAGGCCAGAGCTCACCCTCCATTCCCCTGAGCGTATCCAGGACTGCACTATCTCAGATGCTATCCCAAAGAGCCAGTCCTCCTCCCTGCTAAGCAGGGAGAGACTCCCCTCTGCTCTGCGAGGCAGTTCCTTATATATGGGCTGCCCCAGCAGCTGCCTCCTAACAAGCCTTGACCTGATTAGCTGCAGGTTTCTGCAACCTCCCTGGCTGCTTCTGCCCCAGCCCCTGCTGGAGTGGGCCACCCGGACCACTACAGTCTCCCTCAAGCTCATTCTTACATCAGTCCCTTGCCCTTTTCAAGGGGTACTGATCTTGCTGACTAACACGGGACGTGGTGCAATTTCCTTGTGTTGCTTCATTCTCAACTGTCACTCCTTGTATCTCTATCCAAAACCAGAATTTCTCATTTAAAACAGAGCTGCTACATCAGGAAATTGTGGTTATGGGAAATGTTGTTTACTACTGAGCTTGGGCCTTTAGTCTCTGCAGACATTACAGAATAAAAGGTAACTAGAAAACCAGTGGGGTTTTGCCCCTCTGTGCTGCTTTATGGTACAGAAGGAGGGCCTGGAAGCGTTGGCTTTTGCTTTAACATGATTTTTACAGCTTGTTTTACCTTAGACAGGTCAGGAGGGTGACCACTAGCTAGTCTCGCCTGGTTTGCTGGAGGCTCCTCGGTGGCAGGGTGGTAGGGTGAGAAGGTTCAATAATGTGGCAATTGGGCTTAATGGAAATGTGCATTTTTTATATGTGCATCTTGCACTCTGGAGCACATTTAAAAATTGAAATACAAGGGTGAGAAGGTCAGAGCTGGGGAGGAGGGGAGTTGCAGAGATGGTGCTCAACATGGAGCTTAAGTTATTAAAATAACATCTACTCTCCAGATTCATAGATTCCAAGGCCAGAAGGGACCAGTGTGATCATCTAGTCCGACCTCCTATATAACACAGACCAGAGAACAGCCCCAGAATAATCCCTAGAGCACAGCTTGTAGAAGAACATCCAATGGTAGATTGCTCCAGTGGTTCATCACCTCTCTGTTCAAAATTTGCACCTTCTTTTAAATGGTCAAACTTCATTTTTCAGCCACTGGATTTTGTTCTGCTTTGTCTGCGGGATAAAGAGCTATCAGAATTGTGCCTGGGTAGGTACTGCTAGACCCTGGTCACATCTTCACTTCACTTTCTCTTCAAGAAGCTAGGCAGATTGAGCTCCTTCTCGCTGTAAGCCAGTTTCCGGACCCTAAATCATTCTTGTAGCTCTTCTCTGCACTGTTCCAGTTTTTCAATATTCTTTGTAAAGTGTGGACACCAGAACTGGATGCTGTATCCATGATCGGTCTGACCATCACTCTGTAAAGAGATAACATCCCCTCGCAACTCCCACTCAATATTTATACAGCCAAGGATCCCATTTGTCCTGTGATACAAAGTGTCACACAGGGAGCTCATGTTCCCTTGTTTTCTGCCATGACTGCTAAATCCTATTCAAATACAGTCTCCAGCTTGTAAGTGCAGCCAGCATTCTTTGTTCCTGGATATACCTACAGCGAAATGCAAGTTCATAACACGCATTGTTTTCAGTTCTATACACAGATGCCCAGTGTGACCTTGGGCAAGCTACTTCCCTCTATTTGCCTCAGTTTCCCTCCACTTGTAAAACAGGGACTATGATACTGACCTATGTATAAAAGCTACGTAGCTGTATAGCACTCAGCTGAATGATGTTATTTATACTGCACTGTAATTTTTCTTGCCCTTCTCTGTACTTTTTTCAATACTAATATCTCTCTTTTGAGATGGAGCGACCACATCTGCACGCACTATTCAAGGTGTGTGTGCACGGCTTCATATTGTAGCATTATTATATGTTCTGCTTTCTTATCTATCCCTTTCCTAATGATTCCTAACCGTTGCACATTGAGCAGATGTTTTCAGAGAACTATCCACAATAACTCTAAGATCTCTTTTTTGAGTGGTAATAGCTAATTTAGATCCTGTCATTTTGTATGCATAGTTAGGATTATGTTTTCCAGTGTGCATTACTTTGCACTTGTTAACATTAAATTTCATCTGCCATTTTGTTTCCCGGTCACCCAGTTTTGTGAGATCCTTTTGTAGCTCTTTGCAGTCAGACTCGGACTTAACTCTCTTGAGTAATGTTGTATCATCTGCAAACTTTGCCTCCTCACTGTTTACCTCTTTTTCCAGATCATTTATGAACATGTTGAACAGCACTGGTCCCAGTACAGAACTTTGGAGGACCCTGCTATTTACCTCTTTCTGTCTATTTATCTCTACCCTTTGTTTCCTGTCTTTTAACCAGTTATTGATCCATGAGAGGACCTTCCCTCTTATCCTGTGACTGCTTACTTAACTTAAAAGCCTTTGGTGAGGGACCTTGTCAAAGGCCTTCTGACAGTCCATGTACACTATATTCACTGGATCACCCTAGTCCACATTTGTTGACTCACTCAAATAATTTGAATCGAATTCTCTGACATTTACTCTTTTCGTGGGCCTTCCTTGATGCCAAGGAAGTTGGTGATGGCACAAGTGTCCATGGGGAATCACTGTGCTTCCTGGCTTCAAGTTGTTCTATCCCAAGAATGGTAAAGGTGGCCTGTTTCCTAAGGAGAACTCTCAGGCTTCTGCATGAGCCCAAGGAATGAGGATTAAATTCCCAGAGGAAGTGAGGAAGTGACAAAGAGTCCTGTGGCACCTTAAAGACTAACAAAAATCTTTTTAGAGCATAAGCTTGCGTGGGCTAATACCCACTTCGTCGGATGCATGCAGTGGAAGTATCCAGGGGCAGGTATAAATAGGTAGGCAAGAACCAGGTGGGAGTGACTGTCACTGCAAGAGAATGGGCCAGAAATATTGTGATGGGTTGTCATCCCCAGGGTGCAGTCTGAGAGTTGTGGGAACCATTGCGCCCCTCTAACCAGCCAGCCGGGTCATCCCTTCTCACCCTGCCTTGTTGGTGATTTAGCCTCTTCAGGCCCTGTTACCACCCAACACAACAGCAGGTGGCGCCACAGCCCAAGTAAGCTATCTGAGAGCTTCCCCCTCAGCCGCTCGCAGACAGGCAAAAGACACCAGCCAGTTTCCCAGCTTCCCAGGCTCGTACCCCGCACTGGAGTTTAACCCCTAAATTATACCATTTTGCACTACACAGGGGTCTGCACAATGTTAGCTCACAAATAGTTCACCCCTCCCTCTATGCGGAGTGGACAATGCACACTTGTGTTAACCATGCTGAGATTTTCCCGACACTCCACGTAAAGGCACAGTGGTTTATTAACTACAGAAAGATCGTTTTAAGGTATTAAAAGTGATAGCAAACAGATCAAAGCAGATTACTTAGTAAAGAAACACAACCACAAACTAAGGCTAAAATACTAGAAAGCTTGGATATGAATTAGCAATCGCCAGGCTTGCAGATTCTCAAGGCACAAGCTGCACTTGCTTTGCACTTCGGCTCCCTACCCCCATTCCAAGTCCTTTTCTTTCAGAGCGTCTCTCAGGTGTTGAGCTGTGGGGGAGTGAAGAACAGCAGATGATGTCACTCCCGGCCTTATAGAGCTTTTCCACGTGGCGGGAATCCATTGTTTCAAACTTGGTTCTCAGACCAGTTTGTGGAAAAATACAGATACGCAAAATGAGATCAGTGTATGTGGCCTGGTCACATGCCCGTGTATACCTTGTGTTAGAGGGCTTTCCCTTCACCCTCTCCCCAGTTCTTGTCACGCCAATAGAAAGCAGAAGACCAGAAGTCCAAAGTGCAGGCAATAGGGATTTATTGGGATTATTTTCCAGTAATAATGTGTCCCATAACACTGATGCCTTGTTTCCCAGTGTTCCCTCTCCCTCTCCTCAGCAGGCATAATTATTACTTGAAATGCACATCCACAGTTCCACCCCTTATAACTTAGCATCATGTTCTGTTTTGGGTCTGGGGTCTTCGTCCCAACTCTTTTGTGCCCCATGGGAGGGGTAAGGAGTGAGGTTGTCCTACAGGCAGGGACAGGCATTCCTTTGGTCTTTTAGTGTTTTATTCCTTCCCCACAATTGCCCTTTGCCCCTCCCGACTGGTTGCTTGAGGGCTAGATCCGCAAAGGGACATAGGCCCTAAGTCCAACACTTCAGCACTGCGGAGATCATCCAAACCCTCATTCATCTGCCATCTAAATTCCCTAAGCCCCCAAGTTTTTGCAGCTGGGCCTGTGGAAGCTGCCACATCCTGACGCTGGTGTGCTCTGAGCATGTCTAAACCCTCACAACAGACAGCTGTGGGTTAGCAGGTCAGGAGTTTTGGGGGTGGGCTAGCTCATGTGCGTGTCCCAGAATACCCAGAGATAAGGCCTTTTGTGGGTCTAGCCATGACTGTCAAAAGCTCCAGCTCAGTGTTTTGTGTGTAAAGAGGGGAAAGAGCAGGGTACGATCAACAACCAGGCTGTTGGTTATTAAGGTTCCTTCTAGAAGCTTCCCTCAAGCCGAGAAGGAGGAGCAAATGAGCAGAGGCTGCGCAGGGCAGTATGTGTTGCTTGGCCCTGGGGTGTGCTGGCTGTATAAACCAAGCCACCTCCTGACTGTGTAGCCCATCTGCAACCTGGCTGGGTCTAATCTCCTGCTTAGAGGATTTGGCAGGTAGAAACCCACAAAACCTCTTTTGTTGTTCCTAGGCCTTGGATTCTGATCGAGCTGTATTGCAAAAAATGAGGAAAGCCACCAAAGCAGAGCATGCTTCTGGACAAGGTCAGAGCAGAGCCGGAGACCCAGTGTGGGCCAGGGGGAGGGAGGCTTGTCTGTGGGGTTGAGAGTGGGCAGGGGAGCTGGAGTTTTGGGGACATGCCCCTGTGTTTGTGCCTGTTTCTGGGTGTGTTGGAACCCCTCCCGTTGCAGGGGAATCCCCTAGTCCTGCCTCTCTCTCCATGCTCCTCACTGCCATCTGCTATCCAGCCCTGAGCCTTCCTCCCAGCTTTGCAGTGGACATCAGGACTGGCCTCAGCACCCTTTCTGCCCTCCTCACAGAAACCTGCAATGAGCACTGGGCATGGGGGAGGAAATGGGGCAGGCCAGGCCAGGCTGTGCCCTTGTGAGCAGCAGGCACCCCAGCCATGGCCCCACAGTAATGCCCTCTGCTTGGCAAGCAGCTGAAGGGCAGAGACCACCCCTAGCACTAAGGATGGCATTGTGTAACTAGCAGCCATGGCATCACCAAACCCCACTGGGCCACCGAGGTCGGCTTATATAGACCTGCTTGCGCCACTCAGCTCCCTCCACATCTCCCAGGCCAGATGGGCCTGGGGTCACTAGTGCTCACTGGAGCCCACAGGCCCTGACAGGGAGCGAGGGCTAAGCTGAAAGGAATGGCTGCTCCCCTGCCCAGCCCGGCTCCCCCATTCCACTGATGGGGCTGGATGGGAGCTAGCTCATGGCTGGAGCTTCGTCCTCTTCCCCTGCCACCCCAGCACCTTCTGGGGGTCTGTGCTTCCTCCTGAATACCTGCCCCACAGTGTCTGTGTGCCCAGAGCAGGAGCCCACCGGCTCCAACCGCCCTGGTACAAGGTCCTCCCGCATCACAGGGCGCAGGAAAAGGGGGCTGTCGGAGACACACCCACACCATCACCTCGTGTTCTGCCCCACTCACCTGCCCATCCCTGCCTTGCCTCTCCCCAACCCCTGCTGTGCCCCATTCACTCACCTCATTCTCCAACCCTGACACTATTCTGCCCCACTTACCCGCCCCACCCTTCAGCCCTACCTTGTCCTTCCCCACACCCCCAACCTTGCTCTGCCCCACTCACTCACCCCATCCCCCACCCTTGCCTTGCCCCATCCCCCATCCCTGCCACTGTTCTGCCTGACTCATCTGACCCACCGCTCAGCCCCGCCTTGTCCCTCCCCACACCCCCAACCCTGCTCTGTCCCCCTCATCTGCACATCTCTCAACACTTCCCCTCATTTGCCCCACTCACCTGCCCCATCCCCCCCTTGCTGCTCTGCCCCGGCCCCTTAGCCCCACCCCTGCTTCCCTCCTCCCCGAATCCCCACCTTCCTCCTGCACTCACCTGTCCATCCCACCCCAGACCCAGTGCTTCTCCCCCACTCCCCAACTTGACCTGCCCTTCCAGCCCTGTTCTACTCTGGCCTAGACACTGACAGCTGTCTGGGGCGGGGGTTGAGTGTGGATGACTGGACAGCTGATGGAAGCTTCCCTCTCTGCTCCCCTTATCCATGTTGACTCGGGGTTTGGTGTTTGTGTGCCTAGATCTCGCCAGCCACATAGAAGCCCATATTGCAGCCCAGGAAAAATACTCCACAAACTACCAGAGTGATGGTGACGAGCAGCTGGCCGGTGCCTTCACCTCCTTTGCTGAATTCTCCCGGGAGCTGCTGGCCCCAGTCAAGGGTCTGGTAAGAATTCCTGCCCAAGTGTCCAGGCCTGGGTGCTCCCCCAGCCACAAGGCATATGGCAGGGGTAGAGGGGCCAGCTGGTTTCCTCACCCAGAAATGAAGCCACAGTCGTATGGACAAAAATGCATGTGATGGTGTAATTGTGGACTGGGTTGTTGTAACTAGGGTGACCAGATGTCCTGATTTTAGGGTCTTTTTCTTATTTCTCTATTATCCCCCACTCCCTGTCCCGATTTTTCACATTTGCTGTCTGGTCACCCTAGTTGTTACGCTGCCTGCAGTGCTCAGAGCGTGACTCCCCGCTCACGGCAGGCTGTTAGGACGCAGGGCCTACACCCCACGTTGGTGGGGAGTTCTATACTTGGATATCACCAGTATCAGGTGTAATCCTCAGGCACTACAACAGCCTAACCATGGAGTCAGATACAGTCCCTTTGGCTACTCCCATCTGTCTTGTCACCAAGGTGAGCCTGCCTGTGTGGTAGCTAGTCCCTTACACCAAGAATCACAGCAATATTCAGGCTACTCCGAGTCCCAAAGGGCCAGTCACTTACCCCAGGTCAGTTGCACCTTAGATCTCACGCCAAAGACAATGCTTGTAGCCAGTCCCCTAATAAACTATATACCGATATATTTACTAGGGAAAAGAAACAAGAGTTACTTACAAAGTGAAAGCAGGTAGACAGAGATACACAAATGAGTTCCAATTGTAAGTTCCAAAAAGTAATTAAAGCTTCTATAATTAGCCCTATATGTTCCTTAGGGCTAACCCAGACTAAGCCCCCGGGGTTTCTGCTTATGCCTTGAAAACTTTGTCCCCCAGAGTTCAAGCAGCAGAGAGATCTCGGGTTCCTTTTGTTTGGCAATTTTATCTCCCTCCTGCCACCTGCTGTAAGCTGCACACTCAGTTCAGTTGATGGGAGGAGGCCACTTACCTGGCTTATCTTCATGGGAAGGAGGCAGAACAACAAAATCTGTCGTCTTTTTGCAATGTCCCACAACAGTCCAGCTGATATGGACGGCCCTTTCCTTTTGGGAAAAGGAAAACACTTGTTGGAGGTCAGCTCTTCCTACTAGTCAGTGGCTCTCTCTTGTTTGGTCATTTCCACAGTCATAGAGACTCACAAGACAAAGTGCTCAAATATCACCATCGAATCTGGGATATGATGGTATAGGCGAGTTTGGTGCAGGCAGCTGCGCATGAGCATTCAATAAAGTCTGAGCATGAAACACATTCTTACCATTCTAATGTAACAACGCAGGGGAGCCAGCCTGTGTTTGTCAGGGCTCACTCGAGACTGAGGATGTTTTGATGGGCAGCAGCAGGAGGCAGATTTGTTTTGTCTGTGCCCCCTATGTGGGTTTCATGCCATGTGGGCTTCTGAAGCGAGGTGTGGGGTAGAGCATGTGCAATGCAAAGGGAATGTTGCTGGGGGAGTTGGGGAGCAAGCCCAGGCCAAGCTGGCTGTGTGACTCATCGGCCGGCAATGGTGATTTTGAACAGCGTGTAACTCAACCAAATATGAAGAGATTTCATGAGGTCCCCGAAAGGTCCCTCCTAACGCAAGCCCTGGGGGCGTTAGAACTCTCCACCACAGCTTCAAGAACGGTTTATAATGGAAAGCGGTAGGCAACTGAACCACAAGTGCCATTGCTCTGCCCTGCGATAGTAGAGAGGGACAATAGTTACCTAGCTCCCACCTCTCGGGGAGGTGCCGTACTTACGCCGGCAGGAGAAGCTTTTCTGTTGGTGTTGGCAGCATCTTCACTGAGCGCTACTGTGGCGCGGTACTGTAACGACTTAATCTCCTTTCCTTGCAGTGTTTGTCTTGTTTCAAAAATCCCTTGTATAGCGATAACTGAAAGCGAATGAGGTTTCCTGGCTGGGAATTAGAGCTGGCACGGGACCTCTCCAGTTATGGTTGGCGAAATGTATCCATTTTAGAGGCCTTTGTTTAGTTGCTTATAACTTGGTCAAATTTCATCTTTCAGGCTGGAATTTTCCAGCTCTGGTTTCTGTCTGAGGGATTTTTTCTCTTTAAAATATGAGCAGAATTGGTTTTTGAGACTTAAGGAAGGGAAAAATAGCTCTGAACTGCTCTGGAAGCTGTGTTTGGAGTGGGACAGACATGTGCGTTCCAGAAGGCTGGTGAAAATCCCCTTGGATTTGGTTGTAGGAAAATATTTTCCACCCTGCTCTTTGCCCATGCACACCGGCCTTTCCCTCAACCTCCCACTACCTTCACAATGTGAGGAACCAGCAAAGGAGTCTCAGCTCCTGTCCCACATGCCTAAGGGTGTGTGGGACGAGGCAGGGTTCGTCCTGACAACTCCACACCCTGCCTGCCCCAGGTGCCGGGGGGAGGTTGCTGTGTTTGTCCTCCAGGTGCAGAATCAGGGCCCAAGGGAAAAGGTGGCATTCAACAGAGTCCGTATCCCCAAGGAGCCACTGTCCAGGATGAGAGCACTGAGGGGGATCCGTCTGCAGGCTGCAAAGTGGGTGCGACCTGCTGCCTGGCTTTGTGCTGGAGGCATTTGGCATTCAGAGTCTCTCTCCTTTCTTTCCAGTTGCAGAGCTTGTCTCACAACATTAACTTTTCCCTGGACTCGCTGGTAAAGAGAGACTTAAAAGAGCTCAAAGGGGTGAGTAACTGCTGAGCAGGCCTGTCAGGATGGCCCCTGGGAGAGGCCACTAGCAGCAGGCAGTGCGAAGAGCTGGGTTCTGGGGGAGCAGCTGGGCCCAGCCGCGCTCCTGAGCCCTCCGGAAAACTCTGTCTCTCGGGCCCTGGCACGCAGCCACCTGCCGCTGCTGCTCTCCGGCCTGCCCCAGCCTCTGAGCAGGATGCAGGCATAGATATGATTGACAGCAGGGCAAAGTCCCCCCCCACCTCTTCACTCCTCCCCCTTCTCTGACGCAGTTTGCCTACAGCCCTTTGGCTGAACCGAGGGGTGTCATGGGAGTTCCCAGGGAACAAAATACCTTGTTTACCCCCAAATACTTAATAGCTTCTCATTACATCATCGCATAAGCACCCCCATGGCCTCCCAACCAGCTCCCTCACCGGGTGAAAGTGCACTCCCCTGCACTGTGTGCATGGCCCCCCAAAAAGTCCCAGCCCCCCAGCCAGCCCCCAAGCGAGTGCATGTCCCCAGGGCCTCCCAGGGAGATCCTGTTGAGTGCATGTCCCCAGGGCCTCCCAGGGAGATCCTGTTCAGTGCATGTCCCCAGGGTTGCCAGGCCTCCTGGTTTTGTTGGCAGTCTCCTGGAATCAGGCTCTGTCTCCCATAGGCTACACAAGCCAAACTGGGAGATTTCAGACCAGCAGCGCAGCGGGGCTAAGGCAGGCTCCTTGCCTGCCCTGATCCCATGCTGCTCCCAAAAGCCACCAGCATGTCTCTGCAGCCCCTGGGAGGGGGCCAGGAACTCTTTGCACACTGCCCCACCCCGAGCACCAACTCCACAGCTCCTATTGGCCAGGAACTGCAGGGGTGGTTCCTGCAGACAGGGGCAGTGCATGGAGACCTCTGCCCCACTGGGGGCCACAGAGACGTGCTGGTTGCTTTCAGGAGCTGCCTGGGGTCAGGGCAGGCAGGGAGCCTGCCTTAGCTCCGCTGCACTGCCGCCTGGGAGCCACACGAGGTAAGAGTTGCCCAGTCGTAACCTGTACACCTCACCTCCTCCCACAGTGCCACCCCCTGCCTCAGCCCTGAGCCCCATCCAGCACCCAAACTCCTTCCCAGAGCCCACACCCCTCACCCCCTCCTGCACCCCAACCCTCTGCCCCAGTCCTGAGCCCCCTCCCACACCCAAACTCCTTCCCAGAGCCCACATCCCTCACCCCCTCCCACACCTCAATCCTCTGCCCCAGTCCTGAGTCCCTCCCACACCCAAACTACCTCCCAGGGCCCACATCCCTCACCCCCTCCCACACCCCAATCCTCTGCCCCAGTCCTGAGCCCCTTCCAGCACCCAAACTCCCTCCCAGAGCCTGCACCCCAAACCACTGACCCAGCCCACTGAAAGTGGGTGAGGGTGGGAGAGAGAGAGAAATAGAGGCTGGGGGAATAAAGAGCAGGGCATGGCCTTGCAGAAGAGGCGGTGGAGGAGCAGGGCAAGGGTGTTTGGGTTTGTGTGATTAGACAGTTGGCAACCCTAGTGTCCCCATGGTCCCTCAGGAAGCCCCCAGGTGAGTGTGTGTCCCTCATGATCTCCCAGGGAGCCCCCAAGTCAGTGCGTGTCCCCCATGGCCCCACAGGAAGCCCCCAGGTGAGTGCATGTTCCCCATGATTTTCCAGGGAGCCCCCAGGTGAGTGTGTGTCCCCTATGATCTCCCAGGGAGCCCCCAGGTGAATGGGTGTTCCCCATGGCCTCCTGGGGCACTCCCAGATGAGTGGGTGTTCCCCCTGGCCTCCTGGGGCACCCCAGGTGAGTGGGTGTCCCTTCGTTGCCTCCCAAGTAGCTCCCAGGTGAGTGCATCTCCCATGGCCTCCCAGCAAGCCTCCCTGTGAGTGCATGGCACTCATGGTCTCTCTGTGGGGCATCCCTGGGTGAGGATGCACCTCCTGTGACCTCCCAACGGGGTCTCTTCTGGGATGAGTGTGCACCACCCATGGCCTCCCAGAAAACTCCTGTTCCCTCCCCAGTCAAATCTGGACCTTCCCCAGGCAAATGTACACACAGTGACCTCTCAGTGGGTACCCCTTTGGCGTGAGTGTACGGCCCCTGTGGCTTCCTTGCCCGCCCACCCTTGGTCTCTAACATGTGCTCACCCAGGAAGCTCACCCCACTCTGTGTTTGTGTGTGCACATGGTGGCTATGGGTGTGTGTGTACATGTGTGTTGCTGGGTGTGTGTGGCTCTCCTACCTCCATAGATTCCAAGGCCAGAAGGGCCCATTGTGATCATCTAGTTTGACCTCCCGTATAACACAGGCTGGAGAACCTCCCTGAATCAATTCCTCTTTGAACCAGAGCTGAACTTTTAGAAAAACATCCAATTTTAGTTTAAAAATTGCCAGTGGTAAAGAATCCACCATGACCCTTGGTACATGGGTAGATGCATGGGTGTGTAAGTGTGTGTTGCTTTCAGGTGTGCTTCTTTGTATTGATATCTGTGTGTGCACATGGCCATTATTAGCTGAAGATGGTAAAATTGTTAACAATGCAGAAGAGGTAGATGTGTTCAATCAATACTTCTGTTCTGGATCTGGAAAGAAGCAGGATGATGTGTTTGTATCACATAAGGATGAAGAAATACCTTCCAAGTCCATTAGTAACTGAGGGCGTTAACACCAGCTGCTCGGGATAACTATTGCACCCAAAAGGCCTAAAAGTGTTGGCCGAGGAACTCTCTGGCTCATTGGTGTTAATTTTTAATAACTCTTGTGTATGTAAAAACCTTCTGTGACGGGCCATGGCTGAAGTTTGTTCAGGCTCCAGGATCTTGATACACCTCTGGGAATCAATCCGGAGGCTGAGACTGCCCTCGTGGCAATCCCGGGGGAGGCCAGAAAGAGGCACTTGCTAGGGTCAGGGACAGAATGTTAGTAGCTGTGGGATACTGGTCCAACTAAGCAACATTTCAGCCCAGACTGCACTGAGAGCAGGGAAACTAGACACTGCTAATAGATGGTAGGTTTCAAAACTCTTCAGGGGAAGGGAGACTGAGGCACAGCTGAACGGTGATGTGTCAGAGCTCCCCTGGAATGGGGGTGACTCTGGATAGTAAAGAGCGCTGCCAAATAATGATTCTTGGCAGAGTGTGGGAAAAGCCTTAGAGAGGTGTGAAGCAACCGCTGGGTGGAGTCTTGAGGTTAAGGATGAAGAAAGTTGCCCCTTAATCTATGGTTTCACATTGGTCAGTGGAGATGTAATTAAACCTGAGAGGGCTGGGGGAAGCAAACACACTTCAACTCGCCCCAGGGGAATGTGACATTGGGAATTGACCTAGAATATTGTCATGATACTGTGTTTTGGGGTGGGGATTGGAACCGTTTGTTGACTGACCGTATGACGTTTAAATTAATAAGTAGTAAAGCAGATGCACTGTTGAAAGGGGGCGGATAGACAGAACACCACTGAGTACTTGTCATGTACCCTGCTCTGCTCCTTTCTGAAAGGGGGAGAAAAGTGATGAATTGGGGGCACTGTCTTGGAGCTGACGGCCCTGTGGGCATATGAGGGAGGCTCCAGATGTTAGTCCCACGCCCAGCTGATTGCCAACAAGCGATGTAAGTAACACAGCATCTACGTGGACACTGTGTCGCCCTAACTACATCGACTTAAGCACTGGCCTTTTGCGGAGGTGCAGTTAAGTTGGTGTAGCAGGCAACTTCCGTCGGTGGGAGCCCCACTGCAGTGTGGATAATGCCTTACGCTGACCTAACTCTGGAGTGTTGACCAGGCCTAAGTATAAAGAGCGACCGGTTGCTATATTGAATATTGAACGTGCGTTGACTGCTTCACAACTGCTGACTGCCCCTGAAAGAGCTGAAATGTAAACCAGAAGCTTCCTGCTGTTGGTTGGAGCTCTAGCAGAGGGGTGCCTGAAGGGTCAGCGCTGCCCCCAGGGGGGCTAGGTGGCTGGACAGCAGGTTCCAACAGATGTGGTTGCCAGCTAGAAAATCTGCAATCTGAGAGTGTGATTAGGGACCCCGAGATTCAGGCAGTGGCTGGGCTCCATTCAGACTCCAGGAGCTTGGAACCTCCTGGAAATCCACAGCATAGCTTGGATTCCCCTTGCAGCAATCCTAGTGGGAAGCCAGTGTAACCCTTCTGCCCATCAGAGTTGGCAGCAACAAGGGCCGGGTTCAGTATCCAGGGGTTCCATTCCAATAGCACAATACAAAAACCGGCTTGAGCCCCCACCCAGTGACCTGGGACAACCATATACCACCCCTCTGGGCGTCTGTAAGAGACAATACTTCCCCTCTCACAAGCACAGAGTCTGAGTGTACCAAAACCTTTTAATAACAGGGAGAAACAACATGGCATTATACTGGGGAAACACCACAAACAAGGTTAATAAACCAAACCATGAACCAGAAGCCCCCTCCCAGCAAATAGGCCGTGGCCTTCCCTTTGGCTCTTGAGTTCCACAACCCCAAAAAGTCACTCAATAGTCCCAAAGTCCAGCAGCCCAAGAGTCTCTGTTCTGGGTCAGTGCAGAGCTCAAAAGTCAATTGGCAGAGTCTTACCTCCCAGCCTGGGTGGAAATGGAGGGTAGGGCACGGGGCACCTTATGTGGTCCGAGGCCGACTGCGCCGCCTCTCTGTGGGGTTCCGCCGCCGCCCTCATCGCAATCCGCTCTGCTCTGCTCGCCGACACTCGAACTGCTCTGCAGCGCCAGTCACTCCGCTAGCCGTCCTGCTAGCAGACACACGGACAGCTCTGCCGTGCCAGTCACTCAACTAGCAGCACAAACGGCTCCTCTAGTCGACACACGGACTGCTCTGCTGTGCCAGCCACTCCGCCAGCCACACAAACTGCACCCAGGAACCGCTCGGCTGAGTCCGCTGCCAGTTGCACAAACTGCACCCAGGAACCGCTCGGCTGACTCCGCTGCCAGTCCAACAAACTGCACCCAGGAACCGCTCAGCTGAGTCCCCTGCTTTGCTCCGCTAGCTACCCAAATTGCTTGGTACCACCAACATGCCTTTAGGCCCACCCCCCCTTTAACACAGTGCTCAGTGGTTTCAGCTCTTAGTGGGGGGGGGGGGTGCCCAGTACGTTAGCACTGGTACACCAGCAGACTGGAACTGAATTCAGCTTAGTAGGCTGAACCAAGATTCTTAAGGGAATCAAAATCAGCTCTAACATTCCACAGTGGAAAGAAACAAACTGAAGAACTCTTAAACAAGTCCCTCACCATAAGATATAGAGACCTGCTCATAACCTCTCTCAAGCTCAGAGTTTTCTGAAACGCATGGCCCTTGCCCAGTGAGTGCTACCTAGATGATGGCGAGTCCCTCCATCATAACAAGAGCCAAGTATGTGTCCATAGTCCTTCATTCACCAAATCAGGGTAACATCACTTTATATTTCCTGCCCCAATAACATAGAAACTGGGGCTCCCACATCAGCCGAAGTGGCCATGTGGGCTGCTGTGGGCTCAGGCTAGGCGCAGTGGGTGTGTCTATGCAAATGAATCAGCCCCAAAGTTATTTTCCAAAACTCACTTGCAATTCCCATAGTTCGCCACCAGATGTCAGAATGTATCTCATTCCTGACACTGCTTACACCAGGAAGGAGTTGGATCTGTGACACCTTCCTGGAGAAAAAATACCAGGTATTAAAGGGCTCTTTAGTCTAGGGAAGAGAGGCAGAACAAGAACCAACAGCTACATGCAGAAGCCAAATAAATTAAAATGAGAAATAAGGCCCAATTTGTAACCATGACAGTGATTAACCATTGGAACAAACTCCGAAGGGAAGAGGTGGATTCTCCATCTCTTCGTGCCTTCAGATCCAGACTGGCTGCCTTTCCAGAAGATGCTTTAACCAAACACAAATGTCTGGGCTCCTTGTGGAGGTAATGGGGTGAAACTGAATATCCCGTGCTAGCCAGGAGGTCGGCTTGGATGATCTAATGGTCCCGTCTGGCTATAAAATCTATGTGTCTGTGTATCCTTGTGTGTACACGTGTGTGAACATGTGTGTGTGTGTGGCTCTGTTCTGTGTATACATGTGTGGGTCTGTGTGTGTATGCGTTGGGGAGGGTGTTCCTGTTTTAGCGATGTGCAGTGAGATGACACAGATTCTCCAGCTGGTTAGTGCAACAATTTCACACCAGCAGCATGTAGGGGAGGGGAGGTAGCTGTAGAGAGCACTCTGCTGTCCCCCGCACCGCTCCCAGCCCCTACAGATTCAGAATGATGTGTCCATAGGATACCACACACCAAGCTGACTTACTAGCTGTGCCACAGATGTGGCCATAACAAACAGGCTGGAGTGCACCTTTGGGCCCTGACTAGGCCGGCTAGTGGTGTGGTGTGCGTAGAAAGTTCTGCCATGCTGGGAGTAAGGAACAGGGAGCGTATTGTATAGGCCCGTTGTCACTAAGCACTTACCCATCTCTTACCAGGACTTCAAAAAGCCTTTTGACAAAGCCTGGAAAGACTATGAGAATAAACTGTAAGTTGACCTGCCCCCTGTCCTCTTTATTCAGGCTCACTGGGAGCCAATTCTAATACAGCCTGGCCCATGGGAGCCTTTCAGGGTGTTTTCTCCCTTTCTTCAAGCGCAAAGATTGAGAAGGAGAAGCGGGAGCTGGCAAAGCAGCACGGGCTAGTGCGGAGCGAGGTGGTGGGAGGGGAGATCGCTGAGGAGATGGAGAAGGAGCGCAGGATGTTCCAGTTAAACATGTGTGAGGTAAGTGGGGGTGGGAGGGAGCAGCAGCATCACAAGCACCAAGAGCAGACATGGGCAAACTACGGCGCACGGGCCACATGTGGCCCTCCGGCCATTTATATCTGGCCCGCGAGCTTGGGCCGGGGGGCTGGGCTGAGCGTGTCTTGCCGCAGGGCTCCGTGCCCTGAGCCAGGGTGCCTGGCCAATCACGGCAAGCCGCGGGGTCCCAGGGTGCCAGGCCGAGCACAGCAAGACGCGCGGCCGGGCAGAGCGCTGCGAGCCACAGGCCCCCACACCCAGCTGAGCAGGTAAGCCAGTTGGTGGGGGGGGCCGGGGGTGGTGGTTAGGGTGTGGGGGATCTCGCGGGGGGCAGTCAGGGAACAGATAGCAGGGGGGCTATATAGGGGGTTGGGTCCTGGAGGGCAATTAGAGTGTGGGGGGGTCTCTGGAGGGGGCGATCAGGGGACAAGGAAGGGTGGGGTTGGACGGGTCAGGGTTCTGAGGGGAGTAGTCAGGGGGTGGGAAGTGAGTGGGGGTGGGATAGGGGGCGGGACCTTCCCTACCCAGCCCTCTGCACAATTTTGAAGCCCAGTGTGGCCCTCGGGCCAGAAAGTTTGCCCACTCCGACCTAGAGCAATGACCCTTTCCACTGAGCAGCACTGGCCTCTTCTCTGCAACTCCCACCTGATGTCAACTTGGCAGTTTCGGCCATGGGCCATGGGGGGAAATGTGCAGAATGGCGAGGGGATGGCAAGGGGAAACTCTTGAACAGGAAAACCCCTAATTCTCACATTGTCGTGGCTGCTTTTCAGCTTCTTGTGTGGCACGGAGATGTTTCTACTGTTCATTTTTCACCAGATGCCTTGTCTCCTGTAGTCTGACACTTGTTGAATTTACAGAAATTACAACTGTGCCCATCCCCTCTCCCTTCCCCAGGCCCATGGACAACAGATGGAAGAGGCTAGAGCAGGAGTGGGCAAACTTTTTGGCTCCCTATCTAAGCCCCCTGCTCCTTGTCTCCTGACTGCCCCTTCCAGAGACCTTCCCCACCCCCTAATCACCCCCCAGAACCCCACTCCCATCCAACTCCCCTGCTTCCTATCCCCTGACTGCCCTGACCCCTAGCCACACCCTCGCTCCCTGGTAGGCCCACGGGGACTCCCACACGCCATCCAATCCCCCTGTTCCCCATCCCTTGGCCGCTCCCTGAGACCCTCTGCCCCTTATCCAACCCCTGCTCCAGCCCTCTTACCGCGCCGCGTGTCTGCCCCAGACACACTGTCGTGCAGCCCCGCCCTCAGAGCGCTGCTCGTGCGGTGCGGGGGGGAAACAGTGTGGGAGGGGCCAGAGCAAAGTACAGGAGGTGGTTTGGTGTGAGGGCTCCGGGAGGTAGTTTGGGTATGGGAGGTGGGTCAGAACTGGGGCAGAGGGTTGGGGTGCAGGAAGGGGTGTGGGCTCTGGGCAGCACTGCTTACCTCAGGCAGCTCCTGGGAAGTGGCTGGCATGTTCCTCCAGCTCAGGAGTGGCCAGATGGCTCTGTGTGCCAGCCCTGCCAGCAGGCGCCACCCCCACAGCTCCCATTGGCTGCGGTTCCCAGCCAATGGGTGCTGTGGAGCTGGTGCTTGACGCGGCAGTAGCGCATGAAATCACTGTGGCCACCCCCAAGCTGGAGGGACATGCCGGCTGCTTCCCACTAGCCACGCTGCGGAGCTGGGCAAGGAGTCTGCCACCCCCGCTGCGCCACAAACCAGATTTTTAATGGCCCGGTCAGCAGAGCTGACCGGAGTCGCCAGGTTGAAAACCAGACTCCTGACAACCCTGCTGGGTCCCTCAGGCACTGGTGATGTCCCAGGCCCCCAGATGGCTACCTCAGCATTGCTATGAGCACTCTTCTCCTCTGCTGATTTGACTTCTAGCTCCCTCCTACCCCTTCCTCACACAGTCTGACTCCCAAGTGCCCCCCCAGGGCCTTTCCCCCCCCCCCCGGGGGTTCTTTTTCCCCCCCCCCCCCCGCCCTATAATACTTATAAGAAACAGAAATAAACTAAGCTGACCCTTTCTCCTCTTCCCCCTCCCAAAAAAAATGAAAGAGAAAAGAACTGAACTGAAACACCACCACCGCCCCCAGTCCCGGAGTGAAGAGAAATCCCAGCCCTGCCATACTGTTTGCTGCCCAGCACTCAGCTCCTGTCTTCTAGCCCTGCCCCTCCTGGGGTTGATCTGTCTCTCTTCCTGGTCTCATTTCAACTGTTGGATTCATGTGCGGGGAGCTGGGTGGAGGTGGTGACCTGTGCAGTACTGGAGATCAGACTTGTGTGGTTCCTTCTGGCCCTATACTCAGTGACTCTCCTTTTTCGTGTGGGCTGTACGCTCCTCAGGGCTCGGCCTGTTTCCTGCTGCCACAGTGCACATAATACATTATGAAGGCTGGAAAGCTGGTCAGGATTGTTAAAGTTACTTAGCTGTCATTGACCTCGTCTCTTGAAACACTGTTTCTGCTGAAACTTTCCAAAATTATTGAGCCTGAGGCTTGAACAAATCCAGCCCAACGCGTTAAAGTTTGGCATCATTATAAGCAATTAAACCCAGAGCGTGTCAAGTGACTTCCATACAGTAGTTGGTACCATTAGAAAAGAAAAAGCTTGAATCCCTGCTGGACTGGACGGGATTCAAACCAGCCACGCAGAGGCAAACAGGCCTGTAGCAACACCCTCAATCATCCATTCCCTCATAAGAATGACCAGGAAAGGGAGGGGGAGGCTGCTTTCTGGAAAGATGAGTTTATTAACTCACGTTCCAGCCACTTTGGAGCTCACGCAGGCTGGGTCTCCCCTCTCTGCACACAGGCAAAATCTCCCACGCCCTCCTAATCCCAAACACACCCTCAACCACACTCTAGTTTTAAAGGGCCAGCTCCCATTAGCTAAACGCAAGCCCTGAAAATGCACCAGTAAAAGAAATTAGCACAGCATGCACATTCACTTCTAATTACAAGGTTCTGCAATGTAAAGTCATCCCAGTAGTTACTTCAGGGTCCTTCCACTAATTGTTACACATACATATTTGAGCCTTCAACACAGACCACTTCCACATTCACTACAGGTGTAACTGAGGCTTGTATGTTGTTCTCTGTGTTGGACCGTCCATACAGAGAGCCACAACGCACACATGGGCAGTGAGTTACACAAATATTTGTGAGACAGTGGAACAATGGGCATCAGGATTCTTGTTTTCTATTTCTAGCTCTGACAATCGATTGTGGTGTAGTGGTTACAGACTGGGTAGCTAAATGTAACACCACCTGTGTGGGTCATCTCTGGGGTAGGAGGCCATGACCTTTGGATGTAAATACCTGATTCACTGACACTGGAGCTTAAGAACCAGCCCTGTTCAGTATGGAAGTGTAGCAGAGTCATAACATTATAGATAGTCAAGCCACACTGTATTAGCGTGGGATACACAGAAACCTAGTTTGACATGCATATTCTCATAGACTCATAGACTTTAAGGTCAGAAGGGACCTTTATGATCATCTAGTCTGACCTTCTGCACAATGCAGGCCACAGAATTTTACCCACCCACTCCTGCAATATACCTCTCACCTATATCTGAGCTATTGAAGTCCTCAAATCTTGGTTTAAGGACTTCAAAGCACAGAGAATCCTCCAGCAAGTGACCCATGCCCCCTGCTGCAGAGGAAGGCGAAAAACCTCCAGGGCCTCTGCCAATTTGCCCTGGAGGAAAATTCCTTCCTGATCCTAAATATGGCGATCAGCTGAACCCTGAGCATGTGGGCAAGACTCACCAGCCAGACAACCAGGAAACAATTTTCTGTAGTATCTTAGATCCCATCCCCTCCAATTTTCCATCATATACCACTCTATTACCATAGTCAAAGATCAATTGCCAAAATTATGTTTTCCCATCACACCATCTCTTCCATAAACTTACCAAACTTTGTCTTGAAGCCAGATAGGTCTTTTGCCCCCACTGCTTCCCTTGGAAGGCTATTCCTGAATTTCACTCCTCTGATGGTTAGAAATCTTCGTCTAATTTCGAGTCTAAACTTCCTGTTGACCAGTTTATATCCATTTGTTCTTGTGGCCACATTAGTACTGAACTTAAATAATTCCTCTCCCTCCATGGTATTTATCCCTCTCATATATTTATAGAGAGTAATCATATCTCCCCTCAGCCTTCTCCTGGATAGGCTATACAAGCCCAGCTCCCTGAGTCTCCCCTCATAAGACAGGTTTTCCATTTCTCGGATCATCCTAGTAGCCCTTCTCTGCACCTGTTCTAGTTTAAATTCATCCTTCTTAAACATGGGAGACCAGAACTGCACACACTATTCCAGATGAGGTCTCACCAGTGCCTTATATAATGGCACTAATACCTCCTTATCTCTACTAGAAATACCTTGCCTAATGCAACCCAAGACCGCATTAGCTTTTTTCATGGCCACATCACATTGGCGGCTCATAGTCATCTTGTGATCAACTAATACTCCAAGGTCCTTCTCCTCCTCTGTTACTTCCAATTGATGCGTCCCCAGTTTATAACTAAAATTATTGTTATTAATCCCTAAGTGACCTTACACTTCTCACTATTAAATTTCATCCTATTCCTGTTACTCTAGTTTACAAGGTCATCCAGGTCTTCCTGTATGATATCCCAGTCCTTCTCTGAATTGGCAATACCCCCCAGCTTTGTGTCGTCTGCAAACTTTATTAATATATTCCCACTTTTTGTGACTAGGTCAGTAATAAAAAGATTAAATAATATTGGTCCCCAAACCAATCCCTGAGGAACTCCACTGGTAACCTCCCTCCAGCCTGACAGTTCACCCTTCAGTATGACCGTTTGTTGTCTCCCCTTTAACCAGTTCCTTATCCACCTTTCAATTTTCATATTGATCCCCATCTTTTCCAATTTAAATAATAATTCCCCATGTGACACCGTATCAAACACCTTACTGAAATCTAGGTAAATTAGATCCACTGCATTTCCTTTATCTAAAAAATCTGTTACTTTTTCAAAGAAGGAGGTCAGGTTGGTTTGGCATGATCTACCTTTAGTAAAACCATGTTGTATTTTGTCCCATTTGCCATTGACCTCAATGTCCTTAACTACTTTCTCCTTCAAATTTTTTCCAAGACGTTGCATACTACGTCAAACTAACAGGCCTGTAGTTACCTGAGTCACCTTTTTTCCCTTTCTTAAAAATAGGAACTATATTAGTAATTCTCCAGTCATATGGTACAACCCCCGAGTTTACAGATTCATTAAAAATTCTTGCTAATGGGCTTGCAATTTCATATGCCAGTTCCTTTAATATTCTTGGATGAAGATTATCTGAGCCGCCTGATTTAGTCCCATTAAGCTGTTCGAGTTTGGTTTTTACCGAGGATATGGTAATATTTACCTCCATAGTCTCATTTCTGTTTGCCATGCTACCTTTATCCCTAAGATCCTCATTAGCCCCATTAAAGATGGAAGCAAAGTATTTGTTTAGATATTGGGCCATGCCTAAATTATCTTTAACTTCCACTCCATCCTCAGTTTTTAGCGGACCTACTTCTTCTCTCTTTGTTTTCTTCTTATTTATATGACTATAGAACCTTTTACTATTGGTTTTAATTCCCTTTGCAAGGTCCAAATCTACTTGACTTTTAGCCTTTATCACTTTATCTCTACATGTTCTGACCTCAATAAGGTAGCTTTCCTTGCTGATCCCTCTCATCTTCCACTCCCTGTATGCTTTCTGCATTTTCTTAATCACCTCTCCAAGACGCTTGCTCATCCAACTTGGTCTACAACTGCTGCCTATGATTTTTTTCCCCTTTCTTGGGATGCAGGCTTCTGATAGCTTCTGCAACTTTGTTTTAAAGTAATCCCAAGCTGCCTCCACCTTTAGGTCCACAAGTTCTTCAGCCCAATCCACTTCCCTACCTAATGTCCTTAATTTTTTAAAGTTAGCCCTTTTGAAATCAAAAACCCTAGTCGCAGATCTATTTTTGTTCACCCCTCCATTCAATTTGAACTGAATTAGTTCATGATCACTAGACCCAAGGTTGTCCCCTACAACCATTTCTTCTATGAGATCTTCACCACTCACCAAAACCAAATCCAAAATGGCATCCCCTCTTGTTGGCTTATTAACTACTTGATGAAGGAATCCATCAGCTATTGCATCTAGGAAAGGCTGAGCTCTATTATTATTACTAGCACTTATCCTCCAGTCTATATCCGGGAAGTTAAAGTCTCCCATGATCACGCAGTTCCCATTAGTACTTACTTCTTTAAAAACATTAAAGAGGTCTCTATCCATATCCAAATTAGAGCCCGGTGGTCTATAACACACTCCAAGCACTATCCCGGGGGAGGCTTTAGTAGTTTTCTTCCCCAATATGATTTTTGCCCAGACAGACTCAGTCTTCTCTCTTCCATCACTTCTTATTTCTTTACAATCTACCTCATCATTTATATATAATGCTACTCCACCCCCTTTACCTTTGTTTCTGTCTTTCCTAAAGAGGACGTACCCTTCAATACCTATTCTCCAGTCATGACTACTATTCCACCATGTTTCTGTTATCCCTATAATATCTGGTTTCACTTCCTGCATCAGTAGCTCTAATTCCTCCATTTTGTTACCTAGGCTCCTCGCATTGGTGTATAAACGTCTTAATTTTTGCTGTTTGCCCTCACTCACATTCTTTACCCGATTAGGCCTGGACATTCTACCACCAGTATGACCTATTAGGCTGGTATCCATACTGCCCTTCTTCCATATGTCCTTTTCCCTACCCATAGCTATATCCTCTCTCACTTCTTTTTCTTTCCTCTGTGTTAAAATTCTGAGGTGTGGCAAAGTGAATAAGACTTGGCCTTCTAGTATGAGCCCTGGGTTAGCATTAAATGACCTCACTCCCAGTAATTAGTGAATTTGTATGGAAGGTCGGCTCACAGTAAGAGCTGTGAAGAGCACAGATGTGTTAACAGGGGCTAGTGGACTAGGAGGGGCTAGTCTCCAGGCTTACAAGTCAGTGCACCATCTACTAGGCTACACAACACAGTGTTAGGCAGTCTTTGCTGGTCTCTGGCTTGCTTCCCAGGAAGTCTGTTGCTAGCACAAAATGGCAAGACTGCAGTAGCGGGGGCCAAAATCACATTATTCACAAGTGATGGCAACACGGAGGGTGATAAGTAAACAATGCAGAACCCAGCAAGTAACAAGAACCAACTCCTGGGTGTGTTTTCCCCTCAGTATCTGATCAAAGTGAATGAGATTCGAACCAAGAAAGGAGTGGACTTGCTGCAGAACCACATCAAGCATTGCAATGCACAGTTCAAGTAAGAGTGGTCGGTCATCTTTATTCCCTATCCTCCCTTTCTTTGCCAGGTCCCCAGTTTAATTGAGGAGACCCAGGCAGTGAACAAATATCCTGCAGTCACACTCCATCTCTGTGGCGACATGCTCAGCTTCCTCTCCTTCTGGAGATGGTGTAGATGTAGGACTCTACGGCTGTGTTTGTCCTGCAAGTTACAGTACGTGGTACTTGGTTTTGACAGTACAAAACAAAAGCAGTTAGAGTGCTGGCTTCCCACTCCTCGGTTTCTTGTCACTGGTTATGAGGAGAATCTGGGGTTCCTGAGAATAAGGGATGTGAGGCCAGGACTGTTGGCCCCAAAGGGTTAATAATGACACCACAAAGCAAAGGCTCTAAGGACTGCAATGCACAGCGGCAGGCTGTTTACATGCAGCGCTGTCAGTGCCAGGAGCTTTAATTCAAACCGTTCTCTCACATTCACTTCTCCTGTTAGTTTTTTCCAGGAATGTTTAAGGGCAACAGAGAAGCTTAAGCAGCTTATAGAGAAGCTCACCCCTGAGCTACAAAGCGTGAGTATTCATCATAATGCCAGCTCACCGGAGACCCAGGCAAGGGAGGGGTGGGCCCTGGATCAAGAATTCCTGCCCCATAAAGTCTCTTTTTACCACTAAGGAGGCTTCCCATATGTCCAGTGTTCTGGGTCATGGCCTCAGTTTTGGTATGCCAATCTGTCTGGGTGGATTTTTAAAATATTAGCAATTGTCCAGGATTCCCCCAGCCCCATGTGGGGGGCTGACAGCTGGGGCTGCAACCTCCCTGCCAAATACCCCAACCCCTTTCCCCTTCCCTTTCCCCCCCCCCCCCCCCCCCCAAGAGCCCACTCCTCCCCTCTCCAGCAGTATCCTCCTTTTGGGAACCTGAAATATGTTAGTCCTATTCCTAAGGAAGTAGAGAAGATTTATGCTAAGTGGAAAGTTCTCAGGGGTTGATAGCTAGGATAAGTAGATAAAGCTCATGAAAAGATCTGAGGATGCTACTATGCACTCCATGATCCTATCACCTTTTTAAAGTGCTGCTTTTGTTCTCTTTGATGAGGATGAGGATGGAATCCTCATTTGGGTGGAGTGATCTGTAGTGCTGAGCCCTCAGTAACACTGCAGGTAATTTTGGAGTCTTCCTTTCATGCTTTCTTCACAGTAATTTTGAGTTTAATAGATGTACAGCAGGCTGGTTTTGGTATTTTGCATGGAGACTGACTTCATCAGCCCTAGGTGGGTTCTCCAGAAAAGGCTCAGTGCCAGTTCTTTTAACACTCTTAGTCTCTCTACATTTGTAGCACATTAATACAAACAACATTAAAAAAACACAATCAGTAACTTGAGGACTTGAGAACAAGGCATAATACACAGCTCTTGCAGTGTCCCTAAATACTATAAACACACAAACCCTTCAGCTATGCGTCTGCCCTATAGGCACATTGAAAATTAAGTGTTGTTTTCTGGCAAACTGAACTTTTGATCCTGTTGACTGTTTTCATTACTGACTCATCTCAAGAGTGACCATATTGAGCTTCAGACTTCTGGATAGTCAGCGCGTGGTTCAGAAACATAAACAGCTGTTGTCATGATGGCATGTCCTGAGCAAAGATTGTTTATATAATGCAGCCAAACCATAGCCACTGTGCATCCACCGGGCTCCATTTGTCCAGGTTGAGGAGCGCTGAGAAAACACTGCTGTTCTCTCTACCTGCAGATAGAGCTGCTCTGGTGCAGATGGGCTTTGGGAGACGCTTGTATGTGCAGTGGTACTGATGGGAGTGGACGGGGGAGGGGGAACCTCAGCCTGGCCTGTGTTTTCACTATGGTGCTTCCCACAGGAATGGGGATTGTTATGTAGTATGGGAGGGAAATGCCTGTCTTGCCTAAGAGAATGAGTGGGATGTACAGACAGAGGCAAGGCGAAATCCAGCCCCCCTGCTTGAGCGAATCACTGTGGTGTGATGCCTTTCAGATGAAGGTCAGGCAGGATGAGGAGAAGCAGCAGCTGTGCTCCCTCCGGGATCACCTGAAAACAGCATTGCAACTGGAGCAGAAAGAGGTAAAGCATGTCCCCCTTCCTAGGCTCTGCCATTACAGCTGCCTGGTGGAGTATTCCTGGGGACCAGCCAATCAGAGCAGTCACTTCGGTCCAATACTGTGTGTTGCACTGCATCCCTGGAGCTCATATGGGGAACAGTGAACATGCAGGGTTGCAAGTCCATCTTGTTCCTGGCTAGGGGAACTAAGGGGACAAAGGGAAGCAGCTCTCCTTGCTCAGATCCAGGGGGGCCAGGGAGATGGTGAGAGCTCTGCTCTATCCATGGCCCTGCAGAATTCTCCTTTGTGGGCTGTGGATTGGATGTTGTGAGTGAATTCATGTGCGTGGAAGATGCTGGAGTTGCAGCATGGGGGACTGGAGCCTGCTCTTCCCAGAGCAGCTGGGGAATGGAAAGTGGAGGGCGTGTCTCCTTCACGCCCCTTGTCCTGGCTATACACTCCTCCTGTCCCACGGGGACCCAGCTGCTGGAGATGCCTGGCTGTCCCAGTGGAGTAGGTTGAGGCTGAGGTGTTGTCATGGTTTTTGCCTATTGAGCTTTCTGACAGCCTCCCTCTCCGAGGCAGCCCTGTGTTGAGGGCCTAACCCGGCGCGGCCCGTCCTGACAGCCTCCCCTGCAGCCCGGATGGTGCCCCATTTGCAGGCTCTCTGGGGATTGTGCACCTGCCAACAGGCAGTGCAGTCTGAGGCATGCAGCATCCCCAGCTGGGCCTTGCCAGACTGCCCTAGCTGTGGGGAGTGGGGACTTCAGAGAGAGGGGATGAGCCCAGAGGGAGCAGCAGGTTCCCCTCTGGTACCTGCCAGAGGCTGTGGGAAGACAAAGAGATGAGGGAGATCAGGGATATTGGAATTGGGGGAGGAGCCCTCCAACACTCCTCTGATAAGACCCCCAATCTATTCCCCTCAGCTTAAGCACCCCCCAGATGACAGGAGCTCAAACCTGACCACTCACAGGCCCAGCATGCTGGCAGCCTCCTCAGGGCTTACTCTGTCACCGGCCTCTCTGCTGCCGCTGCAGCAAGGGGCCTCTTCTGGTGGTGGCTGTGTGACGTGGTCATGTCCCCTCCCACACACACCTCCTTTCAGCCAGGCCACGGAGAGCAGCTAGGCAGGAATGGGTTCAGGTACTGCCCTGCAGCAGTTTGCAACCAGGACCGGACTCCCTCTCCCTTCCCATGCCCAGCTTGGGCATGGAGCAATGCTGTGGAGTGGACTGAGGGATCTGTGGATTTTTGTACCACTCGGTTCTGTCTGTGTTTGCTCCCTGGGCACTGCTCTCCGGGTTTGGTTCTCGCCACATTCGCTGCATTATGTATTAACATCACATCACCTCCCTGGATGAGACCTTTCTAAGATCCCATCAGGAGGCATCACCCTAGGGAGAGATGGACATGGGCTAACAGCTCCTCTTTGTGTCTGCTAGGACTCTGCTAGCAAGCAGCTACGGTACAACATGCACCAGCTACAGGGGAACAAGCAGTATGGGACTGAGAAATCGGGGAACCTCTCTAAGAAAAGTGATGGGTAAGTGCAGATCTCACTAGTCTGTGGCATAGACAGTAGGGATCTCCAGTGCAGCCCCGCTGCCCCCTCAGCTGAGTTGCTGAGCTGACCATGATACTGTGTGTCCCTCAGCATGTGTTCATTTTGGATCAGATCAGAACAATGCTTCGTGCAATGAAAACTAGGGGCAGCGGAATAACCAAAGGGGAGTGAGAAATAACATGGGGGAGTGGAGTGGGTTTCTGGTGACAATCTGTGTGGGGGCTGGGCTTAGGGATGGCAGGACTGTGTTACCTGGATCATCCCGAGGAGCATTCACTGCAGACTCCCAAGCTGAACCTCCTTTGAGTTTTTTTCTACCCGTTCCAAGTCTTTCCCTTTCCTACCCTCCCCACACCCAGTAGCGTAACACTCTACCCGGGTTAGCCTCCCCTGCACACTTCACTAGTGTTGCTCCCCCACATCATTAAGGAAGATATTAAGTGATGAAACAGTGCAAAAGCACTGCAAAAGCCATTCACAGGAGCTCAGTACCATGATCCCTCGGTGACAGAGGGGCCAGGCAAGACACAGGGCAGTGAAGGGGCCACAGCTGTTGGATGGCAAAACCATGACACAATGACTCAAAGAGGCACTAGACCTGTCAGAACAACAAATGCAAAATCTGCAGACATCTCTCCGTTGTCATAATGACCAGTACTCCCCACAACACACTTTTCAGCATCCGTGGGTCCTACACAAGCCTATCCCAACATGGTGGCTAGTATCAGGGGGTAGCCGTGTTAGTCTGGATCTGCAAAAGCGACAAAGAGTCTTGTAGCACCTTATAGACTAACAGATTTTAGGGATCATGAGCTTCTGTGGGCTAAGACCCACTTCATCAGATTGAATGAAGCGGGTCTTAGCCCACGAAAGCTCATGATCCCTAAAATCTGTTAGTCTATAAGGTGCTACAAGACTCTGTCGCTATCCCAACATGGTGTATCTCATCCATTGCATCAAATCTGCCAAGTACGTGGCTGAAGTCAGACAATCACTGTGCTCTCAAATTAACTCTCATAGGAAAATGAAAAAAGACAGATCACCAGATCATATGTAGGCAAATACTTTTCACAGTATGCTTACTCAACATCTGACTTCTCAGTCCTTGCTCTCAAAGGAAACCTGGACAACACCTTCAAAAGATGAGCCTGGGAACTTAAGCTATATCGACACTACTGCTTATGTTGGCAAAACATATGAATAAACCACCATAAGTTACACTGACATAAGCACTGGTGTGCAAAGCGCTATGTCAGCAGGAGAGCTTCTCGCATTGACATAGCATCTGCCCTTTGCAGAGATGGTTTTATTATGCTCAAAGGGGAGTTTTCTCCCCTTGGTATAGAGTGTCTTCACCGCACACACTGCAGCTGCGCAGCTGTATCAGTGCACTGCGCCACTGCAGCAATATATGTATAGACATGGCCTGAAATTCATAACTCTCTGCTTGGTATAAAAAACCATGGACTTAACAGAGACCCTGGATTTATGGTCCATTACAACAATTTGTAACACACTCTGCTGCTTCAAACAAACACAGAGCTGGGGTGTTTCCATTGTCATCCACTGCAAAGGTGCTAATTGCCCACTTCATTTTAAGGGGTCTCCTACAACATGTGAACCCCTTTTCCTTAACAATCTGTTCCAGCTTAGACTTGTAGAAATTTTGGACTGGAAGGGACCTCAAGAGGTCATCTGGCCCAGCCCCCTGCACTGAGGCAGGGCTAAGTATTATCTAGACCTGTGGTTCTCAACTTTTGTGGGCCCAGAGCCCATTTGTAAATGTTTACGGCCTGTCGTGACTCAGTAAATAGTCTGGGGGTAGAGACCCTCGGGGTGGTTTCGGTTGGATCCTGCCCCCAGGGGGCTTGAGTCCTGCCCTCACTCACCCCACAATGGCGGCTCCTGCAGCTCCGGTGCTGTGAGGCTGGCTGGACTTGGCTCTCCGTACCGGGCAGTCTCAGGAGTTGCAGCGCAGCTCAGGTTTGGCCCTGCTCCCCTGACTTGGTGAGAGTGGAGTTGTGACCTGGCTCCTGGGGTGGCAGTGCCACTCACCCACATTGGCCCACTGGGACTCCTGTCATGGTGACAGCTGGGCTGAATCTGAGTGGCGCGGGGACCTCAGAGGGGGCAGTGCCTGGAGCAGGGAGGCGAGTCCAGCTAGTCCTGTGGGACAGGAGTCACAGGAGCTGCCATGTGACCTTTTGAAACTTTCTGGCAACCCAGTGCTGGGCCCTGACTCCTGGGTAGAGAAACCCTGCGCTGCACCATCCCTGAGAGGTGTTCATGTAACTTGTTCTTAAAATCCTCCAGCTTGGACCCTTTGGTGACCTTCTCCAGACCTGAGGAAGAGCACCGTATAAACTTGAAAGGTTATCCCGTCCGCCAACAGAAGCTGGGCCAGGACAAGCTATTCCCGCGCCCAGCTTGTCTCGCACCTAGATTAGTACAGGCACTTCCAAATTGGTCATGAGTTTGCAGTGCAATATGGCAGCAAAGAGGCCAGGTAAACCATGGAAATGATCGGCACCAAAGGGATTGATGTGTGAAGGAGACTGGAAGGGCGTAACATGTCCAGCTTAGGGCGGGGACAAGGCAGTTTACAAACCCCTGCCAGGTGTAAATACCAAGGTGGGAGAGGAATCTAGATTAGAACATGAGTAGGGTTAGGGCTAGAAGTGGAAGGGAGCGCATGAACTGAGAGGCCTGGAGCGCCTTCTGGCCATGAGCTCTGCCAGGCTGGGACTCACAGCAGTGGCAGCCCGTTGCTCGGGGAATATGCTCCCTACATCATCTCCAGTAAGATGCTGTGCTGCCCGTCCATCACGCCTATCGCGGCATGCCACAGGCCACCTCGCTCGGCAGGGCAAGGGCTGTCCCGCCCTGCTCTTGCTACACCCCAAATCTGCACAAGCCAGGCAGTTTGTCAGGAGCAGAAGCCGTGGCCTTAGCTGTGCCCTCCTCGCCTCTCTGCATTGCTGCCTGCCGTGGGGCTGCTCTGCACACTCCTTTGACAGGCTGGTCCCTGGCTGAAGGGGTCTCCAGCCCCCTGGGCAGAAGGACTTCGAGCATCTCCTTTAAATGAGAGAATTCCTGGTTCGTTTTCAGGTTGAGGAAGGTCTGGCAGAAGAGGAAGTGCACGATCCAGAATGGCTACCTGACCGTCTTTCACAGCACGGTAGGGCCGGTGCCTCCATCACCCTCATGGCCCCATGCTCAGAAGCAGTGGGTTGAAACGGCCTGTGGGATTCAGTCCCTTCCAGGGGGTTGTGCACTTGGTTACCCACAGTGAGTCCATTGGCTGGAATCCCTGGAGTATCATCTTCTCCAGCCCCATCCTGCTGGCCTGACCCCAATGCCCACTGGCGTCTTTCCATTGAGGCTGGAGTCCCTGTGCCCTCAGTGGACCACAGGCAGAGGCACAAGTGTCTTGCCCAGTCTGGAAGCCTGCATGGAGAGTGTACCAAACACCCGGGAGCAGGGGAAAGGTCATTGCTGTGATTTCTTTTCTTGTTATTGATGACAGCACCAGCAAGGACAAAGTGCCGGGGTTACTAGGAAGGCCAACGGCCTTCTGTCTGGCCCCGTCACTGGCCAGCTGAGCACTCACCGGCTTCAAGGGATTTCCCCTCACATCTCCTGTGGGTGGCAGGGCAGGGCTGTTATCCCCGGGAACTGAGGCCGGAGAGACTAAGTGACTTCCCTAGGCTCACACCGGCAGGGTCTTATAGTGCAGGGCTTTGAGTTGTCCCTAACCCCTGGGAAATTCTTCCTCCCTGTTCCCTGCCTCAAGGACCCTAATCGCTTGGGAGCATGGCAGGAACCTGCCCCCAGGGGGTTGCTGTCCTAGCGATGCTGTGAGTACTAAGGCTCCATCTTCCATCCACTAGCTAAACCGTCCACCGGCCAAGCTGAATTTGCTGACTTGCCAAGTGAAGCCAAACCTGGATGATAGGAAGTGCTTCGACCTCATTTCACGTGAGTCCCAGCGTTCATTTCGTAATGTCTGGGGAAGGCCCAATGGGCAGCCGGATGCTGGATTTCTGACTCAGGGCCCCAAGAAAGCGGCATGTCAGGGAACCAATGCAAACAGGCAGCAAGGTGCAGGGCTTGTGTGGTTCCCATGGGGAGCCCTAGGCCAGGCCCAAGGCATGGGGATACGGCCCAGGTTTGTGAGGCCATTTGCAGTTCTGAGCTTTCAAGCTGCTTGACAAACACAGAGCTGGGGGGTGGTGATGAAAGGGAATCTCCACAGCGGGATTCGCCGGCGTTCGTCCATGCTGGACATCTGCCTGGGTGGGTGGCGCTAGCAGGAGGAAAGCAGAGGTCCAATAACTATCACATTGTGATGCAGGCAGCTTAGCCAACCACAGGCCTCCCTAGCAGCTTACGGGCATGTGGTCCAGAGCTCTTGCACCTGGCCTCCCTGGCACCACCTTCAAGTGGGGGAGGAGGGGTGCTAACCCATGCCCATTGGCAGCAGAGGCTAAGCGAGTGAATGGCTTAGGAGCGGCCCCTCCCTGTGTGCCGGACTGTGCCCCACACCCCTCACCTGGGGCGTGCAGAGAGCTGGCTCTAGGCGGCATTGGTGCCCCCTGGGTGCTGGTTTGTTTCGGGTCTAAACCCAAATGGTTCTGTGTCTCTCAGATAACCGCACGTACCATTTCCTGGCGGAGGACGAGCAGGAATGCAGCGCGTGAGTACCGGGGCGGGAGCAGGGACTGCGCCGAGTCGGGAGCAGAGAGGCCAAGTGGCACAAGGCTCCTTTGGGGGGACAAGTACCAGCCCTGTGAGCTGCTGAATGGGAGCCAGCTTGCTGGGCCGCCATCTCACTGCTCTGCCGCAGGCTGGAGCCCTGCGTCCTCCTCGGCCCTTCAGGAGGGAGGGCAGCAGCGTAGCCAGGCTGAGGGAGGGGCTGCTGATGCCTGATTTGCCCATGGCTAGAAATCAACGGCCCCTGGCTCCCACGTGGAGCAGTCGAGCCACCGCCCAGTGCAGTGGGACTTGCCTGCAAAGCTCTGCTGCCTCCAGCCTCTTGCCCATCCCCAGCTGTGGACGTGAGGGCTGAAAAGTGGGGTTCTCTGTTGGGCTGCCTCTGTTTGCCCTGCAGGGAGATGCAGCAGCCAGAAGGCAGCAATGGCCTGTCTGAGTTCGCTGGCTCTCACTACCAAGTTCCTGCCAGGAATGAGGCGTGGGGAGGACCCTGCTGTGAGCCCCGCCCCCCCCGCCCCCGACTTCCTTCTCTGAGCCTGCACAGGCCCGTAGCGAGAAAGGGCTCGCCAGCTGGCCCACCCCAGGCAAGTTCTGGTACAAGGCAAAAGGGCTGGGCAGGTCTGGAAGCACCACGCCCACCCCTGCAGGTCTGAGATGCTGCTCTGCAGCCACTCTGGGGCTTCTGCTTCCAGAACTCGAGGTCTCCGCCGCCCCTTGGGCCTGCAGGAGGCGACGGCACAGCCTGGCAGCCCTCGTCTCTGCTCTCCTGTGCACCAGAGCACAGAGCCTGACACCCCCTTCCTGACATGGAACTGGGGCCCCTCTGACAGCTGCTTCCTCCTCCCCGCAGCTGGATTTCTGTTCTCAGCAACAGCAAGGAGGAGGCTCTGAATGTGGCGTTCAGCCGGGCGCAGGGTAATCGAGAGGGCAGCATGGAGGGGCTGACCAGGGCCATCATCGAGGAAATCAAGTGCCTGCCGGGGAACAGCGCCTGCTGCGACTGCTCAGCACCAGGTGAGACGGGACGGGGACCCGAGAGCCGCCGCGCAGTCGGCGTCCAGCCCGGTGATGCGGGGACCGTGCTCCAGCCACGCCAGCAGCCACCCCGACCGCAGCTGCTGGCCCCTCTGCAGCCCTGTCCTCCACTCACAGCATGGGGCTGCTGGAGCCAGGGGTGGTAGGGAGCATCGGGGCATGCCACCCCCGCCCCAGCCAGCGCACCACTGCTCCCACCCCCCTCACCAGGAGGACCCCCAGAATCAGTGGAAGGATCCAGCTGTGAAACTGCTTGGTGAGAGGAGACCGTCCCCTCGGCCATCACTGAGCTGAGCCCTTTGCACCTCCCAAATCAGTCCCCCCAGCCTCCCTTCCCCCAACCCGTTGGCTCCTCCCACACAGTCCCTCCTGCCCTCTGCTGCCGGGATCCCAGGTCCGGGTCTGATGCCCACCGTTCAAGAAGGATGGTCATAAATTGGCGAGGGCTCAGAGAAGAGAAATGAGTAAAGAAACCTGCCTCATGGTGATCGACACAAGGAGCTCGCTCTGTTTGGCTTCACAGAGCGAAGGTGAAGGGTGGCCGTCATTAGTCTAGAAGTCCCTACAGGGGGAACAAATATTGGTTGGTGGGCTCCTCAGACTAGCAGAGAAGGTCTAGCGCTCCAATGGCTGGAAGAGGAAGCGCGACACAGTCAGGCTGTAAGGAGGTGTCCATCTAGTGGAGGGATTTACTAAGGGGAGTGGGGACTTCTCCAGCCCTGGCAAGTTCTGAATGACGAGATGGGTGATTTGGAGTTCTCTGGCCTGTGTCTGCAGGAGGCAGATTAGAATCTGAGTATTAAAAGTGGTATGTCAGGCAAGAAACCCCCGGAACGGCCTAGTACTGGAGCTCCGGCAGCGCGATCACCTCGGCTCTGGCAGCAGCCTACAGACCCCGTCAGCATTTGCCCCTTTCCCAGGGGGAATGGAGGCATAGGAAGGGGAATGGGTCAAGGTCACTCTGCCAGTTAGTGTCAGAGTCTGACATAAAGCCAAGTCTTGTGCTCTAGCCACTAGCCCACGCTGCTCTCTGTGCCCCGAGCCTGAGAGCTCCGACATTTCCAGGCACTGGCAGCCGGCATGGCCGTGGGAGACTTACCAAGTCAGGGTCTTTCGTTGAGTTTCATTGCTAGGGAGCTAGCTCCAGAGGGGGCATGGCCCTTTACAGACAGCAAATAGCGAGGCAGATCCCTGCCCAGAGCAATGTCCAGATCAAGCCTTTGTGTGAGTTTCACCTAAGCTGGAGCACTAGCACACAGGGACATGGACCTGCAAGGAGAAGACACCAACCTCTTGATCCAGTGGGGAAACTGGTCTGGAAACTCCTTCTAGAAGTACCTTTAAAATCAGCCAGTTTACGCCTCCTTTCTCGTGCCCCCGTGGACAGCCCATCCCTACTGGCAGCGATGGAGAGTGCGTTTCCACAGGCCATCGGCGAAAGGGCATCTTCACCAACTTGCTACAGCACCGCAGCTGCCCCAGGACAGATGTGCCCTTTTACGTATAGACTGGCTCCGAGTGCCACTGCGCAGCATCCACAACCCACAGCAACAGCATGGCAAAGCAGGCAGCAGGCCTGTCAGTTCCCACCCACAAACCCCAGGGGGATGACAGCATCCAAGGGGGGAAAGGGGCTCCCCACTCTCCTCCCACCCCCATCCAAAGCTGGGACATTTTCAAATTATTTTACATGTTTGCCATAAACAGACCCCTTTAAGTCAAGTGGCCAGCGGCTCCGTGGACCCCAAGGCACTTCCCCTTCTTGTTCTCACATTTTTGGCTAAGGCCCAGATTCTCTGTTCTGTCCAGTTATGCCTCCCTGATTCTCTGTCTGGCCCCCAGCACAGACTAAAGCACCCTGGGGGCTGCTCTGACCTGCACCAGCTGGCTGTGGTCCCTGAGGAACCAGCTTGAGCCTGCCAGAGATCATTGTGCGCCAGCCATTCCCCCCTGGGACATGGAGGAAGGCAGAGGAGCTATGACGGCTCTTGGCACAGCAAGGACTCTCTCCGGAAAGTGCACCTGGTCTGGGGAGGGGAATCTGGCTCTCACTGTCCATGTACCTTCATTCCCAATATGGCCTCTCTTCCACTCTCCTTCCTTCCCTGTCTCTGTCCCAGTTCACCCCCCAACCTTCATCCCCTTCTCTGTTTCCACCGACTGCTGTAGGCGTGGGCGGGGGAGGTGAGACTGAGTGGCTGACCTTGCCCACCCTACCCTGTGCCCGTGACTGCCCGGCACCTCTGGCAGGATGCTGGTACTGACCTGAGCAATGCGCTGTCTCCCCAACAGACCCAACCTGGCTCTCCATTAACCTGGGCATCCTGATCTGCATCGAGTGCTCCGGGATTCACCGAGAGCTGGGCGTGCACCACTCCCGCATCCAGTCGCTCTCTCTGGACAAGCTCGCGACCTCCGAGCTCTTGGTAGGGAACTGCCCATGCACGCTCCCCCGAGAGTGTCCCCCCCGCCGCCACCTGCTCCACTGCCCACGCGCGCTCCCTCAGGGCACCCCCCTTCCACTGCTGCCCACGCGCGCTCCCTCAGGGCACCCCCCTTCCGCTGCCGCCCACGCGCGCTCCCTCAGGGCACCTCCCTTCCGCTGCCGCCCACGCGCGCTCCCTCAGGGCACCCCCTCCCATTCTGCCACCATCTGCGCTCCCTTAGAGACCCCCTGCGCCACTGCTGCCCACGCGTCCACCCTGAGGGTGTCCCCCTGCTCTGCTGTTGCCTGCACCTTGGATAGTGCATTGCACAGACAGGAGCTAGTTACAACATGGGCTGGAGCCTCAACGCAAGCTTTACAGTGAGAGGCAGGCTCTCTGTGCCCCTGCCCTTGGGCTCTCCTGTCCAGCACCGCCCCCACGCCTGGTACACTGGCTGGCATGCATGCCCAGCTCTCAGCATAGCGCTGTATGTTGCGCCAACTTGTTTCGTGCGTGTTTGTTTTGCAGCTGGCTAAGAACATTGGCAATTCTGGCTTTAATGACATTCTGGAAGCCAACCTCCCCAGCCCTTTGCTGAAGCCCACAGCCGGCAGTGATATGTAAGTACTTTCTCAGGAGCCCAGAGCCAAGACAAACATCTCTGGATAGGGCATTGGGGTATTAGCTGTGGAGCTCCATGGTGCTTAGCCTATCACCTGCACTTCCTTGGAATGCATCGTATATTCCCAGTCGCCGTCCCAGTTTTGCTGGAACAGATACCTGGGTTCCTCCGGGTGGGAGGGTCAGAGTGCACCCCCATCCCTGCCCCACTCCTCGGCAATGCTCAGTCATGGGAATGAGGGAGCCAATGAGCATTTCCCTCTGCAGGATTCCCCAGACTGCTCTGGGCATTTAACAAGGACAGATGCAGCAGAGAGGCAGTTCAAGCAGGAGGGATGTGTCTGACTTCAGGGCTGAGATTTCCAAAGCTGCTAGGGCATGGGTGCCAGTTAATATTACTGGTAGATTTCCCTGGGTGTCAATGAGAGCAGTTAGACCAGTGCTGAGTGCACTGGAAAACACTCCTCCGCATGGGAAGGTGTCATGGGGAGGGGCATACCCTGGGGTGCCAGCTCTTCAGTAATGACCTTCACATCAATTACATTTCAGATCAGACTATGGGTCCAGCCCTGCACTGCCCCAGAGCACAGTAGGCCCCAGGGCATGGTGAGCAGTGGGTGGTACTGAGTTGGAATGGCAGCATTGTACAGCCACTGTGCACAGGTGTAAATACCAGTGCCAGGTGCAGCCCAAAAGGGGATCAGGTCCAGCGTGAGCAAGGGCAGAAATCCAGCAAAGGGGGTAAAAACATAAGAACACAAGAGAGGCCATACTGGGTCAGACCAAAGGTCCATCAAGCTGAGTATCCTGTCTTCCAGCAGTGGCCAATGCCAGGTGCCCCATAGGGAATGAACAAAACAGGGAATCATCAAGTGATCCATCCCTTGTCACCCATCCCCAGCTTCTGGCAAACAGAGGCCAGGGGCACCATCTCTGCCCATCCTAGCTAATAGCCATTGATGGACCTATCCTCCATGAATGTAACTAGTTCTTTTTATGAACCCTGTTATAGTCTTGGCCTTCACAACATCCTCTGGCAAACTGTTCCACAGACTGACCGTGCATTGTGTGAAGAAATACTTCCTTTAGTTTGTTTTAAACCTGCTGCCCATTAATTTCATTGGATGAGCCCTAGTTCTTGTGTTTATGAGAAGGAGTAAATAGCACTTCCTTATTCACTTTCTACACTCTGGTCACGATGATGCCCTTTGCCTTCTGATTTGTGGGGTTTCGCTTACATGTGGGACATGGCTTCCAGTGGCCAGAAACTGACTTTTGAAGGATAGAAACCAAGATTCTCACCTGACTCCAGTGGCTGCAGTTTAAGACAGCACCAAATATCTCAAGAGTTGGCAGTGCTTCTGGAGCAGGGTCTGGGGAGCGGTGCAGGAGGGTGGGGGCCAGGCAAGAGGAAAGGAGGGGCAGAGGTAAGAAGGAAGTAGCAGCAGGAGAGGAGTGGAGCACCTTTCCGAGGGGTGGAGCAGGAGTGATGGTGGTCTGGGGCCTGGGAATTCCCATGTGAATTCTAACTCTCTTCCCCTGCCGGCACCACCCCAGGGCCCTGCGGAAAGATTTCATCATCTCCAAGTATGTGGAGAGGAAATACGCCAAGAGGAGCTCTAGGAGCCCAGCGGCCCAGCGCCAGGAGCTACAGGAAGCCATCAAGTGGAGGGATTTATTTGCATTGCTCCAGGCCTATGCCGAAAAGGTGGATTTAAGTGAGCCTCTTCTGGAGCCTGTGCAGGTGAGGATGCCCCGGCACTGAGTGCCCCCAAGAGACAGTGTAGGGGGAAAGGAGCAGGGACAGTGAAGACTGGGGCAGTGGGACCATATCACTGACTGGAGGGGACAGGTATGGGGCACAGTGTTGAGGCACCAGGCCTGTGATAAGGGGCTGACACGCAGATATGGGGTAAGGGGCCCCACATCTCTGGTAGGGGCCAGGGTCACAAAGGGTCTGAGTTCTCTGTCTCCAGTAGCTGCTACGTGGCCCCACAAGATAAGTTTTTCTTATCTTAGGTCAGAGGTTTCAGCTCTTTATTCTTGCTCCTGCTGCTTTTGGCACCTGAGTTGGCTTTCCAGAGCCAGTGCCCCCATCTGGCCCTGTCAGGAAGCACAGGCTCTTGGTAGATGTGCAATTTCTTTGCCATCTGTTTTTCTTCCTTTCCTGATCCTGCAGCAGCTATGATTGGCTGTTCTTCCCCAGGAGGTGCGGAAGTGGGAAGCAGCCATTCAGAGGGGGATTTCCCACACGCTGTCTTAAATGTGTTAAGGCTGCAGCTTCTCTCATCATGAGACTGGCTTCAGCAAGGACCAGAATCCCATGACTGTGATAAATTTGGGACAGTTGGCCACACTGGCTGTGCTGTTAGTGCATGAAAGCACTGTGCTTTGTTTCTGGTAAGGTTGCACTGCAAATAGCATCTCTTGGCATGCTCTTCTCCTCCTGAGAATCTGGCTCCAAAACTGTGCAGAAGGGGTGGTGAGAGCAGAGGGCTGCTGGCTGTGAGGTGGTGAACGCTTGGGAAAGCAGTGGCAGAGCTAGGGCTGGGGTTGGTTCTTCGGGGTGCGTGGTGGTTGTTCTAGTGGGGAGGCAGTGGCTCTGTGCTGAGCAGGTGGAACGTTCCGTTGAATGGCTTCACTTTGCATTTTCGTCATCTTTAGATTTTCTGTAGAGCATCTTTAACTGATCCCCAGTGCAGTGTTTTGACGTATGATTTTCCTGGTCTGTGGAGACTTGGACAGGGTCTCTAACCCAGTGACGGTGCCTTTCAAGATGGGCAGGCCCTTTGTCAGAGCACCCAGAGCTCATTCTCAGCACTTTCCTCGAGATCCTGGTATTCACCGAAAAGCTCTTTGAAAAGAATCATATAGAATCATAGATGTGGCCTCACCAGTGCTGAATAGAGGGGAATAATCACTTCTCTTCATCTGCTGGCAATGCTCCTACTAATGCAGACCAATATGCCGTTAGCCTTCTTGGCAACAAGGGCACACTGTTAACTCATCCAGCTTCTCATCCACTGTAATCCCCAGGTCCTTTTCTGCAGAAATGCCACTTAGCCAGTCGGTTCCCACCCTGTAGAATGTATGGGACTCTTCCCTCCTAAGTTCAGGATTTGGCACTTGTCCTTGTTGAACCTCATAAGATTGCTTTTGGCCCAATCCTCCTGTTTGTCTAGGTCACTCTGGATCCTATCCCTACCTCCAGCATATCTACGTCTCCCCCCAGTTTAGTGTCATCCGCGAATTTGTTGAGGGTGCAGTCCATCCCATCATCCAGATCATTAATGAAGACGTTGAACAAAACCGGCCTGATACCGGCTTGCTACCAGCTGCCAACTAGACATTGAGCTGTTGATCACTGCCCTTGAGCCCAACAATCTAGGCAGCTTTTTGTCTATCTTTATAGTCCACTCATTCAGTCCATACTTGTTTAACTTACTGGCAGGAATACTGTCGGAAACTGTATCAAAAGCTTTGCTAAAGTCAAGGTATATCATGTCCACTGCTTTCCCCATATCCACAGAGCCAGTTATCTCATCATAGAAGGCAATCAGGTTGGTCAGGCATGACTTGCCCTTGCTGAATCCATATTGACTGTTCCTAATCACCTTCCTCTCCTCCAAGTTCTTCAAAGGGAAATTTGAAACTTACATTGTATGGGTGCAGTGCTCATATGATGCATCTTGTAGCAAAAGACTTAAGTATAACTGCAGGAAAAAGAAAAATGATGCTGAAATTGCAAAATACTTGCTTAGAAACTACTTTGCTTCACCTTCACTAAAGAAAGCAGGAGAGCATAAGAATGGCCATATTCAGTCAGGCCAAAGGTCCGTCTAGCCCATTATCTTGTCTTCCAATAGTGACCAATGCCAGGTGCCTCAGAGGGAATGACCAGAACAAGTAATCATCAAGTGATCCATCTCATTTCCAGCTTCTGGCAATCAGAGACTAGGGACACCACCCCTGCCCATTCTGGTGAATAGCCAGTGATAGACCTATCCTCCATGAACTTATCTAGATCTTTTTTAAACTCTGTTATAGTCTTAGCCTTCAGAACATCCTCTGGCAAAGAGTTCCATAATGTTGACTGTGCGTTGTGTGAAGAAATACTTCCCTTTGTTCATTTTGTTTTGTTTGTTTTAAATCTGCTGCCTATTAATTTCATTTGGTGACCCCTAGTTGAATGGCACTGGTCCCAGGACAGGCCCCTGGGGGACAACCAACCTAATTCTCCCCCAAGATATACAATGGAATTTAGTGGCTGACTATTTTGAGCTTGTAATGGATAGTGCTCGCTGGTGGAGTCATCTCATGGTTAGGACACTATGTCTCTACTCACTTCACCTCCAATGTTTCACCCAGGCACTGTCTGTCTTTTGCTGGTTGTTGACTTGATCCTCTGGTCAGGTCGCCAGTTTGTTACCCCGGAGAGGGATAAAGCTGAGTTCCAAGAAAGATACTGGGTCCCACGCCCTCGTGACTGAGGTACGACTTTATCCATCTATGGACTCCTCCAGGTGTCCAATCCCAACCACTGAGTTTTCAAAGTCTTTACCTTCCCCTGGCTTCCTCAAGGGAGAGTCTGGAAGTGAGGGGCCTTGTGTTTTCTGTAACAATGGTGGTTGGTAGGAGAGCCCGGGCCTTCCCACGCCACTGGGCTCTGGCCCTGGATCCTGTAAGAGGCAACTATGTCCAGCACCCGGAAGTGCCTTAAGGCTGCGTCCCTGGGTCACTTCCTACCACCCTTGCTCCTGCCCAAGTCTCACAGTCTGATACAAAGCAGTAAAGAAGAGGAGAATAACTGACCACCAGCCCCTCTGAGCACAGGCCCTGTCTCCCAGGGGCAGGGCTTTGTAGCACCCTTCTTCCGGTGCTCTCTCCCTGCCCTATCAGGTCCCTTCTGAGCTGTCTGGCTCCCTCTCAAGCTTCACCTTCAGCTGGCGCATGCTCTGTAGGTGCAGATGGACGGGGTCACCTGGGCCCAGAGCTGCTCTTTAACCATCTCAGTCCCAGTGTGGGGTTTATACATCCTCTCACAGAGCTATTTATTAACAGCTGGCCTAGTCTGATGACGATTTGTGAAAAAAAACATGACAAAACAAATGGAACTATCACAGTCAAAGTAGCCACCATTGGACGAAAGAGAAAAGATATGCTGGATATACTGAAACCGGTTCCCATGGCCTTGGACAAACTGCAGAAAGATTGCAGTTGCATTGCTGATGCTGTTAACATCAAGAGACATTAAAGAAAGAAGTGTAGGAAGTAAAGAAGCAGAGGGATCAAGTACTTACTCCACCTCACTTTCTTGCTAATATCCTCAACCCAAAGGACCAGGGTAGATACCTAACTGCTGAAGAAGATGCTGCTATGATAGGATCATTTAATAATCATCCCTTAATCATGCCAACCATAATGAATTACAAGGCCGGAGGTGAATCATTCACACAGGACACGTTTGCTGATGATGTTTTAAAGTAAGTCATACCACTGAACTGGTAGCAGTCACTAACTAAGCACCTGGAACCAGAGTTTGTTAAAATGCTAAACCAGCTTTTGACAGCAGTAGTTTCTTCTGCAGGGACAGAAAGACTATTTTCTTCATTTGGATTAATTCATTCCAAGTTAAGAAGTCAACTGGGAGTTGAAAAAGCAGGAAAACTTGTTTCTCTTCCAAACTATGAATAAAAACGAGAAGGGAAGGACAGCCTAAGACACTTAGGAGACTGTTGTCTCATTTTCAGGAACTTAAGTGAGTAGGGACTTAAGCGCCAGTCATTTTCAGATAGGCATATTTGGCATTTTTTCCAGGCTGACCTGAAATAATCAGTTTTATTCACTGACTACAGCGAATCCCTCTGTTCCTGTAATAAATTATTTGTTGGAAATTTGAAACCCATTTTGGTAAGAGAAATTATGTATCCAAAATATTTAAGGTTGTTTTGTTTAATAAAAATAAATATAAATACATAAATATATGGTGTGTTTAATTAAATTCCTGTTACCACCCTAATGTAGCTTGATACAAGTCATGAGCAAAAAGTTAATTATCTAGTAAATAAGCAATATATCATTTGCCATTTTCTAACATACTTAAATGTACAATTAATAAGAATGTGAAAATATGATGTCAAGAATCAGAAGGGTAGCTGTGTTAGTCTGGAATTGCAGAAGTGACAAAGAGTCCTGTGGCACCTTAAAGACTAACTAAAATTTTAGAGGATAAGCTTTCGTGGGCTAATACCCACTTCGTCGGATGCATGAAAATATGATAAAATTGATTAAATAAGTATGTATAGTTATAATGTACCCTCCAAGGCAGCAAAAAGATATAGCAACTCTAGTGTAAAAGCTCTATTTAATTGTAAATCAACATGTTTTAATAGTTATATTAACCAATGAGAATGGACTTTTCTTTAGAAAATAATAAATGCAAATGGAAAAGTCAATTAAAATTGATTATTTCAACTGAAGTTTTCCCACTTGGTCATTTAAATTACCTTGATTTATATCACCCCGCTCTGTGTCTAGGTCATGGTCAAAGCAACTGCTACTGTGTCTAAGATCTGGCTTTTTGTAAAACTGTCCAGCTGTCTTGGTATCTCAGTTTCAGCGAGATCCTGATCTCAGCAAAGCATCCATTCCTTTGTCCATGATCTTCTCCTGCCCAACACCAATACCCCTGGACAATGCCCACTTCCCATACACCATGGTAGCTCCCAGTTTCAGACACAGGGAAGGTTCCTGGGGGCATCTGACAAAAAGAAGTATTGTAATCCTTTCTCACGCTTTTCAGAAAGACTTCCCCACACTGCATCAGAGAATGGAGGTTGCCAATTTAAATCATGCTTACCATGGAAAGCACAATGCATACAGATTTAATTATGGTAAATAGCACTAATACAGTCTCTTCTTATTTGTTAATTAGCAAACTAGTCACATCTAAAGAGAGACGCCATGTTCTCCCTACATGCACCTTGCTTGCTTTCTATATGCCATAGTCTTTAAGCTAGAGAGACTTAAACAATCATAAAACTCAATCTTTTTGAGTCAGAACTTCTGAAGGCTAATTTTTAACTGATTAAAATTCAGAAATGAACTGATTTATGGAAATCCTCAGAAAGTTCACACATTACTCAGATTATGAGCTGAGCAGTTGGGACAGATACGTTGTTTTCAGACCAAAGTCTGAAAGATCAGACATGCTTTAAGTGAAATATTAGAACACAACCTTAGCTCACAAGTCACTGCCACTGCTCTATAAATAGTGTGGTTACCTCAGGAAAAGGATACCTGTAGAATGCTCCTGTAGGGAGAAATGAGAGAAGGAACTCAGGCTAACAAATGATTAAATGAGTGACTTCAACAGGCCAATGGCACATCATTTGTTTCTTGGAACAGCTAGTTCTAGAGCACACAAGACGAGAGGCTGTTCTCCACTTCCTAAGTAAGGCCTGGTCCGCACTGCACAGCTAGCTGTCTTACGTCAACCTGATTATGTCAGTGTCTACACGACAGCCTTGTTTCATCAATGTAAGTGCCCCACTGCACTGAAATAATAACTCGACTTCCACAAGAGGTGGAGGGCTTATGTTGGGGTAGTTAGGGCCTCAGTGTTTGTGTAGACACTACTTTACTTACAATGGCTGTTCGCTCTCTTAGCTGAGAAATTGACAAGAAAGCCAGGCAGCTAGAACCCACTTTCTCACTGTTCCCCTGGAGAGTGGGATGGCGGACCCCGTTCCTGGCTGGGAGCTAGGACAAAAAGCGGGGCAGTTGGACCCCACTCCCAGCAGGGAACAGGGAGATGAGAAGCCCTGGGCGGCTTGCCCCCTGCTCCTGGTGGGCAATGGGGAACCAAGGGGGGCCGCCCACAGGGAGGTCAGGAGTTGTGGGGCAGCTAGGCGTCCAGCAGGGAGCCACTAGCAGAGAAGAGAGACCAGGCTGTCAGTTCCACACGCTGCCCCTTAGATGGGTGAAAGTGCTCCTGATGAGGCTATGTACCACCGATCCAAGGAGGGAGTGTGGACTAATTACTGCGGTGGCTGTAAGTCAACCTAATATGGGTCGACTTAAGCTTTTAGTGTAGACATGCCCTGACGCAGGAGTTAAATCAAGAAATGAGAATAGCTGGGCCAGTAAGGGTATGTCTACTCTGCAATTAAAAATCCGCTGCTGGCCTGGATCAGCTGACTCGGGCTCACTTCACTTGGGCTCAGGGGCTGGTCAATTGCACTAGGAAAATTCACTCAAGTAATCATTAGAATTATACACCACCATGATGAACTGGATATAAGGGGGAAACCAGCATAACTTCTACAAAGGAAAATCGCACCTTGCACACGTCAGTACAAATGGGTGAAGAGGGATCAGTTAGTTTAGCTCAGGTGTCTCTGAAACAATGAAATTCTAATTCTGACTGGGGCCTCTGGATGCCCCACTAATATGGCATGATTACAGTGTTGTGACCTGTCCAGGCAGGCAAGGCAAACTGGGAGGAGAGGCGGGGCAACCCAAGACAAATGGGTCAAGAGAAAACCCCAAAATGGTACCAGGAGCTTAAATCATGTAAAACACTGCCAAAGAGTTATGGTTCATAGTACTAAATTATAGGTTACCAACTTGTTAGCCTCCGGGGCTTGTACATGCTGGGCAGTTAGTACCAAATGGATTATTATTAAGAAGCACAAAGAGATTCTTTAACAATAGACTGTGTCACTTCACAGAAGAGTCAACTTTTCTTCTCCTCAGCTGCAAGTCCAGCTCCACTCTTGCTGGCCTGATTCTTTGCTTCTCTTTGGCTTGAAGGGCTCCTTGGATTTGCTGTTCCTGTGGCTGTATCTCTTCTCACGGAATGTATCTACAAGTGGGGTTTCTTACCTAGTGAGTCCTCATTTGTACATTAGGCCCCTTTGAACTGCGTTCCGTCACTAGATGGTCACAGTCACTCTCTCTGCTCATGTGCTTTAGGTCCTTTGTGGGCAGCCTTCTCGTTTACCATTTTCAGGCTCGGTTTTCATCTAACACAGCTTTTTGATCAAGTCCCCTTTTCACTGTTCTATTTCCTTTCAGTTTTTTCCCCTGGCGCTCTGTCTCTGGTAAGTCTGTAGATATTATTTCCCTCTACTTCCTTTCCCTATTAGTGCCTGCTCACACCTGCTAAGTCTGTCTATTTTTCTGCTTCTCCTGACCTGACACCCTTGCTGTTTTCATTCTTTCCTACTCACTTCCCAGTCCCCTACTTTTATTCTCCTGTTCTTTTATTTTATCACCTTCCCTGGGCTCCAGTTCATCTGCTAGCTCAGCATCTTGATTCTTCTCCTTCTCTAACAGCTTTTCCCAACCGCCCCTTTGGGTGGATTTAGAGCTGCCTCCCCAGTTTGAGCTGCTCTCCCTTTTGCCTCTCCCCAGGAAAGTATTGTGTGCTGCTTCGTTGCCTGCCAAAGCCAGGGGGCGGGTTACTGGGCTACTACTGTGATAACAATCATTGGACAGGGCTGCCGATGATAGCAGGGGTGGATCCATTGTCCCAGGAGGTCCCTTCCAATTCTGTGCCCTAGTAAGGAAAATACTTCACCATTGTCTCTTACAGTTTGATGATTGCACAATGAGGCCCTGATCTAAGCACTACAGCAGTACTGCTGATCTTAATTACTGATGACTTCAGCTGCAGTTATAGAACATAAAGAGTAGAGATATGAACCCTCCTCTGTCCCGCTTCAGGGCATGAGCAAGCCTCTTACTGATGGGTGTGAGGCAGACACTTCCCCTATGGATGGGTTATTCCAAACTTGTCCACTCTTGGGGTTCCTGTGCCTTCCTCCGAAGCAGCTAGTACTGGCCACTCTCAGAGACAGGGTATGGGGCTAGACAGGGCCCATCCCTGATCCATGGTGGCAGTTCTTCAAGTCCCGGAAGCTAAGGAGGGGTGGAACATGCTTGTTTTACATAAAGATACCGAGAAACACAGATGCATGCAGTCACTTGCTGTTTGTTTCCTGTTTACAGGAACCCGGGGAAACTGTTCTCCACCTGGCAGTATTGTTAGCTGACCGAACCTCTCTACACATTGTAGATTTTCTGGTGCAGAACAGGTAAGCTGACTGCAGGCGCTAGCAGGGGTAGAACTGTCTGCTCAGGCTAAGACACACAATGATATCAGTGAAGTTAGTGCTTGTGGAAGGTGCTTGATAGCCTTGGAGACTAAGTGCCTCTGGATATCCCCTGAAGTACCACCAGAGGGCAGCACCAGGGCATTTCCCTGTGGAAGTGCCTCAGTTTTGACTTGAGAAACCATCTTTAGGGCTAGAGGGGAATTCATGTCCATGGCCCTTCCCTGGACTCTCTGCTGAGGGGAGCAATGGGTGCCAATGGGGATGCAGATTTTCTGACTAGGACACATGTCCCCCTGGATGGTTCAGCCCAGGCCCCTCCTCCCACCCCACCACTGAACAGGTCTCCAGTGGGCACGCCCACCCTGACTGCAGTCCACTGAGGACAGGCTCCATGTCCCATTAGCCAGTACTCCAGGACAGCCATGCTCGAGGGTGGGCTTCCCAAGGGCCGGCTCTTGCTTTTCTGAGTGAGTCTTGTTCTTCCTGAACAGGAGGAGATACATTTTTGTTCCTTTTGCATTCAAGGCCAGTGAGCCATTGATTAGGGTGGAACCAGTGTTAAAGTCTCTCTCCCTAAGAGCCGCCCCACAGTGTCTGGGTACCTCCCAAGTGTTTATGGATTTATCTTCACAGCTCCCTTGTGAGCTCAGGCTCCGTCATCTCCGGTTTACAGAAGGGGGATGGAGACTCAGAGGGAGAAAGTGACTTGTGCAAAGTCACACATGGAGTCTGTTGGAGCTGGGAATGGAATTCAGCTCTTGTGGGTTCCAGACCATACAAAACCATCCTTCCTCTTAGATGATCCTTCTAACCCTTATCTTCTGCACCACCTCCTGTACTGTGAACTCTTCTCTTTATCTCTAGCCCCCACTTCCCCTACGACCATATATGGTTGTAAAACTTGAAAGCTGATAAAAAAGTATGCTCATTCCACATAAAATTCCACGCGGGCATCTCTCAATGATGCATAGCTGTGTCCTCTCGGATGGGCTGGCCTGTGTGATCTGGTATGCAAGTGCAGGATTGTGTTCTGAGTTCGGCTGCTGCTGCAGTAGAGTGGGTGTTGTACCAGCCACACAGCACTGCCCAAGATTGGGGAAACTCTATGTGTAGAATATTCGATGAGAAGATTTGCATATTTTCACTTAATTTGCATACAATCCTAATTCTTTTAATGAACCCTGTGTGATTTATTCCTGGAGGCAGCATCTGGCAGCTTGGGATGAGACAGCCTCCCCTGACCCTTTTCAGACCCTGGCTGATCCGGGCCCCAGTCAGTCCCTTCCATTTAGCGTGTGTCACACCCCCAACCCCACAAGGAGCTGTCCCCCTCCTGCCTGATGCCATGTGCCACAACAGCCTCTTGTGGCCACAGGATGAACTGCAGTTGCTGCTGCAGCTCAGTCAAATGCTCGAGGTCCCAGGTGAGCTGTCAGGAGTAGGGTGACCAGACGTCCTGATTTTAAAGGGACAGTCCCAATTTTTGGGTCTTTTTCTTATGTAGGTTCCTATTACCCCACCACCCCATCCCCATTTTCCACACCTGCTGTCTGGTCTCCCTGATCAGGTAGCACGGCAGGGCTGGCATAAGGGCTGCACAATATACCCGATGTTTGCCAGCCCTACGTTCACAGGCCTTGGCTAAAAGCCTGGGTGGGATCCGTTCTGATCGACATGCCTGTGAGCTACGGAGAAGGGTTTGGGGTTGACTGTCACGCAGTTATTGTTATAGACGAGAACTGCTCTTTCTGAAGCATACTGATCCTGACTGTCCTTTGCCGCAGTGGGACCATTGTGAAGCAGACAGTGAAGGGAAACACGCCGCTTCATTACTGCTGCCTCTACAATAAACCTGAGTGCCTCAAGCTCTTTGTGAGAGCCAAAGCCAGCATTGCCATCAGTAAGTGACTACACGGGCTCTGTTCTCCAAACAGGGAAGGCGCTGGGGTTGGGTTCCTTATTTTTTACTGTCTCACTCGGAGGGCCTGGGTCTGCTCTCTGCACCCTGCATGTCTCACTGGGACAGAACAGGAGCCCTTTGCACCAGGTACTAGGCCAAATGCAATAGAAGCAGCATGCAGAACCAAGTGGCTTCTATGCACAGAATGTGTAGCATTGTGAATCCACAGGGCAGTGTGTCTCAGGAGCCACGCTGAGGTGCCCCTGACAGGGTCGGCAGGACACAGTGTATCACAGGGATTGTGGCTTAGCTCTGGTTAGAGAAGTCAGGTGCTGATCGTTGATGACTCAGTGAGTGGTAAGAATGCTGATTCCTTCGGGAGATACCTGGACAGGAGAGGCTGTGACTGTGAATGTGACAACCATGAGCTTTATACAAGAGCGACTATTCCAGGCCACAGGAAGGCAGATATTGCTGACTCATTGGCTCAGGGTTACTTGTATTTTACTGACCAGTTGTTTTGAAGCGGTTCTGAGTATGTCTGAGGTGTCACTAATGCCTATTAAGCTGATTTAGAGAATCCCAAAACAAAATTCCTATTACAGTTAAGGTTAAGTGCAGTCAAGAGGCATCTTACAATAAACCCATCTTATGCCACTCAGACATTAACAGTTTGGACAACAATCTGTACTCAAGCACGCACACACACACACACACACACACTCACACACACACTCACACACACAC